>JANUYF010000001.1:144141029-144646507 GCA_026167975.1 Phrynosoma blainvillii
TTGCAGTGGAGATGGGAAATTTTTTTTTGTCATGTTACCTAACATGAACACTAGCATAGTAGTGGTCATTGTAGCCTTGGGGAAGCATTCTCTCCCCCCCCCCCACACACACATATTTTAGGCCTTCAGATTTCTCTGGACTGTTTTTTTTTCTCCCCCCCCCCCCAAGAAAAAAAGGTTGAATTTCCTCTTTTGGAAGCCTCCAAGAGTAGATGTTCACCTATGAAATGAGTTGCATCATCCCTTCACACTGTCTTACATTAAACTATACCAGTTTTTCAAAACCAGTAGTGGTTCTAATTTTTTTATCTCTCCATTGCACATTCCTCCATATGGACTAGGTGCAGAAAATTAGTCCATGAATCCACTGAAGTTGTATGTCTGATATAGATCATACTTCATGCCCAAAGGAAAGTAGAAATGTTAGACAAAAGTGGAGCTTACCAATTATTGAGTTTGGGTTAATCTATGACAACTTGTTCAGATTTTACAGTTTTCATTATTTTTGCCATGTTTTCCTTTTTCCTTTAAAAAATCCTTCTTTGCCTAGACACTGGTCATTTGGGGGAAAAAAAGGTATAGCAGAGAAGAAATTTGGATCCTGCATGAAAATACTATTTAAAAAAAGAAATCTTAAGTGAGCATTTATAGATTGCAGATGTTTTCCACAGTAGTGAATTGGTTCTGATTAATATTTTTCACCTTTTCCACCTGTAGTTGCTGAAGGACCATATGTTGACGTGGTCAAGCTGCAAACAATGAGATGCTTCTATGAAGCCTTTGAGCATGTGTTTTCCCTCTTAGAGGCAGTCTTCATACCTAGATTTTGCCACACCGATGAAGTAAGCTTGATGTTAAAAGTTGTCATTAAACTTTTGTTCATATGGATTTTAAGAATTCATCCCACAGATAACACAGAGGAGTTCCTTGCCTCTTTTAGTGCAGAACAACAGAAAATGGCTCAGAGCTGGGAAACATTTTTAAGACAGTTTTGATTTGATTGTGTGTTGTTGTTTTTAAATGCAAGACATTACTCACAAAACTCAAAGTAACTCTTCTTATTGGTAACACATTATCAACTCACATTCCAGTCATTTTTCAAAGGTAGATTGTTTTTCAAAGTGATGTCATTGCTCCTAGTTACCTCTCCAAAGTAACAAGGATACTATATGTAGCATAAGCCTTCCTAGTAGTAGTTCCCTCCCCCATCTATGAAAAGCCTTTCACCAAAAAAGTTCACCTGTAGCCTCTTGTAAAGTATTTTCAGCAACTGACAAAGAATTTATATTCTCACAAGTTTTTTTAAATTGTTGTGCATTTTGCTGGCCCTTTTGTATCTTTAAGTGGTTCTGCTTCTGTGAAGCTTTTTTAGATCTTTTTGTCACTTTTACATTATGTTTTACTCTCTTATGGTTCAAAGGGCATGTTTTTGTGTGTGGTAGTAGGAAATAATGCTGCTTTTTTTGTATGGGGATTGGTTTGGATTTTTGTTTGTGCATTATTTGGATTTATAAAAGTTGCACTGAGAACAGTTATTGGGTGACAAATACATAAATATAATGAAAGAATAATGATTAATGGTTCTTAATCATTCCCCTACCCATCCCTGGCTTAGTTTTTCAGATATCTTTTAAAAGAAGATGAATCTCCAACACGCAATTCCAAATCAAACAAGTGGGTATACTATACTTGTATGTGTTGAATGTTTTAAATAATAAAGTTGCCAGATGTGTTTGCGGCTGTTAGCAAACTTGGTTGTGAGAACGTAGCGTGTAAATATTATTGAAATGTGTTGCATCATTATCACACGGTACTGTTTTTGAAAGTCAGAGTGAAAAAAACAATAAGCCCAAAGTACTGAATATGACCATACTGAGGAGGTGCAGTAGTATGACTGCATGATAATGCCCACTTGTGGCATTTTGTAACCTGCCAGTTTAGATTTGTGTTTCTTCTTTGTAGTCTCTGCGAATCACACAAATGGGTTTTATCTGCGCATGCGCAGCCAGCTCGGAACCTTCTGGAATTACTAGGCAGAAGTTGGATTGCAACTTTTTGGCGGTAGCTCCGCCCACCTCTGTATAGGCCCCGCGTTCCCGCTCGCTCTTCCGTTCCTTTCGTCCGCCGCTTTTGCAGCTAGCAAGGAACCTTGCTACTGGGCAGTTTACTCGATTAACGTTTTTGACCACTTTTTTGGCTGACTACTCTTTGGATTGCGACTCTACCTTGTTGATTTGGACTATTCACAGCTGTGAAAGATTTGACTTGGACCGTTTGACAACTTCGACTTCGCTTCATGTTTTGGGTTCGACGACCATGGAGTCTTTAAAGCATTGCATCTCCTGCAACTCCAAATTCCCGACCTCGGACCAGCACGAGGCATGTGTATTTTGTCTTGGAGACACTCATAATCCGAAATCCTGCAAGTTGTGCAGGAAGATGATTCCGCAAGCGCTCAGGAATAGAATGGTCAGGCTGAGGGCAGCATTGTGGGAAAAGGCCTTGCAGGCTGATGCACCAGCCACGGCCTTGGCTTCGGTAGCCATTTCTAAACCTTCCTTGGACCCCCCTCGACAAAGGGGAAGGTCCAGGGAGAGATCTAAAAGAGCGTCCAGGCACGGAGAGAGTATGAGCCCTGAGCAAAGGGTTGGAAAGAGGTCCTCCAAGCACAAACACTTGGAGACCATCGAGGAGACTTCTCTGTCCTCCAAAAAAGCCCGTTCTGAAACGGAGCAGTCCACACCGCCGAGGAGACACTCAAAATCTGGTGAAAAATCCAAAACCCCACTGTCGTCCCATTCCGCTCCTCCACCATCTATAGTGCCTGTTCCGACTCCTACCAGCCCGTCGGGTTCGAAACTCTGATGGTCTGCATCGATACCGAATCCGACGCTGAAATGCAACAACCTCCGGCCACAACACCACTCTCCGTACCGCCTCCTGTTGTTTCTGATACTGGATGGAAACAATACCAACCCGTGACCAAACCGATCTCGGACCCATGGATCCTAAAATATCCTCAACTCATCTATCATGAGGTCTCCAACAGCTATCTCTTGCTGGACCAACTACATTACATGGAAGAACAAAGACGTCAATTCCTTCCTGCTATACAGCAGCCCCTTCCCTCGTCGGTACAGAGACATCACATTTCTCCTGCTATACAGCAGCCCCTCCATTCTCCGGTGCCGTCGCTTCCAGTCCTTCCTGCTACTCAGCAGCCCCCTTCCTCTCCGGTTCCGACGCACCGTTCCGATTCGCCTTCACCTTCTCCATCTCCTCGACCTTCTCGACACTGTCATCAGTCTCGGGCTTACCAAAAGCAAGGGGACATATCTTCCTCACCCTCAACACTGCAAAGAGATCACTTTACCCATCACCATTCTTCTCCAACCAAGCGTCATCACTCCCCATCTCCTACTTGTTCGTCTACAACTAGACACCAGCGATCAAGAGGTGAGCACAAAAGTCTCCGTCGCCCCTCTTCCCCTGAATCCAGCACATCATACCATTCCTTTTCACCGGCCCAGGAGGATGACTGAAGAGGATCTGGACTGGTCCCCTAGTCAGGCTCGACCTCCTCTGAACAATCAGTCCTCTTCTCCATCGGATGACGCACGCGCCTTTGCAGATCAGGTCCTCCAAATGGCTCGTGCTCTAGATCTTAAAATCACTCAGCCCGAGGAAGAAGAAGCTTCTGACCAGCTTGAGAAGCGAGCTCAGAGCAGGGTCATAGAAAGACCGGCTATTCTGTACATGGCGTCTCTCGCCAAAATTTTGAAGAGATCTTGGGAGGTGCCAACATCTACCTCGACCACATCGAGATGTATGGACAATTTATATCGCATTGCTGACCCTAAACCTAACTGGATGATGGATCACCCCCATCAAAATTCAGACATTGTTGAAGGGGCCCAATACATATCGACTTCTAAGTCTTCCACTTCCCCGGCAGATAAGGAGGGGAAAAATATTGATATGCTTGCCAAGAAATCTTACTCCACCTCGGACCTGGGACTCAAGGTGGCCAATTACGTGGGATGTATGGGTGCATACTCCCAGCACCTAATGGAAAAGCTTGGCCCGATTTTGGAACACCTACCTGAAGAACATAAGCCATACACAATTGCTCTTCAGCAAGAAGCTCATGCAGTAGGAACACAACAAATTGTTTGTGCCCGAAATTTCATCTGTTCATCTAAAACCCTCCTCAATGCAATTTATCTACGACGACATGCATGGCTGCGTGCGGCCGATCTCACGGCTCAGGCCAAAGCAACCATCGAAGACCTACCATTTGATCAGTCAGGTCTCTTTCACAAAGAAACTGATGAGAAATTAAATTTGAAATATAAAATGAAAACTGCCGCCCACAAGCACGCCATACAATTACCACAATCCTCAAGATGCCATTTTGGATTTTACCAACCAAGATCTTGGTACCCCCCCCCCCCAAATCAGCGCCCCTTCCAGCAGGACAATTTCCAGCCGCAAAACCAGCCTCGCAGGAGGCAACCTTCCCATTCTTCTTCGTCCTCTGGCCAAAGACAGCATCAACATCAACCGAGACAGGTTTTCCGTAAAAGGCCATTTGACAACAAAAGAAGACTGATCTGTTGCCACGCACTCCATCAACCTAAAATTTGATGACAGACTTAGGCTCTTTTATGACACCTGGGCCACCATCACTTCTAATTCCTGGGTACTTGACATTGTTAGAAAGGGTTATGCCCTGGAATTCGAAGAGCTCCCACTAACCAGAGCTATTGTCATCACAAACCCCTCTGACACTTTACTCGACAAAGTGCGCGCCTTGATTGAAAAAGGAGCTATCAAACCCGTCCCTGCTTCTCAGGCTCGACACTGCTTCTTCTCACGTTATTTTATTGTGCCGAAGAAGGACTCTGGCCTTAGGCCTATTTTAGACTTAAGAGCATTGAATTCCTTTGTTACATATCGACACTTTCGTATGACAACTTTGTCTTCTATTTTACCCCTTTTGCAGAAAGACCACTGGTTCGCACGGTGGATCTCAAAGACGCTTATTTCCACACCAGCATCCTAGAGGACCACCGCAGGTTCCTGGCCTTCGCAGTCGGAACCGACTATTATCAATACAAAGTTCTCCCGTTCAGACTGTCATCAGCACTGAGGGTATTTACCAAATGCATGGCCCCGGTCGCCACCTATCTTCATTGCAAGGGGATCACAGTCTTCCCTTACCTGGACAACTGGCTCTTCACTGCACCATCCCAAGAAAAGCTCCAGGATGACATCCAGTTCGCCCTCAGACTGTTACATTCTCTCGGACTGAAAGTCAACGAGGAAAAGTCAAACCTCACTCTGTCCAGACGAGTCAAGTTTATCGGGGCGATACTGGACTCCGAACTGGAGAAGGCCTTCCTTCCAGAAGACGGATTCACAGCGCTCACCATCTCCATCAGAGCTTGCCTCAAACACAGGAAGGTCAGGGCTCATCTGGTACAGACAGTTATGGGACATTTGGCCTCAACAACCTTCATGACACCATGGGCAAGACTACGTCTATGACCCGTACAGTCTTGGTTCCTATCGTCGTTCGATGCTACCTGCGACTCCCCCTCGAAGTGGCTCACCATCCCGACATGGGTCGCCACGTCTCTCCAATGGTGGCTCCATCCCGACAATGTTTGAATAGGGATACCATTTCTTCCTCCTCAACCGGACATCACTTTAACCACGGATGCATCGATGGAGGGCTGGGGAGCTCACTCCCGAGGGCTGACCATGAGGGGCTCATGGTTCCGAGACAAAAAGACTCTGCATATCAACGCCTTGGAGATGCTCGCCGTGGAGAAGGCCCTCAAGGCGTTCCAGATGGACTTGTTAGACAAGGTAGTTCTACTCATGACAGACAACACCACCGTCATGTACTACCTCAACAAGCAAGGCAGGACCAATCCTCGACCCTGCTCAACATTACTCTACGTATTTGGGATTGGTGCATCGACCACAACATCCTGCTCCAATCCATTCATCTTCCTGGACAACAAAACGAACTGGCCGACAGCCTCAGCAGATCAACCAATTCCTGCCATGAGTGGCGTCTCCATCCCGAAGTGGTGACGCAATTGTTCTCCATCTGGGGGACCAGAGACATCGATCTGTTTGCCACAGAGTACAACACTCACTGTACAGAGTTCTGTTCCAGGATGCCAGCACAAACCTCTCAAGGCGATGCCTTCCAGTTTGCGTGGTATGGCAGGAGATTCTACGCATTCCCTCCATTTCCATTCATAACCAGGGTACTCACTAAGATGAGGCTGGACGGGACAGATGCCATCCTGATCACTCCATGGTGGCCGAGACAGCCTTGGTTCACCCCGCTCCTACAACTGTCCCAAGAGACTTACTGCCGCCTGGATTATTGCCCAGACCTCCTCACCATGCACAGGGGCAGAGTGCGTCATCCGGATTTGTACTCTCTACCTATGGTAGCGTGGAGAATTCTACCTTGAGTTCACTTCCCGCTTCTCTACAGACAATAATTGAGGCGGCTCAAAAACCTTCCACTAGAAGATCCTACTCTTTCAAGTGGAAAAAGTTTTCAGACTTTTTATCAACCAAAGGGATCTCGCCATCCCGTGTCTCGATACCGACAATACTTGAATTCCTTTTGTCCCTCTCCAATTCTGGACTTTGCCTCACTTCTATTAAGTGTTACCTCTCCGCCATCTGTTCACACTACCAGCTCGAGGGACGACCATCCTTTTTCTCTGATCCCTTAGTTAAGAGATTCCTTAAAGGACTCAATAATCTACATCCACCATCTTCGGTACCGACCCCGGCTTGGAGCCTGGACCTAGTGTTATCCTATCTGTCTACCAAGCCCTTTGAACCAATGGCTACTACTGACATAAGACTGTTGATGTGGAAGACAGCGTTTCTCATGGCCTTGACTTCAGCTCGCCGGGCTGGTGAGCTATGTGCCTTAAGGATGGATCAGCCCTATCTCCGGTTCCACAGGGACAAGGTGGTCCTCTGTACCGACATCACCTTTCTACCGAAGGTGGTTTCTGCCTTCCACATCAACCAAGACATTGTACTACCCACCCTGGCCCCGAACCCTACCACTGAGATCAAACAAAGACTGCACACACTGGACGTTCGTAGAGCCTTAGCTTTCTACTTAGAGTGTACCTCGGGTTCGAGACGCTCGGAAAGACTCTTTGTGTGCTACTCTGAAAGGACTGCCTGTCACTCCTCAAAGACTATCGAAGTGGATGACCTCCACCATTCACTTGTGTTATGAACTGGCAGGCAAGACTCCACCGGGCCGGGTGTGTGCGCACTCCACAAGGGTGGTAGCATCATCATCTGCTTTCCTGTTTGGTGTTCCTTTGGAAAATGTATGTAAGACAATTGTCTGGTCCCAACCAATGACTTTTATTAAGCATTACAGGTTGGACACACGAGCCAGACAAGATGCTGCCTTTGGGAGAGCAGAGAGCAGTATTATTATCTGGACTGCATTGAGTTTATTTGTACAAATGTGTTTGCACTAATAATTTCATATTATGTTTGCACAAGTTCCAATGCATTAATTACTTGAATTACAATACGAAGGTGTATTGATATGTTTTCTACTTGAAATAACCACGGGATAGTGCCTTATTTCTCGTTTGACACTTGAAATTTTTTGCAAGTTATTGCTACTTTCATTCCATTCTTGGTGCTAAATGCAATTTCTGATGGGTTATATTTCAATTCCTGACGCACTTGAAATTTATGCATATGACTATTTTGATATGTCTAATTTTGATTTGATTGATGATTGTGCCAATAAATGTTCTTGTTTGCACCTGCAAGCCTTGTGTAAGGACACTCCCTCCTCCATTGACTTTAGTTTGCTAGTCTGACTAACCCATTTGTGTGATTCGCAGAGACCACGAAGAAGAAGGACAGGTTGCTTACCTGTAACAGTATTTCTTCGAGTGGTCATCTGCGAATTCACACAAATCCCGCCCAACCTCCCCTCAGTCGTGTCCTGCTCTATTTGTTAACCTTGCTGTCGCTTTGTAGCGGCGTACTTGGACCTGAAGAGCAAGCGGGAACGCGGGGCCTATATAGAGGTGGGTGGAGCTACCGCCAAAAAGTTGCAATCCAACTTCTGCCTAGTAATTCCAGAAGGTTTCGAGCTGGCTGCGCATGCGCAGATAAAACCCATTTGTGTGAATTCGCAGATGACCACTCGAAGAAATACTGTTACAGGTAAGCAACCTGTCCATTTTCTTAGAGAAGCATCAGTACAGTCAGCATACTCATATTTTCAGTTCCATTCTAAAATCATAAATGTGGCTTTTTAACACATTTGTAAAACCATTTTTCCTCTCTCTGTTAAGCTTCATACCAATATCATGCAGAGTTCTTCAAAGGACCAAGTGAGCCTCCTGTAGTCCTAAGGGATAAATATATTTATGGTCAAAAAACCCCAGTAAACATGGTTGATATCCCATTATTTGAACATTGTCAATCATTGGTAATCATTTAAGCTTTTAAAATTAATTATGTGGTTAGGAATTAGGGCAAGGCATCCACTGGAACAATATAATATCACCACTATTTGTTTTGCTGGGTTTGGAAGCATATCTGTTCAGGCAAGGGTGAACACATGTCAAGGGTCAGAGAGCCACTTTCACCAACTCCCAACCTCATAACCCAACAATGAGTTGGCAGCAATTTCTTTTCTTTTACTGTTTGGGGTGAGGTTTCCTGCAAAGGTTTTTAATACCATAGAGGGAGATAGTCCAGAGAATGCTGGAGAATGTATTCACAATCTCTATATTTTGAGGCCATTTTTCAATGTTCTTCCTTCTCTGTTCAGAAACAGAGTTTCTCCACTCTCAAACCAGAACAGAGTGATGATGTAGTGGGGTTTGTCATAATCAGAAGGGTTTTGCAAAAGGCACCTTCACTAGGAGCAGGTTTAGCATTGCACTCCAATGGAAATCTTTGGGCCAAATCCAGTTGTGCAGTTCTATTGGCAGAAGAAGCCTCACTAGAGGCGATTTCCTTCCCCAGGCAGCCCCTGTGCTCCTGCGACACTCTCTTTCTCTTTCCCTTCCATACCTGCCACCAGCCCTCTGAACCATTCATTGCCTTGCTCTGGAGGCCTTTCCAGGTATTTAGGGATTGGGAGGAGCTCTGTACAGGAAGGTTCTGCCATCAATGGGCATGGCTTCTTCCATCATTGGGATCTTGGCTGTCTTTCACCCTATCCAGTCTGAGTAAGTAATTTCTGGATTTGTGGGGAGAGAACAACTGACTGATAAGGCGCCTTTTCAGATGTATTTCAAAGAAGATGCAGTTCACCTGTGCTTCAGAGGTGCAGTGTGTGTGCCCATTATTGAACATTTCTAAGTGATGAGAAGGCCTGAAAAAAGTGGGGGGAAATGAATATTTTATTTTAGAATTATAAATAAAGTGTTTTAGGCAAGGTGTTTTAATTTATCTCCTAAAATTATTTCTGAAAGCTTTGTAAGAAGAAGACATTTAAGATTATGTACAGTGTCTTGCATCATTGCACTCCCTGGTGTTAGCTTCCTTTTTTCAGTTCTTTTATTGGAAAGAGTGTTTGATTCTGTAGAGTGCTAGAGGAGACATACTGTACTAATTTTCTTCCTTTTATCAGTGTTGATGGCTTCTTCTGTTTTTAATGTTGTTGGTTTGTTTGTTTTTTGCCTGCTCATGCACTGAGGTTTCTTATAGATCAAGTGTTCCTTACAATTCGGAAAACCCTAAGGCCATATTATGGAGGTTTGGGGGCAGAATTTGTTCAGAGGAGGTTTGCCATTGCCTTCCCCTGAGGCTGAGAGTATGTGACTTGTCCAAGGTCACCCAGTGGGTTTCATGGACGAGCTGGGAATCGAACTCTGGTCTCCACTGTCATAGTATAACCTCTCTCTCCCTCTCTAATTCACTTTGTAATTGTTGTCTGAATAAACTGTACTTTTAAAATGCCAAATTAAATTATACATAATACACTGTATGTTCCTAAAGTAACAAAATTACTTTTAGTCTGTAAATGGTACTGCATGCATACCTCACTTAACAAAGCCTCTGACAAAGAAACTCCTTTTTACAAAGCATTTTTACAGGAGTCCAGGGCTGTCCCCTCTTCCTCGTCTTTAGTCCAGCTGGAAGTTGGTTTTTCCCCCCAGCTTTGGCATAGTGGGGATAGTGAATGAGAGCTAGCGAAAGACAGGCTGTCAGTGTCGGATTACAGCAATGTTTCTGCAGTAAACAATGCAATGAAGTTTGACCTGGGAAAGAATGGGATTCTACTTTTAAGTGATTCCATTGTAGCTGTGTAAGCTTATGTACAACAGGTAAGCTAAGCAGCTGCCTCCAGAATCACTTACTGAATGTATGTGAAGAGCAAACAGAAAGAAAAGGGGAAAGCAGAGGAGTCTGCCTTACTAGTTACCCTGGCATAGATCTATAAATTTTGCCACTTTAAAAAAATAACCCCAGGATTTTGTTCATATATAAGGGCTTTCACATATGTATATTGTTAGTTTTGGATAAGAGATTTTCTGAAACATGTTGAACTGCTCTTCTTTTTTGTGGTGTAGGAACCTACCCCTTTTCTTTCCATGTTATTTCTACCTCTCGTATCAAAGTTTCTGTTAAGGAAGTCAAGTCCAGGAATGCATCTACTTCATTAATTGAGGTATTTTTTCTGAAATTTTCCTTTTTTTCTGGATAGAAGGAAAAATATTTTCCCCATAGCTTCAAAAGTACATGCCGAAGTACACCACAATGTGCAAAAAGGAATTGCACTTTTTGTTGTGCTGGAACACTCCTTTCATCTCTGGCTGACTAATCAACCCTGAAAGAAGGGAACATTGGTTAGACCTGGCTAACCTCTTTCCCCCTCTGGTGACCGGAGTTGTCAGACTTGGCAACACTGTGTCCTTGAATGCTGGATTCCATTCTTATTCTCTCATTCTACAGCACCTTTTTGTATGCATCCTTGAACCTATTTCCATTCCTGTTTGTCTCTGGCTCGGTCTGGACAATGAACAGTACTGAAAAGTATTGTTCCAAATTTAAAATTGTTGGCACAGTAGTTTAAATATTCTGCTTTGAGAGATTTAATTTCTTTTCTTAAATATGCTGTATGTATTTCCCTATTTATTACACACAGGAGTTCTCAGAAGAAAGGGGAATCTGGAATCAGAAGTATAAGTAGCAAAATTAAAGGTGTGTTCAAGAGTACCACAATGGAAGGAGCTGTGCTGCCCAGCTATGGTCTGGCTGAAGGAGAGGATGACTTTGTGAGTTGTTGTTGTTGTTGTTATAATAATAAAGTATTTATACCCTGCTCTTCAGCCAAAAGGCTATCAGAGTGGCTTACAAATGGTTAATTAGACATTTCCCTGCCATCAGGCTTACAATCTAAAAAAACAAGACACAAAAGGAGGTGGGAATGGTGGTGGAGAAGGAGAATATGTCCAGCAGATCTTCTCTCTCTCTGAAGCCTGGACCAAGGCAGATGGATTGAAGGGAGGACCCTTCTTCTTACTGTGGTTAGGCCCAATGGCGCTGGCCTGCCTTCTCTCCCTCCAGATGATGGTAGATGGAGGGAGGGTTATTCCATCTGCTTCATTGGCTGCTGAGCCGCCATGCCATTTTATGATTGCTTCTCTTCTGTCACACCATACTTCTACTTTCCTGATCTTTCCCCATTTTCTTCATTTTATAATTGCCAGTAACACAATTGAGTTTAACATCGTCACATACATTAAATTGTGTAAGAAGCAACTCCACTCTCTTAACATGAATAAGTAAAAGAACTTAAACATGCTGTGTGTAGCAGTAAAAATTTATTGTAGTAAAAATAACCTTGTTTAATAAATCTAGTACTAGGTATTGTTTATCTACAAAATTAATTTGGTTTGATTTTCCTTTTTAAAAAATGTATGAGTGTGACACTTTGGTATCAATTTGTGTGTTTACCTAGAAGCTACATAGCTAATGTGTCTCATGATGCTTCTGGCAAAAATGAAGTAGTGATGAATTTGCTGGTCATCCTCCCTCCCAAATCTTTCATTGTGGGTTTGGGGACCCTCTGGAACAATGTGGGAGATTATTTGAAGAGGGAAGGAGTAATCTGTGGAAATTCTCTCTCTCTCTCCCTCTTACACACACACACACACACACACACACACACACCAAAGCAGGAGGCTTCCGTAGATCCAAGTTCCTTCCATGATCAGAAGGAGCACTTTGGCTTACAGAAGGGCAACTCACAGTTCAAGCCAATGTGTTCTGAGTTTTCCAGTCAATGGCTAAATAATACAAATCCCATACTTTCTGTCTCAAAATAGATCCTCTAAGTGACTTTTAATGCCAAGTTTTGTTATTGTTTTTCCTCTTTTCCTGTTCTTACAGTCACCCTAGCACCATGGAGTGAGTCTTAATCATGACAGTAAATTTAAACCAATCACTCCAAATCATAAATATGTCAGCAGGGAAAATATAAAACTGCCAGCAGTAGAGATTGCAATGTATGTTTTAAAAATGGTCTCAGCCTTTTACTAGTGTCATACAAAACAGCCGATTGAACAAAAGGGATAAACTTGGTTTCAGAACTCACACAGCTTGTTCCACAACTGTTGTATTTCTGTGAGGGCAACACATAGGATACATTCATTGCAGTAGTTGGAGAGGGTGTTGTTTGCAGTATGTGTAGATGGCAGATGGTGACTTTCAAACACAAGGGAATGGTTTCTTATGTAGGAAAAAATGTGAGTATACTTGTTCCGCCTAAATATTAAATATTGAATTGAGCAACTGTGCAGTTGTTTCATACCAGCTGCTCTCTTCAAGCCCAGTTACAAGCCTCGTTTATAATTACAGGTCTGAAATCTGAACCAGAAAGAAAGCAGTTGGTACACCCATACCATACTGCAGATTTCTCTGCTGCAGATTGTGCTTTCCTAGAATTAATATCCATGAGAAATTAGTAGCCTGTAAGGATGAAGTAAAACATAGTTTTGTCATTCTGCAGAACAACTAAGTTGTGAATTTTATATATACAGTTGTCCTTCCCTGTTCGCGGACTTTAGAGTCCATAGTCTCGCTCTTCGCGGGATGGACAGGCGGCTATAGGGCCCTGCCCACAGGAATGCATGCCATTATTTTCAATGGGGCTTGAATATTTGCGAGCTGCCATTTTTGCTGGAGGGGGTCCGGAACGGATCCCCCGTGCTTTGGGAAGGGCAACTGTAAAAGCATTTCCACTTGCTCTTTTTACTTACACTTTCAGAAGTTGTATATAACTTGTTCTCTGCCATATTTATGTACTTGACAAAACTTGGGGGGGAAATCTCAAATGACCTGAACATCTTTGGATGTGTGTAAAATATAATTAGTGTGCTAATAATTGTTACAGTTCAGAATTGTTACAGCTAGCTTGTTGTAAATCCTCCATGAATACTGTGACAACTTTAGTTGTAGCTCAAAATGTTCTTTTGCTATGTGAATCATTCCCTGTAGATTGAAGAAGGTATCATGGTAATGGAAGATGATTCTCCTGTGGAAGCACTTAGCACACCAAATACCCCTCGCAATCTTGCTGCTTGGAAAATTACCATTCCATATGTGGACTTCTTTGAAGACTCCTTTGAAAGGAAAGAGAGAAGGGAAAGAATTCCAGTATTTTGCATTGATGTGGAGAGGAATGACAGAATGGCAGGTAGACATTCTGAGAAATGTATGCATACCATAGTCTTGGCATGCATACTTAATTTAGACACTCATGTATGTTAAATAACCCAAAAATATTAACAACAAATAAATACAAGTGTTTTCTGAAATTGGTTATAAATGATTCTGGGATGTTGCATCCATTATGATTGTTGGGATATTTCCTTAGTATATTAAAAAAAATTAAAAAAAATCTTTTAAATAGGTTCAAGTATGACTGTAGCAGGTCATTTTTGATAACACCTATTTTTAATTCCTCTGAAACTTTTTTCTCTTTGTTTGCATATGGAATATTTTAATGTTCCTTAAGGGGAAATCATAAATCTGCTTGTATTTTCAGTTGGACATAAACCTGAGCACTGGTCTGTCTACAGAAGATACCTTGAATTTTATGTCCTTGAATCAAAGCTAACAGAATTTCATGGTATGTTTACCCTACTTCCTCCCTTTGGGGACTCAGTTGTTGGGTTCTTTATTATACTACAACTTGAAATAAATCAGAGCTATGGTTTGGGAGCCAGTGTGATGTAGAAGTTTGAGCATTGGGCTATGATTCTAGAGACCAGGGTTAAAATCCCTGCTCAGTCATGGAAACCCACTGGGTGGCCATGGGTGAGTCACATTCTTTCAGCCTCAGAGGGAGGCAAAGGCAAACCCCTCTCAGAATAAATATTGCCATGGAAACCCTATGATAGGGTTGCTTCAGGGTCACCATAAATCAGAAATGACTTGAACATTCACAACAGTGACAACAAATGTTTTGGGAGCAGTGCAGTGTGAGAGGTCATTGTTTGCTGTGGCATCCCAGTAATGGAATTTCCTCAGAGGCCCATTTGGCACCAATGTTGATGTCTTTCCAGTACTACATCAAACATGGCTTTTTATTAAAGCCATGAAGTCTTAGTTGATGGTATCCAATTTGCATGTGTGCTACAGTCTGCGTTTTAAGCAGTTTTACACTGTCTTGATTTAAGTCAGGGGTTGGCAAGATTTTCAGACTTCCGGAGTACTGCGCATGCACGAGCGAGTCGTGGCTGCAGCGCGGCGGCAGCACATGCAGGGTTGGCGGGAGCCGTTCCAGAGGCCTCAGGGAGCCGCACCCAGGCCATAGGTTGCCAACCCCTGATTTAAGTGATAAATGATTTAATATATTCTTAATCTTTTAAATTGCTGATAAATAGGCTGGTAGGCTTTGCTGGCACATGATAACAACAGCAAGAATTCTTTTGGCTAAATATTTGAGATTGCGTACTATTCCAACAGAGGAGGAATTGACAGGGAAATTAGCAGACAGCACAAATGGATATATCGGCATACATCCTTGAAGGGAAAGCTAATAGCAAACTTACCAGAGATTAGGAAAAAATTCAGTTTATGTACAGTATAGATTTGATAAATTAACCACTCCTGCATTTGTAGAGGTATGATTTGGTTCTTATTTGTTCATGGGAGATATAATTATGTAACGTATGGTGTAGTTTTGGACTCTAACTGGAGATGAGGGTTGGAGTCCCACTCAAGCATAAAGATCCATTGGATGATGTTAGGCTAGTCACACTCTTTCAGCCTCAGACGATGGCAATGGCAGTTCCCCTCTGATGAAACTTGCCAAGAAAAACCTATGATGAGTTCTTCTTAGGGTTGCCATAAGTCACAAATGACTTGGAGGCACACAACAACAAAATGTTAAACTAAAAGACTAGAAAAGGAAAAATGGTACAATTTCATTACCAGTTCTCTCTTTATGCCTCATATTAAGAAGGTTTACCTAAATATAATGACTTAAATTGGTGTCTTGTCATTTGGGAAGTAGTTTTTAACAAACTGTTGATGTGTTATTGTCTTTTACTTAGTTTTTTTTGTGTGTGTTATTGTGCATTTTTGAATATGGAATCTTTTGTCTTGAGTTATGTATTACAGTCCTCCCTCGACATTCACAGTTTTGATCATTTTCAAGGTCAAGGCTGCCACATGCGCACACAGTCCTCCTCCCCTTCGGAGGAAAAAAGCCCAAGAGGGAAGGACAGCCAGGAAGGGTGCGCGCACCAATCCTCACCTCTTTCCAGGATGGAGAGATGCCTTTCCCCAGGCAGCTATCCATCCTGGAAAAGGGCTTGGGGTGGTGGTTCTCCACCTCTTTCCAGGATGGAGAGCTGCCTGGCTATCCACCTGAGAAAGAGGCGTGCTCCTGCTCTTCCACCCAGCCTTCCCTTTAACTGGCTTCCGGGGGGGGGGGGGGGACTTTTTGTGGCTTTTCCATATTCGCAGGGGACTTGTGTCCCTAACCCCCACGAATGTGAAGGGATGACTGTATTTGTGATATAATTAATAAAAATATTAGTCAATAAATACTTTTCAACACTGTCCTAAAATGCCTTCAGGTCCTCAGATATAGGGGCTAGATATAACTATTTTAATAAATAAATAATAAATTTCTACTTCAGTGTATTGAAATTTTGCCAAATTATCAGGTACATTTCCTGATGCTCAGCTTCCTTCAAAGAGGATCATTGGACCAAAGAACTATGAATTCTTAAAGTCAAAGAGAGAAGAATTTCAGGAATACTTGCAGGTAGGAAGAAAATATCAATTGGGTGTGTGTGTCCAGATAGCATGGACACACACAGTAAATCTTGTAGCATGAATTGGTCATACATCAACTTTATAGTTAAGCAATGTCACCTACTATTCACTTAAGACCTTATAAATGACCAAGATATCACTTGGCTTTCTTATGCAAACTCTTAAAAATTATCTTTACCTAGCATAGAATAAAAGTTGTTTTAAAACTGTTATTATTGAAGAGAGACTAATAATCTCATTTCCCTTTTGTCTCCCTAAAAGAAACTTTCACAACATCCAGAGTTAAGCAACAGCCAGCTGTTAGCTGACTTCTTGTCCCCCAATGGTGGAGAAACACAATTTCTTGATAAAATGTTGCCTGATGTAAATCTTGGTATGTACAAAGTTGTTGAGGGAATTTCTTTTAGCCAAGTTTATCTAAGTGCAAGTCCTGCATTCTGCATTTCATGGATTAGATAAAATACTGTTTGCCATGCAACCACAGCTGTTTTCATTTTCTGTGTAAGCCTATTGTGATTTAGACAAGTGGGTGGGAAAAGGATGTTTCCCTGAGCATACAGAAGTTTTACTCTTTGTTACAGCTCTGTAAAATAATTCTTGATAAATAGATGTTGTAACTTTGTTCAAAAATATTTATTTTGAATCTAGAGATGTTTGACTGCACCTCTGCCCATGGGATGAGGTTCCACTGGTAATGCAGGTGATTTTCACCAATTCTCCCTGAAATCCCTGGACCCTCTGAAAATCTGTTTCTGAAGGTTGGGGAACTTAATAAAATAAAGTTGGAAGCAATGGAAGACGTGTATGGAATCAGCAAAATTTCCTTCTCCTTCTTCCACCCCACCTTGGCCTCTACCGATATCCGAAATCATTTTGATAATTCTGAGCAAAGGTTGACATGGCATGAAATATCTCATAAATGAAATGAAATTTATAGAGTATAAACTATTATTCTTTGTGTGCTATTAAGGTTTTTAAATAATATGAATGCACATAGTGGCATTAAAGGCTCAGATGAAATATTATGAGGCATAGTCTTTTCATACAGTGAACAAAGAATACCTGTTTTAAGAGTGTAGCTTGCAAGGGACAATAAACTTGCCAAATAATAGGAGGAACACAGTATCAGCTTTGTTGTGGAAAAAGCACAACCTACTGTGACTTATTTATTTTTTTCCTCTCGATTTTCAATTGTAGGCAAAATTATAAAATCTGTTCCTGGAAAACTGATGAAAGAGGTGAGTAGAGATTCTCCAGTGGGTTTGTAATTAGTATATTTTATTAAAAGCTACTTGTGGATTTACCCCGTATAGTTTTTATATTGAACACTTGCCCATTACAGCTATTGTTTGGTTAATTTCAGAAAGGCCAGCACTTGGAGCCATTCATTATAAATTTTATTAATTCCTGTGAATCTCCTAAGCCTAAACCAAGTAAACCAGAACTTACTATTCTCAGTCCTACTTCTGAAAACAACAAAAAGGTATAGTATGTCCTCTGGGATGAAATGGGGGGTGGGGGGGGGGAAACTGACCAATGAGAAACAATAATTGTTTATGGAAAAATAATCTTGATACTTCTGTGAATAGTTGTCTTTATCACTGAAATTCAGATATTTTGTTTTGATATGTGGTATATGCTTTTTTGACCCTCTATCCCCGACTAATTCTAGCTGACCCCATAGCTGCCTCCTCAGTCTCTGACTTTTGACCTTCTTCTCCAACAAATCAATGAATAATGGCAACAAAGCCTTGCACATCTACATCTCTTAACGAATATAGGTCTAAGACAAGGCTTCAGTCCCAGCACTCTAAAAATTAAGTGCTAGCTAAAGAAAACTCCCAAATTAATCCTAGAACTGGCTGAAAGACAGCGGAGACTATAAAACTGCTATTAGGACAATACACCCAAGAATAGGGAATAGCCCTCAAAGAAAATAGGAGTGATAAAACACTCTGCTCCACCTAAGGCAGGCAGACAGACAGAAAGCATGTTGCACTCCACCCAAGATTTCTTCTAGGACACACTGGTACCTGTACTGAAAGGCTTATGCTCCAGGAAGGGCCAGGATGTGCTCATGGGCTGCTCCTCTTGGGCAGGCAAACCCTGATCCAAGCCAGCCCCTGTGGTTCATTGTCCCATGGCTGAACAAGGACATACACTCCCTCTTTCCAGCTGTTAGTTTAGGTCATCCACCAGCACTTTTTTCAAATGTTTCTGAGGCCAAGTAGCACTGAGGCAAATTCAGAGTTTGTTTTTCTCTCTAATATTACATAATTTAGAAGGAGATTATTCTAGGAACAAATTTTATAGTGAACTTACCTGACTAGACCCCAAGTCATGCCAAATGGTATAGCCAGACGAGACGTGACAAAGAGGGTAACACAGATTAAGGACTGATGGACACACCTGATCCATTGTTATATTTGAATAGTGTATCCTAAGTCTTTGTGTTGTTGGTTCATAGACACTCAGATATGAAATCAAGACACCCTTTTTTTACCCTCCAGAACAATAAACACAATAACAATGTCCCAGTTGTTCAAACACAAGTTGTATACTTAATTTGCTGATCTAGCCAAAATGTTTTGTTAGAATTCAGCTGTTCATGTAACTTTCTTCTGTAGATCTCTTTTGTAGAATAAACATCTTGTCTATTTTAAAGCTTTGAGGTTTTAAGATTTTTTTATCTCTCCCTAAATATATATATCCATCTTTTGTTTGCAATATCATAAGTAGTGGTGTCTTGACTTTTTGTTTAAATTTGACAGGTGTATCAGAGAAGAGGCCAAATACAAATGGGCTGCTCTTAGGCAGGCAAACCCTGATCCAAGCCAAGCTTGCACCCTTACATGCCAAGAGATGTCACCCTGACCACAGAGCATAGAGAGTGACTCTGGCTCTTGCCAGTTGGTTGGTCAAAGAAAAGCTTTGGTGCCACCCACCTTACAAGAGAAAGAAGCATCTGTTCAGAAGAGATAACATTTTTAAAAGTAACACTATCTGACGTTCTACATAAAACCCAAAGTTCCTAACTCAGTTGTGCAGTCAGTTCCCTAGAAAATATTCATAGGCACAACCATGCAGCAAGCTCCTAAGAAGATTGGTCTATTGCAGCTGTAGGCTACTTATACATCTACTGCCCTGCTGGAATCTGTATTTCTTTCAGAGACATGGATGGCATGTCAGGACTCTGCCATGATCAGCAGGATCCACCTGGAGGCATTGTCTGAAATAAAGCAGCAAATGAGTGAGATTTGCAGATGAAGTTGTGATTTATAAAGTGTATCTTAGGAGTGAACTAGATGGGGCAAAAGGAGTAACCAGAGGCTGCTTTGCCCCGATCGCTCCAGGACAACAGCAACTGGACGCTACTGCCACTGTCCCGAATGGGCCACCAGCCAGAGTGGCTTTTCTCCACTCCTTCTCAGGCTGGTTTCAGGCCACCTTAGGTCACCTTGGAGCAACTTCCAGACATTTTAGTGTGTGTGTGTGTTGTTTGAAGGCCATACCACCAGAGCACCAAGAAGCTGCTTTATTTAGCCATGGGTTTTGGGCCTAAGTCAGTTTTGGGTTAGTTCACTCAAATACTAGTTTAACAGGCCAAGTAGATATCAATACACTTGTTGTAATGTACCTTCCAGTCTTTTCTGACTTTTGTCAAGATTTGTTCAAAAGGGATTTTCCTTTGTCTTCCTCTGAGGCTGAGTGTGTGTGACTTGTCCAAGGTCACTTAGTGGGTTTCCATTGTTGAAGGTATATTTTGAACCCTGGTCTCCAGAATCGTGGTCCAGTGCTGAAACCACTACATCACACTGGCTCATATTGTCTTTAAACCCCCATAAAAAGGACCTCGACTAATCCAATAGGAAGGAGGGTGTCTTTTCTTCTTTCTTTCTGTCTTTCTTTCTTTGAACAATTAACTCTCATATAGCTGCACAAACTACTGTTGTAATTCTCTGGTTTACAAAATTGACTTGTCATATACTATTAACTTGGCTATTTGATGAATAAAACAAGCTCTACTTCTTTTTGGTCCCCATAGTTATTTGCTTCCTTAATTGTTATTAATATCAACATAGCAGTATGTCTTTGTAGGCCATGGAATGACAGGAATAGACACAAGTCAAATGGGAGGAAATGCTAAATAACTATAATAACAATAATAATAATAATAGCAACAACATCAACAACAATAATAATGACAGCAACAACTAAAATAGAAGTTATTTCTTGATACTGGTAAGACATTCTTAAACCTTCCAAAAACACATAACAAGTAACAGCAATAGCAAGTACATTTCTATACTGCTTACCAGTGTACTAGGCGGTTTGGACCTCCCTCCCTAGAGAGGCCAGGATAGCACCATCCCCACTATCCTTCTGACGCCAGATAGATGTTTTTGTGCAGTCAGGCCTTTTAAGCTGATGAGGAATGGGTTTTTTTAATAACTTTTAATGGTTTGTATTTGTAACATGTTATATTTTAATTTATAACTGTTTTAACTCTTTAAATTGTTTATTGTTTATTTTATATTTATATATTTTAATATTGTTGTACTATTTTTAAAGTGTATTGTTTTATATTTGTTCACTGCCTTGAGTCCCTATATTGGGAGAAAGACAGGATATAGGAAATAACAACAACAACAACAGACTGTAAGATAGTTGCCCCCAACAAGCAGGGTACTTATTTTAGCAACCTATGGAAGGATGCCAGACTGAGTAAATCTGGAGCCCCTGACTGGTATTGAATTCACAACTTTGTGGTTTGTGAGTGAGTGATTGCAGTACAGGCATTTAACCACTGTGCCACCAGGGTGCCACATTGGTACTAAGGATGTACAAACCATTATTTATATAGTACATTCGAAGTCATTTGTGTGCATAATCTCAAGCTATTGTTAACATTTTAAAGCTAGCCCAGTATTGCCCCTTAAAAGTAGCCCAGAACTGCACAGGTTGCATGAGGATATTGGCTAGTAAGCTTTGGAATCTGTGGCTGTAGTCCAGTTTAACTTCTTGCTCAAACTCCTAATCACTTTGCGCAAAAGCCTGTTTTAGGGATGCTCTGAAATTACCGTAAGTTTACCACTTGCTGTATTACATGGAATGCATTGGGGGAACCAATATTACTTATGTTAATGTTAAATTATGGTGAATAGTTTAGCAAAGGTATCCAGTTTTGGTTGGCTCAGCTGTCCTTGAGAATATTTTGTAATTTCACAGTGCCAAAGCAGAACAGCCAAAAAAACAAAGTTGGTCTCATTATGGCTAGACTTCTAGTGATAAAGCTAGGAAATGTGAATACTTTGACCAAGTTGTTTTTTCAGCCTTCAGATTGGCTGGTGACATAATGGAACATCCCTTTTTAGTATATAATATACCACTTCAGCACCTCTCATAGCTTCTGTTTGTGTAAGAGAAAATTGGGACTGATTCCATTAAAACCAACCAATGGTTCCTGTAGAATGGTCTTGTTTGGTGATGAATTTGACCAGTATTTGTTTTTTTTTTTAAAACTTGGCCCTCTATGGTTTTAGCTTTTTAATGAACTCTACAAGAACAATGCAAACCGCTCTGAGAACTTGGAGAGAAGACAAAATCAGAACTACTTTATGGAAATGATGACTGTTGAAGGAGTCTATGACTACTTAATGTACATTGGTGAGAAATTGTTTCTGAATTTTCTTATCATGAAGCATAATTCAGTAAAATTTATCCATTTATTTCAGCAACACACCCTGAAGTTAAAATGTTAATGCTAACCCAGCAGGTTTTTCTTGTTTTGACAGCTATTTTTGTGCATTGAGGTTTTATACCAACATCAGATAATTCTGACTACCACAATCATGAGTGTAAAAGTAGACTTGTTGATCCAGTTCCCATACTGTATATATATGGAAATCATGCAAAATTAATATGAACTATTATGGGAGTTTTGAAACCCTTATAAATGAAATTATTTTGTCAACCACTTTGACACAGATTTTATCACTGATATCCACTTATACGGCTCTGGTTTCCTGGCCACTTTGATATGTATTGGAATGATGGGGTGGTAATTGGGTAAGATGTTTGAGTGATGTAATTGTGTTTTCCTCCTCTCTTTGTGTAACATGAAGCAGATGGGTCAAAAGGAGTGGCCAGAGGCCACTATGGTCCCAATCGCTCTGGGACTATAGTCGATTGGATCCCACACAGCCCACCAGCAGGAGCAGCTTTCTGCTTTCACTTTTTGGGCTGGCTTTGGGCCACCTGAGGCAGCCTCAGAGTGACATCTGGGTGGTTTAGGGGGGTGTATCATTTGAACACCATGTCCCCAAAGCATCCTGAAAGTGCTTTATTTGGCCCATGTGTTTCAGGCCTGAGACTCTGATCCAGCTAAAAGCAAGAAAATAATTTATTACGAAGAGCCCTTGATTCTTATCATATTTGTGTGTGGAAGAATCCTATCCTATGTATTCATGTACTGTAGTAAAAGAAGACCAAGATTTTGAGGGCCAAGCTGCTGGGAGAAACAAAATAAGAGAGCAAAACAGCTGACCAGGTGGCCAGTTCTTTCAGTCCTGCTCAGTAGGGGAAGGAAAAATGATGTTGCACCCCTGATTCTCCCCTTGTGGATATCTGGAGTATCTTAATAGCTCTGAGCCTGGAAATCTGTGCAGCCTGATGATGTGGACAGGACCACCACATGCATACTGAATCCTTGCCCTTCCTGGCTTGCTAGAGGGGGACTGGCTGAGTGGGTAAGGGGAGTGGTGAATGCTTCACTGCAGCAAGGCAGATTTCTGTCCTGCGTAAAAGAGGCTGTGATGAGGCCATTACTGGAAAAAAAAAAACCCTCCCTGGATCCCACCATCCTGGATAACTGTCGACCAGTCTCTAATGTTTCATTCTTGGGTAAGGTTCTGGAGTGAGTGGTGCCCTCCCAACTCCAACGGTTTCTGGGTGAAATGGATTTCAACCTGGCTTCAGACCTGGCTATGAGACAGAGACAATTTGGTCTCCTTGGTGGATGACCTCTGTAGGGAACTGGACAGGAGGTTGGTTCTCCTGGATCTCTCAGTGGTTTTTGATACCATCTACCATGGTATCCTTATGAGCTGCCTCTCTGGGATGTGACTCAGGGGCACTGTTATGCAGTGGTTCCATTCTTTCTTGGAGGGACTCCTATTTGACTCCTTGGCCACTAGCCTGTGGAGTCCCACAGCGTTCTGTTTTGTCTCCCATGTTATTTATCAGCTACATGAAACCACTGTGAGAGGTCATTTGTTGGGGTGAGGTGTCACCAGTATGCAGATAACACCCAATTCTATATCTTTTTCCCATCTGATTTCAAGGAAGCTGTCTCTGTACTGAACCAGTGTCTTCAGTCAGTAATAGACTGGATGAGGGCAAACTGAAATTTAATCCAGACAAGACAGAGGGGCTCCTAGTCATTTGGAAGGCAGATCAGGGAATAGAGATGTTGGCTGGGCTGGATGGAGTTACACTCCCCCTGAAATCTCAGGCTCACAGCTTGGGTATGCTCCTGGACTCAGCTCTGAACCTGGATGCCCAGGTTTCAGCAGTGGCCAAGAGCGCATTTGCACAGTTAAAACTTGTACGCTAGCTGCACCCATTCCTTGAGATGTCAAATCTGGCTGTGGTGACACATGCCCTAATTACATTCCATTTGGACTACTGTAACACACTCTATGTGGGGCTGCCTTTGGAAACTGTTTGGAAATTTCAGTGTGTGCAAAACGCCACAGCCAGAATGCTGACTGAGGCCAGTTATAGGGACCATATAACTCCCTTGCTGAAACAGCTTCACCGGCTACTGGTTCATTTCTGGGCACAATTCAAAGTGCTGGTTATGTCTTACAAAGCCCTACACTGCTTAGGTCCAGATAATTTGAGAGACTGTATTTCCCCATACAATCCTGCTAGAACCCTAAGATCTTCCATAGAGGCTTTCTCTTGGTCCCGCCACCATCACACCTTGCTTGATGAGGACACAAGAGAGAGCCTTCTCAGTGGCTGCTCCTGCACTCTGGAATGCCCTTCTACACAAAGCATGGGGTGGCTTGGGTGTTTGTTATATAGGGTGGGTATCATGGTTTTAGTGTGGTTTTAATATCTATAATTTTATATTGTTTTAGATTATATTTTAATTGTGTTATTGCATTATGATTTTAGAATTTTTATTTGTGAGCCATCTTGGCTCCCTTTCAGGGAGAAAGGTGGGATAGAAATAGAATAAATAAATAAATAAATAATAGTTCCCTGTATTCTATATTGTATTTTGCCCTCTTCCTTAATACTAATGAAATTTGGAACACAAAAGCATAACCAGAGGCTTGCCATTTTGACATCTTGAGTTATACATTCCAAAAATATGTTCTTATGCATTAAAGATACATTGTATTTTTCACACAATAAGTATATATAACAATATTGGCCTTACAGGTAGAGTGGTTTTCCATATACCTGACTGGCTCCATCATATGCTAATGGGAGGCCGAATTCTCTTCAAAAACACCTTAGAAGCATACATGGACTACTACCTGCGCTACAAGCTAGAACAGCTCTTTCAGGAGCACCGTTTGGTGTCACTTATCACACTTTTGAGAGGTTAGTGTACAATCTGAAAACCATGTCCTGTGAGGAGTGGCTTAGGGAGCTGGATATGTTTAGCCTGGAAAAGAAAAGATTAAAAGGAGACTTGATAGCCAGGTTTAAATATTTGAACGGATGTGATACTGAGGATGGAATAAGCTGGGGAGGGCCCTGATCCCACACCTCATATAACCACACAGGGTCCTGAGAGCCCTGAACAATCTGGGAAGGGCCCTGATCCCGCACCCCATATAACCACACAGCAGAGGCAGGAGCCACAGCAAGCTCTGCCAAGTGGCAGAAGCAGGCTCAGCTGGGCACAAGAGGCAGCACCTTCATCCCAAGCAGTGAAGCAGCACTGGCTGTGCTTGGCCTTATCTTTTGCTGCAGCAGCAGTGGCCTGCTTGGGAGGCTTTCTAAAGAGGCAGTGGCTGCCACAGCAAAGCCAAGAGGAGCACACTCACCCTTTCTCCCCCGCTGGAGTAGAGCCCAATTGGGTGTCGTCCCTCTTCTAGAGTGTCATCTGGTGTGGGCTTCACCACGACACCCCATCCCCCAGTTGATGGTAATTAGTGCTGCTAAGAGATCCAGATCAATGCTCTGTTGATAACAGAGACTCTTGCTCTATTTTATAATTATGAGGGCTTTCATGGATGATTGTTTCTGCTTTTTATGGTATAAAAAGCAATTAGAGCTAAGAACCTAAATAAAGGACTTTTAAATTAAATAACATTTTAGGGTATCTGTTAGTCAAGTATCTTGAGCTGGAGCAAGTTAAATGAAGGACTTTTAATTTCAAAAGGTTTATTAGTTAAGTACCTTTCACTGGTCAACACAAAAATCAAATAGATTATATAATTGAAAGTAAAAGATGGTGGAACTCTATACTGTTGGCCAAGACTAGACCAGATGCTGACTCTGGCACAAATCATGAATTATTCATAACAAAAATAAGAATAAGACTCAAGAAGAAAACAAAACCAGTGATTATACCAATATATGATCTAATTGATAATATTGCATCAGAATTTGCTGATATTTGCACTGCTAAGCAACAGATTTTCACTACTAAGCATAATAGACCGAGAACCAGAGGAACTATGGTCTGAAGCTAGGGACATAATAAAAGAAGGCAGACAGACACTTTCAATAAACAAAAAGAAAGAGAAAAAAACATGGATGACAGAAAAAACACTACAAGTAATAAAAGAAGAGAAGAAAAACAAAAGAGAGATAGGAACAAACTAAGAATTATGAATGCAACAGTACAATGGCTTGTGTGGAAAGATAAAGAAGATTACTACAACGACAAAGAAATAGAAGACAACAGCAAAAAGGGAAGAACAAGAGATCTATTTCACAAGATCCAGTAAATCAACGGAAAATTAAAACCAAGGACTGGTGCAATTTGTGAAAATAAAAATAACATAATTCATGACCAGGTAAGAATAAAAAGATGTTGGATGCAATACACAGAAAAATTATACAAAAGAGATGACAAAATGAAGGACACATGGAATGAAGAGGCATATGAAGATGAACCCCAAATTCTAAAAAACGAGGCGGAAACTGTAATAAGAGAAATAGCGAAAAACAAATCACCAGGAACAGACAATATTCCAATTGAACTGCTGCAATCCGCATTGACAGAGTCAATTTTAGAGCTGACCAACATATGTCAACAGATATGGAAAACAAAATGGTGGCCAACAGATTGGAAATGGTCAATATACATCCTCATCCACAAAAAGGGAGACACAAGAGACTACAGCAACTATAGGACCATAGCACTGATCTCCCATGCAAGCAAAATTATGCTCAAAATTGTGCAACATAGACTCCAACCATACATGGAGAAAGAAATCCCAAAAGGCCAAGCAGGGTTCAGAAAAGGAAGAGGTACTAGGGACCACATTACAAATGTACGATGGCGAATGGAGTGCACCAAGGACTTCCAAAAGAAAATCAGCATGTGCTTTATAGACTATAGCAAAGCCTTTGACTGCATAGATCATGAAAGGCTATGGAATGCCCCCTAAAGACATAGGAGTGCCAACACATGATCTGATCTGAGGAATCTGTACTCAGGACAAGAGGCTACTGTCAGAACAGAACATGGAGAAGCAGAATGGTTCCCAATTGGCAAAGGACTCAGACAAGGCTGCATCCTCTCACTCTATCTGTTCAACTTGTATGCAGAACGTATAAGAAAAGCAGGCTGGACACAAAAGGAGGAGGAGTGAAAATAGGAGGAAGGAATATCAACAATCTAAGATATGCAGATGACACCATAATACTAGTAGAAAACCTCACAGACTTGAAACACCTACTAAGGAAGATCAAAGAAGAAAGTGCAAAGGCAGGCTTAATGTTGAACATAAAGAAAACAAAAATAATGACCATCAAGGACCTTCACAAGTTTAACCTAGACAATGAAGAAATAGAAAGAGTAAAAGAATTCCCATGCCTGGGATCACACATTGATAGAAATGATGACTGCAGTCAGGAAATCAGAAGAAGATTAAGAATGGGGAGGGTGGCTATGAAAGAACTAGAAAGGAGTCTAAAATGCAAAGGTATCAACTCAGCACAAAAATTAGAATCATACAAGCCATCATGTTCCCTATTACCATGTATTGATGTGAGAGCTGGATAGGAAGAAAATCAATGCATTTGAGATGTGGTGCTGGAGAAGAGTGCTCAGGATCCCATGGACAGCCAAGAGGACAAACAAGTGGGTCCTAGAGCAGATCAAGCCGAAACCTCCCTGGAAGCCAAAATGATCAAACAGATTGTTGTACTTCAGACACATCATGAGAAGAGAGGACTCTTTGGAAAAAACAATAATGCTGAGAAAGGTGGAAGGAAGCAAGAAGAGAGAAAGGCCACATGCTAGATGGATGGACTCTATTAAGGAGGTCACAGGTATTAAGGGGTTGCAGGAATTAAGCAGAGCAGTGGAGGACAGAGGGTCTTGGAAGTGTCTCATCCATAGGGTCGCCATGAGTTGAGATCAACTCAAGGGCAGTTAACAACAAACTTTTCATTAACTGATGGAAGTTAACCAGCTAAAGTAATTGAAATTTGGTCTGTCTATGCAGAGTGGTCTGCATTGCTCTAATTTTTCCCCTCCTCTCTCCATTCAGATGCTGTGTTCTGTGAAAATTCTGAACCTCGGTCTCTTCAAGATAAGCACAAACGAGCAAAGAAGACTTTTGAAGAAATGATGAAATACATTCCAGGTTCATTGTTTTCTGTGACATGAGCTGTCAAAAGTCACACAAAATGGCTGATATCCATTAAGATTCATGGCTCATATTCATCTAAATATCCTTTTTCAAGTACTCTTGAGTCCTGCGCTAGCTGATCATCCCAGAAGGAAGCCATGGTTGATGGTCATACACCCCCACTTTTTAGTTCTCTGTTTAGGTCATTCACCAGCGCTTTTTTCAAATGTTTATGAGGCCAAACAGAGGCAAATTCAGAGTTTGTTTTTCTCTCTAATACTACATAATTTAGAAGCAGCTTATCCTAGAAACAAATTTTATAGTGAGCTTACCTGGCTTGACCCCAAGTCATGCCAAATGGTATAGCCAGAAGAGACATGACAAAGAGGGTAACACAGCTGGTGGACACACCTGATCCATTGTTGTATTTGAGTAGAGTATGCTAAGCCTTCATGCCCGTGGTCCTGGGCAATTGTTGGTTCACGGACACTCAGATATAAAAACAGGACACCACCTTGTTTGCTGTCCAGAACAATAAACACAATAGGAATGCCCCAGTTGCTCAAACATAAATTGTATACTTAAGGTGCTGGCATAGCCAAAATGTTTGTTGGAATTCAGCTGTTCATGTAATTGTTTCCTGCAGATTTCCTTTGTAGAATAATCATTTTGGATATTTTAAAGCTCTGAGGATTTAGGAATTTTTATCCCTCCCTAAATTTATATCTATTTTTTGTTTGCAGCATTGTAACTGATTATATCTTGACATTTTGTTTAGATTTGATAGGCAAGTGTATTGGAGAGGAGGCCAAATATGAAGGGATTAGACTCCTGTTTGATGGATTGCAGCAGCCAGTGCTTAACAAACAGGTAGGTGATTTTATAAATGAGCAAGTGATTTTTAATGCCTCAAGAAGCCTTGCCCTTTTTTAAATAAAAATAAAAATAAAAAAAATCATGTTGTTTTTGTTGATGTTGTTGTGTGCCTTCAAGTCATTTCTGATTTATGGCAATCCTAAGGTGAACCTATCATGGGGTTTTCTTGGCAAAGTTTATTCAGAAGAGGTTGTTGTTGTTGTTTTGTTTTTTTGCTATTGCCATCCCCCAAGTCTGAGAACATGTCACCCAGTGGGTTTCATGGCCAAGCATGGGATTGAACCCTGGTCTCCACAGTCCTAGTCCAACTCTCAAGCACCATGTCACACTGGCTGTTACACTGTTGCTGAATACTAAAATACTAGATCCTCCTACTGGTACCACCATGTGTTAGAACTGACACATGGTGAACTTATTTTCTTTTCTGAAAGGTACATCAAATAGTAACTACCCTGATGATTCACTTTTTTTTCCTAAGAAGGTACATGATTAATTGAAAGACAGATTTGGGAACATTAGTTGCCAGCTGCACATTACAGTATAAAAGTACCATTCACTGCTATAGATAGACCATGTGGATAAGCAACTCTGTCTTCCTTTTAACTTAATTGCCAGTAGGCCAAAGAAGGGCCAGCACAGCAGTGTATACATCCAGCATAGCATCACTGGGGTTTAGGGACTGGAAATGGTAGCAAGGACTCCTTCCACTTGTTAGTCTATATTTAAGCAATAAAGAAAATCTAGCACAGCAGAGAGCTTAGGCAGCAGAAGTTGAGGAATGGGATTCATGAAATACAGAGCTAGATATCACTTGGCATCTATATTTGCTGACACTGTTTTGACTCTTGATGGACCCCCCCCCCCCCCCGCCCCACTGGTGGTGTTGGTTCAGTAAACTATTAAGTTTCTCATGTTGAGACTTCACTGAATAAAGGAGCTACCTTGCTACTAGCTCTCCTTGTCCTAGCTCCATGTTTGTTCATGAACCAAGAACAGATTAAGGAACCTTTGCCTCAATAGCATGTACAGAAATAAACTTGTTTTAAAACAAGAGTAGTAAAGTTGCATCTTATATGTTGGATATGGCCCACAGAGGCTTCTTATCTGGTTCACCAACTCCTCTCCCAAGCTGTAGCCCCCTCTCCTTGGCCCATCGTACCTTCCTAGTGGGTGGATCACAGAGAAGAGAAAAAAGATTGTATGTGTATGTATGTGTGTGAGTGTGAAAGAGAGAGAGAGAGGCTTCAAGGTAATGTTTGCTGTTGTCTTGCTGAGGTTCCCCCAGTCTTCTTTTATCACCAGAGGCATGGGAAGGGGAAGCAGAAAAAAAGCTGAAGTGGCTTTTTCAGCGCTCAAGTAGAGATGAACCCAAAGAGAGAGGAATAATAATAATAATAATAATAATAATAATAATAATAATTTTTTACCCTACCCCTCTGTTGAACAGTTGGGGCGGCTTACAACAATTAAAATTCATACAAATCCAAAATAAACATCCCCCTCCCCTCCCCCCATTAAAACAGTATTAAACTACACATCCATTAAAAGCTTTAACATAAAATATCAAAAGATAGAATAAAACAAGACAATAAAACAATTGAAAAGACTACTGTGAAAGTGGTGGATTGAAAGGCGGAGGAGAACAAAAGGAAGGAAAGATGATACCAAGTACAATGAAGGCTAAATGGAAACTAGGAATGGAGGAAGACAGCAAAGAGATAGGGGGTGAAGGGACATTGAAGTGAGGTGTATGGACAGAGGAAAGACTGAGGGGAGTCTGGAAGAGAAATCTCTAAAAGAATGGCTTGGAGAAAGGGCAAGAGAAGAGAAAGAGCTGGAGTGTAGATGGGTGAGGGAGTGTGAATGGCTCTAGCCCTGCCAGCCCCCACTGCCAGCACACAGTTCCCAAACCTTTTCCTCCTGAATAATGTGGTCCTTGTAGGGAAAGCGTATAGTCACTTTTAGCTGCTTCCATTGACTAGTATGTAATTCTTAAAGGTTAATTTGAACAGCTACCTATTTCATTTTCATTTCTGAGTGTCAAGCATATGTAGAATGGCTATAGGAGACTTCAGCTTTTTGCAGTTCTTAGTTGCAATGTGGATGACGATTCTTTTAGATTGATTACTGCATACATGGGGCACTTGGGGCTTTGGGCACTGGAGGTTATTTTGTAAATCTCAGAGACATAACTTCCGCTTACATTTTATTTTTAGTTAACGTATGTTCTTCTGGATATTGGGATTCAGGAACTATTTCCAGAGCTGAATAATGAGGTAAGTAATGACATAGGCACATAATAACTATTATTATTATTATTATTATTATTATTATTATTATTATTTTCCTTCTCCTTCTCCATGTTTGTTGATGTATTTCAACAGCTCATGTTCATTTTTCATGACACCCCTTTTCTTGATCCACAAATTGAAACAACAATAGACAGTTATACATACCGTATTTTCAGGCGTATAAGACGACTGGGCGTATAAGACGACCCCCCCCCCCACTTTTCCAGTTAAAATATAGAGTTTGGGAAGAGTATGACTTCCAAAACTGTTGTTGTTGTTGCTGTGCACCTTCAAGTCATTTCCAACTGATGATGACACTAAGGCAAACCTATCGCGAACCTCCCTATACCCGGCGTATAAGACGACCCCCCCCACTTCAACCCCAGATTTTGCAGGTTAAAAAGTAGTCTTATACGCCAGAAAATAGTATGTATATGTATATGAATAAGTAAGCTTTCCTCTTTTGACAAAAAATAGGATTTGATTTAGGCATGGTTTCAGTTGCAAATCAGGAATCCTTTTGGTATCTTACACACACACACACACACACACACACACACACACACACACACACACAATCTCCCTCACAGAAGTGGCTGGACATTTTTGTCCAATGTGTATTGTCCGCATACAGTTCAAGGCAATTGAAACAGAGTAGTGTATGTAGTGCTGTTGCATGTGTGGATGGGCATTCTCAGCTGATGTGCATCCATCTGCTCTATCAAAATTGGCAGTAGTACTCCTTTGGTTATGTATTTGTTTGCCCAGTGTTACCATTCAAGAGAAGTGCCACATAGTACAGTCGGCCCTGCATTTTCGCAGAGGATCCATTCCGGAACACACACACTCCCCGCAAAAACAGACTCTTCAATATTCAAGCTCCATAGGCTTGAATGGGGCACACCCCATGGGGGTGCACCCCATTGATTTTAAAGGAGATTGCCCCTCCATAAATATTCAAAACCACGGACCTCAAGTCCGCGAGAACGGAGAGGCAACTGTACAATTGGCATGTCACTGCTCATTCAGAGAATTCAGCTGCCCACCCCAGTGTAGCATCCCAATCATGTTTTCCTAGCTCCACACTTTATCTTTTAATAAAATAGCTTTTGAAACTGCCAATCAATTTGCAGTGGTATCGACAGTACATCTAATTTCTTGGCCCGTTCATTGAAACTGGTGACATGTTCCAGTGGTAAAACAATGCTAGTGTATAGTGACACAAACAGTGTATCTGGGCATCAGACAGACAGTTTAAAATGGCAGGGGTGTTGCTCTCCTGGTGTCAGACTATAGTTCCAGCATTCTCTGCCGTTTGCTATACCAGCTACTCCTGCTGGGAGTTGTAGTTCAACATCTGGAGGGTTGTCTTAGATCCATTCCTGATTTAAAGGCATATGCCTTTGTGGACAAGAGTCTATTTCATCAGCTCTCAAGGTTTATCAGGTAAGAAGAGTATGATGTCACAGTAAATCTGTTGGTGTTTCAGATGCCATAGGACCCGAGGCTGATGTTAACATCCCTTTCTGCTACTTTGTCCCATTTCCCTTATTCTTTGTCAAAAAACCTGGGTCCAGCTGGATCCAAAGATCTGCAAGCAGAAGAAATCTCAACAGTGGCACTCTTCCTTGAACATCTTGAGCTAGGGGAAGACTTTGTGTGATGCTGTGCAACAGACTGTGTGCTAGTGCTTGTACATTGCTTTTGTTGGTATGCAATTTGAGACAGGAGCTGTGCTTCTGTACAAACGGGAGCATACCTGGATTTCAGCCCTGATACACAAGGGTCATGCTCTAAACCAGAAAAAAGCCTTTGTGCATACAGAAGAAGCCTTCGGATGAAGGATGGGTGCTTCCGGATCCTCCTCAGTGATTTTGATTCTTACAGGTCTTACATATTGTTTATGTATGCCTCTTAAGAGTAAGTTTTGGGGTGCAGGGCTGATTGTTAGTTTCTAAAAGGTACTGAGAACTTTCTCAGGAGTTCTTGAATAGCTTTAGTGAGCACTATGCAATTGAAGAATTTCATGATGTGCACACCTTTTCATTCCAGCAATCACCTCCAACCAGATTTCTCTGGAGACAGATAAGCAAGATAAAATAGGCCCATTCCTTAGTGTTTATTCCCAGCCAAACTAGTATTAATAATAATTATTCTGATTGCCAGTATGCTTTCATCACAGTTAATAGAATGCAGATCCATTTCTATGCATTTCACTAACTCATTTTAAAGCAATATGTGATTGTTGCTATTACAGATTCTTATGACATTTTTTCCACATACCCCAAAATATACATTGTGGTGATACCTTTATTGGACCAAATAAAAGGCACAAAATATACCATGCTAGCTTTAAAAGCCAACTGGCTTCTTCATCAGGCAAAGATAGTTTAAAAAATGATGCAGGATTAAGAAAAGTGATCATGTTAATTAAGGTCACAGGGTCTGCTTCTTGCTTCATGTGTTTGCTCAAGATGATTTTCATACAGAGATGATGCAGGTAGATGCCACATCTCTTCATGACCATAAGGCAACTAGGACATGGGAGCCCAACACTGTCACCTTTCTTCCCTAAATTTTTTGTTTAGCATCTTTGGATGATAAAGCCAGCTGACTTTAAAACTTAACATGATATATTTTGTGCCTTTTTGGTTGGCTTAATAAAGGAATCACTGTAATATGTTTTGGCAAGTTTGCTGTATGGTCAACAGGTCTTTCCCTGCATTCCCCCCCCCCCCCAAAAATAGTGTATGAAACAAAAAGTTTTTTAACTTGACTGTCAGACTTTGTTTTTTAATAAATAATATTTTTCTCTATTTATAATCTCTCGTTATGGTTTCTGCACCCCCAAGTATTATTATTTTTAATCTTAATGGTCCAATGGTGCTTTTTTATTTGTTTTCACTGCTTTTCATGAAAGAATCCTTTCCTTCATCATTTTAAATTCATTGCTATCTTTTTCATTTTACTCGGTTCTGCAATCATTATACAAAATGTAGCAGCACAGGCATGCACTTACATGCATTTCAAAGGACTTAATTGAATGATTGTGTCTTTGTGGTAGTGATCTCACTGAGTTTTCTGTTGTGACTCAGTGATTGAAACCAGTCTATTGCACACCCTGCTGGAAATTCTCCTAGACAAATCTCTCAAAATGAATGAGAACTGTGCAAAAGCATTTGCAGGGCCCCCATGCAATTCAGTGGGATTTTCTGAGAACCCTTTAGTGGCTTGTGGTCCTTAACTCAGTGTACAGTATTAATGACTGTAAGTATTTGGAGTGTAGATGTCCTTTATGCCATATGGGACAGTGTGGCTCAGAATTGTCTCACTATCTAAATGGTGCCTTCAACAAACCAAGCTCATCTCAGTATTTACCTGTGGCATTAAAGAATTTAGAAACTGGACATCTTAATTTCTGTACGCTTATACTTACTACTGTACAGTACACTTACTACTATACTGTAATGTATATTGCTGTATTCTCTCTGTGTCCTGGCTGAGTAAATTAAACCATGGGTGTTTCTCTCCCTGTCCCCCATATTATTGCTTTTAACAGGTTGAAAAGGATTCTTTCTCCACATCAGAACACTGAATTAACTCCGTTCTGTAGATGGCTGCTATGTTCTAATTTAATGGATAGGTTATTTATGTAGTCTTGTATATTTTGCTTGTATATACAATGAACTTCAAGTTCAGAAGAAATCTTTACTCAAAAAATTAAACTTTATTATTGACTGAATTTCATTAAGACCTTGTTGCCTGTTTTTCCTGAGTAAAGTATGTTTTACTAAGCTAAAACCCCAGAAAAAAATGAGACATTTTCTTTTGCTGTCCACTGAACATGTGAAGGACCAAACATGAAAGAATGTTTACAGTGTTCCAGTACGTAGGTTTTTTGGAAAGTACTTGTTCCAGCTTTTACTCTAACTAGCTTTCTGTGGATTAATTGAGGACTTAATGCTAAGCAATTGTTTGTGCGAACCAGAGATTCCAAACCATGGTTCACACATCATGGTTTGCACTTCAGAAACACAGGCAAACCATGATGTGTGAAATACTTCAGATGCTGTCCCAAACAGTAACCATCTAGCACTTGAGCAGTCTCAAACCATTGGTTTTTCAGATGGTCTTTATTCAGATAAATATTCAAATGAACCTGAACCATCTCAGTGTCTTTGCAGATATTGCCCATATTTTTGAAGACATGGCTACCATGAGTGCAAGAAACTTATTTCATTGGCCTTCAGAGTATTTGTTTTTCAAATTATGCACACTGAACTTGGTTATGATATTAACTCTTTAAGATACATCATTGCTATAGAGTTTGATGTTTTAAGAGTATTCCTACTGGCGCTCCAGCTCAGGAATCAGCACTCCTACATGTGCGTGTGTGCTTTCACCAATCCCGTCTATACAGTTTTCCTCTTTTCTCTTTTTCTACCTTAGCGGTGTGCAACAACTTTTTATGCGTGTGATAAGTGAGGCTGGAATTGTGAACCAATATACTAGTCCCACAGAACTTAAAATATCATGTCCATTAATCTGTGTGAGCTTCATTAAAAGCATTTGTTCATGTTTCAGCATTTATGTTCTTAGAAATGCCCCCTTCAAACAAACTAAAATCAATTCATGATATACTATGACAGTGGAGTTACACATACTGTCACTACTTAGCCTAATTCTGTTCATTAATCCTACCTTTTCTTGCCTCTCTCCACCCCCCAGTAATAAAGTATACCAGGCTTATAAAATTGGCTCTGTTCATAGAATAATACAGCGTTTGAGGTAAAATAACCTAGGAACATATTGGAGGCAAACACTTCCTTTTAGGTCACCAGCAAAATAATCACTAAAACAGAACACTGTATCACATAGTGGTAGTGTGCCTGATCCATTTTTTAAGGTCAAAAGAATTTGGAAGCTCAACTATAACATCCTGCGTTTTACATCATCTCCTAAATTTCGCCAGTTTAGGAATAGGTAATTCTTTGCAGTATGCACATACTTGGCTTATTTCAATTTTTAAAAAATTCATAGATATAAGACATATATACATATTATATACATAAATTATGTACATTGTTCATACATTGTACATTAAATCTTAAAATCAACTTCATCATGGGCTTTCTATTTGCTGCAGCACTTATAACAATTTACATTACTGGTCTCTGAGAATCTTTGCATCAAGACCTTGAATTGTGTTTCAGGTGTTAACAAGTCACTTGAAAATTAGGGACTGGAATAGAAAAGGAAAACAAGTAAAATGGAAATCAAAGAAAGATATCCTTGGAATACAGTGGCAGCAGAGAACATCACACGACCTTCAACTGCTGGAAATACTCTTCCCATTTTAGTGATATAACTGGAAACAAGCTGAACATCAAGATCTCCTGTACAAAATTTAAAAAAAAAGTCCATGAGGCAAATCATTACGGTCAAATATCTGTTACAAAAAGTTGGATTATCAACAGCTATATGGTGAAAAATAATGTGCTGTGTGGGTTTAAAATAATATTAGTGAAATGTGCTGTGTGCAGCCTCTGTTCATAACAGATATGCTATAGTTAAAGCCTCTGACAAGGTCCTTTTTACAAAGTCGTCTTTTTTGGCTCACCCAAGCTCCCTTTTCCTCCTCCTCCTCATCTGTCCAGATGTAACTTTATTAAGCAGCATCAACATTGGGAAGATGGTGAGGGAGAGCTGGAGAAACACTGACTTTTGCTATTGGGTTACAGTAGAGTGCAGTAAACAATGCAATAAATTGTAAAGTTGGAAAAGAAGGATTCTACTCTAACCAAGCCTACTGTAGCTGTGTGTGACTGCCTGCCACAGGCAAGGTAAGCAGCAGCTGCCTCCAGAATCCCTCACTGAGCAGGCATGAGCATCAAAAGAGAGAGAAAAGAGAAAAGCTGATAAGCCTGCCTCACCAGCTAGCTCCACATGTTAAAAAAAAATAAATATCAAAATCAGAAGAAAAGGAGGCTGGTGAAAGAAAAATAATAATCCCTGAATGTACTTTGCAAGAAGTTTTCAAGGTTTCTGGAAGGTTCAAAATATTTTTGTTTACTTCTGCAAGGCTTATCTGCCTGTTTGTTTCATTTCACATGTGCAGATTGTTAGCCTTGAATAAAAAAGTTATGCTTTTCTCTTTTTTTGTGATGTAGAAACTTATCCTTATTCTTTCCATGTTATTTCTACACATGGTACCAAATTTTATGTTATACAAGTAATGCTCAGGTACACACCTCCTTCATTAAATAAGGTACATCTGCACATTGCTGTGTATATACATCACTGAAGGAGGTCTTGGCTCCTTACCCAAATCCAAATTATGGAGTGTTCCTGGCTTGTATTCTAGTTTAATCATCAGAATAATCTTGAGGCCTTTTCTTGCATGTAATTCTTTGTACATGCCTTTCTGTGTATGCTTCTCACTGACAATGCAAATGTCCTGGCACCATTAGGTGCTAAATATTCCAGCACTGAATAAAGTGTTAAAGTTTCCATACATGTTCTTCAGGTTCATGTAAGTTTTATAAATCAGATACATGACATCTGGACCCTTGGGAGGTCTGTTGATGTGCTTGACATGTAGGTAGACTGGTACAGGAGCAACCATGGAGGCAGAAATAATCATGCTAGGAAAAGAATGTGTAAAGAAGATCTGAAAGCCCTTATATAGTACTTGGAACTTGAGAGCAAACCTTGGGATATTACTTTATAAATATAAGAACTTGTTACTTGGATAACCCAACATGTCATTGCTTCTTGTTGTTACTGCAATCCAGAAAGACGCTATAGCTGATTATCTTACTGTTAACAAAACCCAAAATCCACAAAAGAGCAATGCCTTTATTAGCCAACCAAAATGCAGAAAAGACATCATGCAAACATCCAAAGATTCAGTGGCTTCTTCATCGAACAAAGACATCTTTCAACATATTTGCCTGACAAAGCCAGAGAAGCTTCAAAAGCTTGCATGCTGTATTTTCTGCATTTTGCCTGGCCAATAAAGATATAACTCTAATGTGTATTTTGTAGTATTGTGTTACTAACAAGTTATTGTTACTGTTATACCATTGAAAAATGTAGGAATATGCTTTCTGGTTCCCATAAGTGGCTCTTTTAGATATTGTATCTTAGAAGTTCTGAGAAAGACATAAAAACCATTTCCAAGCAAGATGATTTCTGCCTTTCCTCCTACCCCTACCATTATGCAGGCTAAGTCAGCATGCACACCCACGAATGAGTAACAGGCAAATAATAGGTTCCTGTTCCACTGAAAAGCAGTGAATTGCAGACATGGCCCAGGCAAAAAAGTTATCTATGACAGCTGATTATTAAAGAGGTTAACTGCTAAAGTAACTCATTACAAACACAAATTGCTAACTTGGCTTGAGTGGATCAAGTAAAGTAAGTAGTCAGGCTAGACAGAAAACCTTTGTTGCTTTGAATACATTGGGTAAAACTGAACTGTTCCAGAATCTGTGAGTGTATTTGTCTTGGAATCTGTGTGATTTGTACTGTTACACTTTGATGAAGTTTTCAATTTCTGTTCCATACTTAAAGCAGTACTCCAATCCACAGTATATTTACTGTAGATACTCATGTATAAGCCTAGAAATTTTAGTAAAAAATCAACACAAAAATCTGAGTTGACTTATTCACAGGTCAATGTAAGTACTGTACTCTTACCAAAAAAAAAAGGAACCGTATCCTTCTACTTGAAATGACGAAAGGCAAGAGTTTAGTCCATCCTGGAAGAACCTAAAAGAAGTACTGACCCTCTCTACTCTCTCCACCACAGCTCTGCTTCTGGCCTTCTTGAATGCCTGGATGGAAGAATTGCCATGGTTCTTTGTCACTTCCCGTCAAAGGGTCGCCAAGAGAATAGTGTGCGCATTTTCTTAGCCATGTCTGTTCCTGGTTGCCTCCCCCACACATTACACAGCTACCATTTATCAATGTTCCCTCATCCATCTAGCCTTTAGGGTGAGCCTGCTGAATTTTCTAAGTTCTTTGGCATCCTTTTCCTTTGCTTCATCCTTTACATCCTCTGTTACATGCCCCCATGTTTTACCTTCGACTTATCCATGGATCATATCAAAATCCATAATTTTGTTCCCAAAACCTGTCCTCGACTTGAGGTTGATTTATACACATGTATATACACAGTATCACAGTGCCAAAGTTTTGTGTCCCTCCAGTTTTGTGTAATATTGCAAAGCAATCTGAGTTAAATATTTTCTCTTTTCAGCTTGAATAATGCCATGAAAAATACAGGATGGTGTCTTATTAATACTTCCCATGCTCAGATCTCCTATGGGGCTATAATTGCAGTACACAGTCAACCAACTTGCCATATACCATGGACACATATACTTACCACTACTGTGGTTGTTTGAACTTCCTTTTAGCATGTAATAGCCATCTCCTCCCTCAGCAAGGAAAGAAGGTAAAAGTAGTTTGTATATTTTTTCCATCTCTATTGGGACATAGACTGGTACTCTACACTCTGTGCAAAGAACCTTTAAGCTGATTACCCTGTTTCTTGGCTTTTGGGAAAGATCATACACAACCCGTATGCCTGTAGAAAAACACAAATTTCAATAGCATTTACAGATCAATGGCAAACAAGGGAGGGATTAAGAGTGAAGTAGATGTCATTTTTTGAAGGGCGGCTGTCATTTTTAAATTTCATCACTTTGCATATGTTGTGTCTTTTGCAGAGGATGTATATTCAAGTAATAATTAACCTATGGTGCCTGGTACCCATCAGATCTGATATGGTAGAGTGGCCAATAAGAAGTGAAGCAAAACTCAGTGATAGGAGAAGCCCATTAATTATGGGTTTGGCCAGTTCATCCTCCCTTCGTTGACACTGCAGTACAGTTCTATAGCACATAAAACAGGTACATGGAACCTTTGGCCTTCCTGACATTTTGAACGACTATTCTCATAATCCCTAACCACTGGTCATGCAAACTGGATCTTCTGGCAGTCACAGAGCATTGCCAAGGCTGTGGGTTAATGCTACCTGCAGCATGTTGCTGAGATGTTCCTCTAGAAGAGCACAGGAAGCAAAGAGCCTCTATTTCTCCCACATATGGAGAAAAATAAAGGCCAAAGGAGATGCCTCTAGGAGTGATGATGATAACCAGGCTTGCTCTCCTTTCTGGGATATAGGCTAGTCACATCTGCTAGACTGTGCAGTGGAGATAATGTTGATATCAAGCACTAGTAGACTGCTGTCCTGATCATCCTCTTTCCCCTTTGCTGGGGAAAGATAGTCCAAAGCCAGAGCAGCCTAAGAGGGGAGGTTCTTTGCTAGAGACCAGAAGCTGCGGTTGGGTACAGAAGCTTCTGTAAGTCCATTACTAAGGAAAAAATATGTATTTATTTCAAGTAAGTCTATATTGTCTGCCAGCCCAGAAGGGCTCCTGAGGCAAAGAACATATAAAAAACAAGACAATGCAAAGATTAAAAAAATAAAGGCACATTAAAATACTCTTTAAAAACTCTTAAAAGCAGTCTAAATCCTAGAATCCAGTTCTGAAACAGTTAAAGGAGCAATTTCAAACACTGCCAGGTGGAATTGGCATAAAAGAGAGGAGACTAACCTAAGTCCCTTGAGATGTTGCTAGTTGAGATGTTGCTACAGGGAAAGCCCTGTTACAAGTACCCACCAACCTAACCTCACAAGCTGTTGGGACACACAACAGGGCCTCCCCTGAAGATTTCAAATGTGAAGCTGCATTGGAAGATAATGCTATGCAACCATTTTTCTTAGAAAAATAGTGTTGAGAACACTGATCAAGCACCATTCAAATGTTTCAGTTGCTTCTTCAGAACAGGTCTGGAACCTGGATTTCTGCCATGGAAATCTCAAAGCTTGGAACATTTAAAGAGTGAGTGCACCATGTTGTCATTTCCTGTTAATTTATAAATGTAATGTGCTTCTTGTTACAGTATTTGAATGGTATCCTATGAATAACACATTATTCGTGATGCATTTTTGAGAATTGACTTGATTTTAAAGAAAAGAAGGAGGGAAATGACCCACATCTCCAAAATGACTCCCAAATAACACTTTAGAAGTAACAAGTAATTACTACTCATTACAATAAAAAGAAATACTGTTAGCAATTGTGTTATTTTCTAAGGAAACAGTGCTGCACCCTTGTCAGCCTAAAACATATTGCAAAACAATTTACATCATTGCTTGTAAATTGTTTCTTATCAAGCCTGTATGCTCTTCTTAGGTATGAACCCAGTGATCTTTTTCCAGGTGTTCTGTTGAGTTCTTTCCTGCTGAGAAATAGCAGCCTCCCCACCCACTCCCAAACCATGCTTTAAAGACAAGGGCTTAGAGGACGATGGCAAGGCTTCTCATGCCCTCTGTCCCATGCACTTCTGTTTTTAGAACTTAAATACTGTCTTTCAGCTTCCTTGCCAGTTGACTGCACATAATTAAAAACATAGGCTCCCTTACCAAAAAGGCAAAGCGTGCAAAGTGTTTCTCCACCCTGTCCCAGCAAGCTTAAAATAAAACTGAGGGGTTGCTCTTGAAGGCAGTATTCCCTCTGTTTGCACCTTTGAATTCCACCATAAATCACATGTTTATTCCTTCCCTTCCAGAGTGGAGCTTCAGAAAAAGGACTTTCCCCAACCCCAATGAAAACTGAGAGGCAGACTACAGATCCATGAAGCTTGTTAGCAAATAGGCTAAGGGCAGAGGCCCTGATATCCTTCTGAACCCCCAATGGGTCACTTGGTTTTATAAGAATCTGCTGACTGGAGATTTTAAATCTTTCCTTCCTTCTCCCATTGCTATTATTCCCCAGCTGTTTCTTCATGGTCAGGGAAAACCTCTGGTAAGGAAGATCCTACCTGTACTTGGAGCAGGGGGAGAGAATGCTCTGTCTTTGTAGGGAGAGACTCTTGTGTGAGTATCCCAGTGACAAGCTTGGGAGGCTGACCAAGCAGAAAGCCATTAGTAGCTGAAGTAGCCTGAGTCTGGCTAGGCAGTGCCCTAATGGTGCCAGGTTCCTCTGTTACTCTGTGATCCAAAATCCCAGTGCAATAAATGCTGTGTGTGATGAATGAGGATTCTAGAAACAGCTCAGTCATAGTTTTTTTTTTATAATGTTTTTCTATTGTTTGTGGTATGTGTTGGACTTAGGACACCCATGCTGGAAGTTCCACTGGTACTCGCAGCATAACAAGTGAAAGCCCCTTGAATTGTGCCACCCCAGGCAACTGTCTGTGAGGTTAAGATAACTCTAGATGGGTCTCCTTTTGCCTGGCTGCACTGGCATAGACTCGACAAGCCTTCCGAGTGCTAAAGTAAGATAAGCAACCTGGTTATCTATCAAAAGGAAAAGAGCATTTAGGACTTTGAACTGGCAATTCAGGCATGTTGCTTACCTGACACTTGTAGCAGTTCGCCTGTTCCTTGCCCGTGCCTATAAACACTGTGCTCAAATGCTTCTTTCAGAGTTGAACCTTTGATCTGTAGCAAGTCAAATGTTCCTCCAAATGGCAACACAGATAGCAGCTCTTCCCATGTAATAGTACCTGAGTGTGATGAAGTGTTTTAAAATACAATCTGGTTTACAATCTTGTTTAATATAATCTTGATTGTTAGACATCTTTTGTACTTTTCATTTTAAGATAATACAGGGCTGGAGAGATTATGCTGGATTTTACTGGACCTCAGTCCTCATCAGCCTTGGCCATCCTGGTCAAGAGGGAGGGAGGGAGGGAGCAGCAGTTCATAGCCTCTCCAGCTCTGATAGTTGCAGCTTGAGAATTGGCATAGTGGAAGGAAGGCTGAAGCCAAATCCTTATTCAGCTTATTCACTGTCTTTGGGCATGTCTCAATCTTGCAGTGTAGCCCACACCACAAACTTGTTAGAAGAGATACACAGTGTAAGAATTAATATAGCGGGCCCTCCACATTTTATGGGGTTAGGGGTGCAGGATCCCTGTGAAAGTGGAAAACCCACAAATAAAACCACTATTATTATTTTTTACCCAAGAGAACACCTCTCTAGGAATCTCTAGGTCCTCCAGTGCAACTCTTATAGTCAACCTCTGGCAGAGTCATGCTGGAAGACCTAAAGATTCCTAGAGAGAACCTATTACTCAAATTCACAAAAGTCAAAGCTGCAAATGTGGAGGGCTGACTGTATATGCTCCTTTGAACTTGGTAGGGACATTCTAAATAAATGTATTCAAGTAGCGGTGTCTCTTTACCTAGTTGTGCAACATTGTCTCAAGACATCTTGCAATATGAATTCGATGGGGGGAAATCAGCAAATAAAAACAAGAGCAATAATAAAGGCATTGTAAAATATGATTTTAAAAAACAGCCAGACATGTAAACCATCAGGACAGATAAAGGGAACAGAAAAGAATTTTAAAATGTTAGAGGCCATTAAAAGATATGAGAAATCAGATTTCATTTGACAGCTAAAAGATGGCAATGAAGATACCACTGCAACTGCCCTAGAACAATAGCAGGTAAAGTGTGATATTCTATTTTATCTTTGTTGCTGAATTGCAGTTCCTCATTATTAGATATGTTGATGGAAACTGCAGTCCAATAACATCTGGAGGATCACAGTTTATCCACCCTTATTCTAGAAGAGGTTTCCAAAATTCAGATGTCACTACTGAAAAGGCTCACTGTCCAGTAGCCATCAATCTGGGAGAGAGTAATACAGAGTAATCTGGAGTAGAGTTTCTGAAGTAGTTCTTAACTGACTAAAATCTCACTTTTAATGTGGGTTGCCTGTGCAGGCAGCTCAGTCTGGAGCTACAAGAAAAAAAAAATCATAGGGACATTGGTAGTTCTCTGTGTAAAACAGCCTTCCCTAACCTGATACCTTCCAAATGGTTTTGGACCATTTGTACCCAGCATTCATGGCTATTTGTTTTTGTGGACAGGACTGATGGGGATTGAAGTCCAAAAATCTGAAAATACCAGGCTGAGAAGGCTGATGAAGAGGCTATATTGTGTGGTGCTTCTTAATGAATGGGTGTTTTACAACATGTAAATGTACTGTATTTTAGGCTTTCATGTCCGACATCCATAGTTTTTTGTGGGTTTTTCGGGCTGTGTGGCCATGTCTAGAACAGTTTCTTTCTGACGTTTTGCCAGCATCTGTGACTGGCATCTTCAGAGAATACTGGAATAGAAGAGAGTGGGTATATATACATATATACATATATACATACATACTGTAAAACCCTGGGTAGGGAGTGATTCACTCCTCCCTAACCAGGGTCTCACAGTATATATACTGGAATACTGGAATGGAAGAGAGTGGGAATACTGGAATGGAAGAGAGTGTCCTAAAAGGGTTTCTTTTTGACGTTTCGCCAGCATCTGTGGCTGGCATCTTCAGAGAATACTGGAATGGAAGAGAGTGGGTATATACCCACTCTCTTCCATTCCAGTATTCTCTGAAGATGCCAGCCACAGATGCTGGCGAAACGTCAAAAAGAAACCCTTTTAGGACATGGCCACACAGCCCGAAAAACCCACAAAAAAACCTATGTACTTTATTTTGGTGTGTACCTAGATTAACTCGTGATGTGGAGCATTTCAAAATGATGCAAGGGAACTGTTTCTGCTTCTTATCATCTGTACATGGAGACACAGCCATGTGGAAGAGAGTTTTCTTTTTAAAACTAATCTTCAACTGGATTATGTAATCAGAGGACTGGTACAGAATCTTCCAACACCAAGAAAATTTTTCTCTTTAACTAATTTTACCTTTTTGTTGCTGAAATGTCTGCATGTGCAAAGAGGGAAGAGAAAAGAGACAAGTCTTTACAGTCTGATTAGATTAGATTAAGAAAAACAAAACAGTGGTGAGATACAGAAGTTATAAAATGAGAATCCCTAAACTAGTTACATGTTGACAGAAATGAGAAAAAGAGAGAGTGAATTGAAGCAATATTGCTTAAAAATAGCCCTACTGCTAGGTATACCATTAGTGCTTTTTTCATCAATGGGTCCCCGTATTCCACCACCATTTATGATGCACATCGAGACATGATTCCACTCATTGTCATCTGGATGTCTCAGGTTATTGTAAACCTAAAACATTCACAAAGAAAATAATTTCTATCACTTTGGGTCTTTTTGCTTTATGTTGGTTGCAAGGACTCCGGCAAGTCAGTTTTGCAAAGCATCTTATAAACTCATGGTTTTTAAAAAAAGAAATTCTGGGATGTTATTTAGAAATAAATATCCTTCACAGTAAAACAAACAAAAAGTTTACATACATTCCTGTTATGTGAAAACCATACTCAAATGACAAAACAGGATTCTTACTCCAAAATAAGCAAGTACACTTGTCCCTCCTCGTTTGCAGACGGAGTCTGCAGTTTTGGTCCTACGCAGATGACAAGTGAGGAGGGACAACGTGGCGCACATGTCCACAGGAGGGCACCACCATTATAACTAATGGGACTTGAATGTCCGCAATATTTCCAATTCATGGGAGGTGGTGGTTCCAGAACAGATCCCCCGCAAATTAGGAGGGATGAGTGTATTTACAGTGGTCCCTTGGTATTGTCTGTGCTGTTTCCAGGACCCCCCTAGATACCAAAATCCATAGATGTTCAAGTGCCATTATATACAGTAGTGCAGTAAAATAATGTTCCTTATATAAAATGGCAAAATCAAGGTTTGCTTTTTGAAGTTTGTTTGTTTTTCGAAATATTTTCAGGCCATGGATACTGGAGTTGGTGGAGAAGGAGGGCTAATTGTACACTGACAAATTTAGGAACAGTTTTGGGCATGTCATTGGAAAATGTATGGTTATATGATTAACACACAGAGCATCACAAGTAAGAGCAATGCTGGAGAGGTCAAAAGGGATGAAATACTATCCTTCTATAAAATACTGATATTGTATGAGGAAACTTAAAGAAGTGCAGAGAAAGATGCAATCTTCAACTATTTTTAAAGGGGGGGAGTTATGCAAATTGCAAAGTTTTATGGTATTTTAAGGTATCACTGATGGATTTTTGTTTGAATTTGCTAAATGGCCAACATAGCTACCCCTGAATGTTTTATGGAGTAGGGTAAAGGTGCAAAGTTGCCAATGACATTACAAATGATACTTCTAATGCTAAAGGAATATTATCTATGCTTCTGTTACAAATGCTAGGAATGTGTCCTACATTTTCTTATAAAACATACTGTTGGAAAATGTGGTGTTTTGTGTCATGATCTGCATATCACAACAGACATCCTCTTTATGTACTGCAATAACAACTTGATTGTTGAATGATTCTGTAAAGAAGCCATACTCAAGGAAAACTGTTTTGGAAAAATGATGAGCTTGAGAAATACACGTATACTTGAGAAATATACTTAGAGGGATCAAATTTGAAGTGATCTTTATTGTGGAAGAACAGGAGAAAATCGTTAAGAATTTGCATGTTATGTGGCTATGACCTGGCTCATGAACTATAGAATTTGGCCTCTAACATCCATCTGGTGGGATGTCATGAAAGCATCCGAAATGAAAGCTTTTTGTGTCTAAATCTGGTGCTGCCGTTCTAAACAGTCTTAACGAGTAATGTGCCTTATTGAACAAAGTGGTATGTTCTTCTGAGGATTGCGCAATAACAGAATCACTTTGGGCTTTCTTATAAGAGTGGGTCAAAGCATAAGTACAGAAACAAACACAAACCACTGGAGGCATTTAACTAAACAGTAATGAACCACAAATATAGGTGTATCATGTAAATAAAAATACCCAGTTCAACTATGTATAGATGTTTATATGCACATGTAATAGGAAAACTTGCATAACACCGCTTGGTTCAATATATATGAACTTATGAGGGGGGTATCGTAAAGTAATAATTATCATCCAGAAGTTATTATGGTATATTGATGAAATTTTATCAGTGTTATCATTGGTCCCTAAATGCATAATGTTGAGAAAATCAGCTCATTCTGTCCTTTACGTTTGTTACAGGTTGTGCCAGAAGTGACTAAAGTGTAAGATGGAGAACTACGAGGGGTATCGTAAAGTAATAATTATCACCCAGAGGTTATTATGGTATATTGATGAAAGTTTGTCAGTGCCATCATCACTAAGTGATTTTTTCTTTTCTCAAAAATGAAAAATCTGTTGCTGTCGCTGATCTGACAACACAGATGACGTTATTCATGAAGTGGAAAAGTGGTTTAAGGTGCAATCTCCAGACTTCTACAATAACAGTATTCTGAGGGTCAAGAAGAACGCTGGGAAAAATGTGTAAATCTAGATGGTGACTATGTAGAGATAAGTTAACAACTACAAATCAAAACAAACTTTCTGTCAATTTTTTTAAAGGTGATAATTAAAACTTTACGATGAGGATATTACTATAATTTGGAGGGGGAACCCAACTGTAAATACTGTTTGTACACTGTATATACAGTAATTAATCATAAGGCTAATGTCCAAAAATACAGCCAATTCAATTGTTGTTGTGATGTTTATAAGAATCTTGTGTCTGCAAGCTAAAGGTATCACAATTAGTACTTCATTCATTGCTGTTTGAATCCTGGCTATACAACTGAAGAAGCATATCTTTAGCAAAACGGAAAAGAAAGCTGTCCAGGATACTCTGTTGTCACCACAACAATTCAGCTATACAAAGCTGAATTGGGTATTTTTATTTCTCTTCAAAGCATGAGTAAGCATTATTTTTTTTAATTCTGTGAAGGCATGTACATGTGCAAGTTGTTAGCAAATGTCCTCCATTTTTCTTGGTAAATATTTTATTTTAAAAGCATGTGGAGTTCTCTATGACTCCAGCCTGACCCTTGGGAGATGGCAGCCACAATCCCCTAAATGTAAGGTCATGTAGGCACTGCTGGAGTTGCACAAGACCCCTAGAGATTTCCTGGACAGGCAGGTTTGGGAGTTGCCCTTGGGAATATCCCATTATACTGGAAAGGATACACAATGGTGTCTGTTTGTCTTAAGTCTCACACTTAATGGGACAGTGATCAGATTTGATCACATCCTTTTCACTAGCTTCCCTTCCTTGATAGTTTTGAAACCAAATGCATTGTTCAGACTATGCTCATACTTAGGTAAACAAAGATAAACCCATCAAGCCTTTGTCCTCCAATTGTCAGGTTCATAGCTAGGAGGCAGGAATTGCCCTTAAAAACCCCTGGATTTTGGCAGTCTGTGTGCTACCTTGGAAGTGCATGCTGAATCTCTGTCGGTCTGCGCTCTGAGATAGTTCCTGCAACCCCCCTCTTGCCGGTCGTGCCCTTCCACTGAATCCATCCACATTCACTGCCAGAAGTCCGGAGGAGTCTCTCAGGCATAAGTATACCCCTCGCACCCTGGTCTTCCTCTCTGCTTTCCCCGCTCTCTCCCGCTTATTCTTTTAGTGTGTGTGTGTCTTACTTGGATGTTTGCTGATTGTGTTAATAAATATTTTAGACTTTAATTAGAGTTTGGTTCTCCTCAGCATCATTCCCTGCCAGATTTCTTAAGTCTCTAGTATACACCTGGATAGATCTCGTGAAGCGAAGTTGGGCGTTTCACTCTCGCACATATGAGCTAATTATAAATTTCCCCAAAATAGACTTGATTCCCAACAAAGTGTTAAATTGCAATTTGACACAGTAAGTCACAGTTGCAGGAAGTGTCAGTTGGGAGGCACTCCAATCAGACTGGAGCTAGAAAAGTGTGTCCAAAGTTTAAATCCACTGCTAATTAGCTTTAGAATGGAGTTTGCTCCTCTGTAAGTTAGTGCAAGCCAACTCAGTCCGATGCCACCCTAGTCAATCATTGTTCACAAACCTAAACAAAGGGAACCGTGTCAAGTCAAGTAACTTCCTGTGGAGAATGCTTTCAACTAGAGACAAATTTCCAGGACAGCATGGCGATGCCTGGACTGCCTAATTAACTTCAATTGTGCAAACCTTAAATTCTGTTTTCTGCAAGGCAACAATGCAAGCCAAAAGATGATTTCCCTCCCCTAGACTGTGCTTTATTTTAGAGATTGCAATGACCCTGCAAGACCATGGGGGCCAGATTAAAGAAAAGGGAGAAGGTGGTGGGAACCGATTGGGTCTGATACCCACAGGGGTTCTGTTAGGTAGCCAGGATACGGGTAGAAGGGGTTAGGAAAGGAAGAGAGACAGTTAAATGCTTCTGGAGAACAAGGGAGGAATGATGGGGGGAAAGACTGAAGGATTGAGCTAGGTTTTTCAATTCTTTGGAAATGGATTGATGGGCTACCAAACGGCAACCAGTGGGGTTTTAGAATGGCTTGTTTTATACCTTGGCCTATTTTGTTGTTGCTGCTGTGTGCCTTTAAGTCATTTCTAAGTTATGTCTACCCTAAGGTGAACCTATCACAGGGTTTTGGGGGGCTGAGAGTGCATGAACCACCCAAGATCACCCGGTGGGTTTCCATGGCTGAGCAGGGAATCAAACCCTCATCTCCAGAGTCATGGGGCCTTTTCAGACTGCTAGAAATAATGCAGCTTAAGGTCACTTTGACTGTCCTGGCTCAGTGCTAGGGAATCATGGGAATTGTATTTTTTTCTGGGGCATTGAGCCTTCTCTGTCAGAGCTCTGGTGCCACAATAAACTACAGTTCTCATGATTCCTTAGCACTGAGCCAGGACAGTTAAAGTGGGCTCAAGCTGTATTATTTCTGGCAGTCTGTAAAGGCCCATAGTCCAGTGCTCAGGCCACTACACCATGCTGGCTTTCCTTGGCCTATTTTCTTTGCGTATTAACCTTGCAACCAGAAGGAAAGAGTGAGGGCCTTAAGCCAGTTCTGCATAGAGAGTTGCGGTACACAAGTGACGTCCTACAATCTAAAGCCTACATGTGTACCAAATTTAAAGGAGGTTCCATATGATGGTCATAAGAAACACATGCTGGCCTTTACAAACAAAATAATGACAATAAAATTGCCTGTTATTTCTGCTTCCCATTGCTTGATATTTGCTCTTTCCAGTATGCCACTATTTGGATCAATAAATTTCCCAATTCGCATTGGAGAGGGGATGCACCCGGACAGTTCTTTTAGGGGCACAAGCTGTGCGATAAGACCCGGCTCCAGCCTGAATTGGGCTCTAATTCACAAGAGGTAAGCTGGGCCTGGGAGGAGGTGTGATAATCTCCATATAAAAATCACATTCATAAAACCAGTTTATGTGCACATATAATGGATCCCAAAGAAAACGCCCTGAAGGCATTACTAAAAGGGAAAATATATGTTCACCTTCCTGTCCATTCTCACAAGTGCTGTTACTCAAAATGTTTGGGACTTAATCTTTCTTGGCAATATCAAGCATTTGTCATAGTGAACACAAGATACAATTCTACACTCTTGTTGTCAACCCGATCTCCTGATGAAAAGTATCTACAAAAGTATCAAAAACATACATTTTCCCTAAGTAATCCTGCCACCAAGTCCACATCTACCAAGAAACCTTGGCTTAAGCTGTTAAGACTTCATCTTCTATTGATATGACACCTAAATACATTTTCATTCAGTCACGTTGCTTCCCTGCCTCCGCTCTTTCTCTTTGATGTCTCCTGACAGAATTTAAACTGGGACCATTTGGGCCAGAGACATGATTGCATAAAGTATCAGATACATCCATAGATGCCAGGCAATCATTCCCATATTGCAAAGTTGTTATCGGTGGTACAGGAGGAGGACTGAAGATCTGAGAACTGGTTAGGAAGTGTAAGGCAGGGCCATCCTTTTGAACAAGGATGCCAAAAAAAAAAAAAAAAAAAAAAAGTTAGTTTTAAAGCCAATACAGTTGGCCTTCTGTTTTCATGGGGGATCTGTTCCGGACCCCTCCACGAAAACAGAGACTCACCAATATTCAAGCCCCAAGGCACGTGGCCACTGCCGCGCCCATTGGAGTACACGCTGGTGTGCACACAGTATATGCCACTGGTGCGTGCCCCATTGAAATTAAAAGAGGTTGGCCTTCCATGAATATTTGAGTCCGCGGATCTGAAGTCTGTGAGAACGGAGGGGCGACTGTGTAATGTAGTAGTTCATGTGTCAGAATAAGGAGGTGCAGGTTCAGGTTTCCTCTCAGTCATGAGGTCCAGCATAGGATTTTGGACCACCTACTACAGGGGTAGGCAACCTTTCCCCTTTAAGGGCCGAGGGACTTCAGCTCCCAGAAGCCTCAGCCATGTTGGCCAATAGTCCCATGTTGGCCAATAGCTCCTGAGATTCTGGGAGCTGAAGTCCCTCAGCCCTTAAAGGGGAAAGGTTGCCTACCCCTGATACTATCTCTCAATCTAACCTACTGCTGTAAAAACACAAAAAACCTGGGAGGGAAAATAAGTTCATGGTTCCCTGAGCTCCATGGAGGAAAGAGATGGGAGACATATATGTTATAATGGATATTAAAAATAATAAAGCCTCTACAGTATCTTTCTTTTCTCAGTGGCAGTGGCTACAGGTACATCATCTAGGATTTTAGATGACCTTCACCCCCACCCAATTTGGCATCCCAATATATAGACCTGGTTTTTTTAGCATACCATACAAAAACCATCAAATACTACCACATACAGTATTTGTAAGTTAAGCAATGACTTTCTTACCACAGCATCACAAATCAAGTTTCCCATGTTGCACTCCTGAAAACGACATGCTTGACTGGTGCCATTTAGATAAACAATAGTCTTCCCTATTTCTTTGGAAGAAAAATTTCTCAGCTCAACTTTCATCTTGTCAACTTCTGCTTTTACAATTGGATCTGAATCAGAAATATGATATAGTAAAGGTTATTATTTGACTAGATGATTCATGAGAATAGCAAATCTGTTTGTGTACAGCACAATATTACAATAGCTTTGCAGTTTTTTGCAATGAAGATTATTTCACAATCACTCTTCAGAAGAAACCCAGCATGTTGAATAAGTTGAGAACTTCTATTTAACAATACTTTGGATCCAAAGAGTCACACAACTAGTTCCATATGGCTTCTGTGGATTAGAGCTTATGTTTCTTGAACAATAACCTTCCCATACCCCATGCTACACAGGAAGCTTCTTTCAGAAACCACATTTGTTGATATGGTAGAACACTCCAAACCACAAATGTAGTGGTTTGTTATGTGACAGAACTTGTTCAAAGGGTTTTTTTAATTTAAAAAAAAAAAAAAAAAACAGCATCCCAACGGGTGTGCCCAGATTTTGGTTGCACTTGGACCACAGTTGGGGAGCCTGCAACCTTCCAGAACTTGGACTCTTATTGTTTTTGATAATGGATCATAAGAGCTATGACTGATGGGAATAGGAAGCCCAATATCATATAGGTGGCCACAAGTTTCCCACACCTAACCAAGCACATCTCTTTGAAATCTGGCCAATGTTTATAAAGAGGCTATGTTTCCATAAAGAGTGCAAAAAGTGAAAGCATGCACTCTAAAATCAGCTGCAACCTATTTTAAAATTTATGGATAAGCAACTGAAAGTGGTTTTATAGTCATATCACAGGATTTATTTGATGTAAAGGAGGAAGAGCAGTAATTTTTATAAGCTGGGTGGCATTTTGATATATTTATCAAAATCTTTTAAAAGTATGAGTTAGTATTACTACTGGATGGAGGGCCATAAACAAAAAATGTCCAATCCTTTCCCCATACCTTCAGGGATACTGCTGTCTAGTAGGATAGGGTTTCCAGATGCATTAACTACATTTCCATCATCATCAAAGGTGATATTCAAGTAACCAAGATATTTTCCAAAAGCGTAAGCTTGAACAACAGGCACGTCACGCCCTTCATCTGATTTCACCATGAATGGATAAGGGCCAGCAGGTATATCATTTGAAGGTGGATTGCCTGTAAAAATGACAGCATGAATATTGTTTTCCCCTTTCTGATTTTCAAAGTACATATAGTCCAGCTAGAAACAGGAGAAAACTCTCTGAGGCAGATTGCTGAGGCAGTGCTTGGATTCCTGAAGCAGAAAAAAAAAAAAGGCATAAAGGCAAAGACTAAGGCACAGCTGCTAAGATTTAGAAGGCTTTTTTAAAAAAGGCTTGTCTATTAAGCCATGTGAGTGTCTTCTGCAATAATACCTGTAGCTATATGTATGCCCTCCCCAACTATCACTGTTGCGTTTGTGGTTCTGTAGGATCATAGCCATAGTAGCGCTAGGGTTTGTACTTTATTATACTGTATTTTGTGTTGCGTCACTCTCTTGCTGCATGAATAGAATTTTTCTTTCCATATGACCCAGTCTAGTCCAATTGCGTTTATCCACTCTTGTGGTAATGCATACCTCTCTGCAAACATTAACAAAATTCATTTCAAAATAGTGTCTTATGCATCTTTTTTGTAGATGTATTGGCTTGTTTATTTTTAACTAGAAGCTTGCAACCCTTTGCTGATCCTCCATCCCATTAGCAAGTGTCCAGCTGCAGTGACACCCCCAGCCCAGGGGGGGGTCACGTGGTTTGGGGGGTGGGGCTTCTGGGGGTGGGGCTTATCAGGGTGGGGCCAAAAGGCAGCTCCCCCCCGCCTTCCAAATCCATGCTGGACTCAGAAGGAAGACTCCCTCCCCCCCCTCCCCAATCCTTCTGGGGTCTTACTGGACTTGGAAGGCAGACTCCCTCCCATTCTTCTGAGTCCTCACTGGACTCAGAAGGCATCTGGAAGGACAGCAGCAGCATGTCCTGGGCTTTCTCCCTGGAAAGGAAGCCCTGGATTTGTGTCCCTCCTGCCCCGAAGTGGGAGGAGAGCCCAACTGGATGTCATCCCCTTCTGGGTGTCATCTGGTGCAGTTTGCAACTCCTGCACCCTCCTAGTGATGCCACTGTCCAGCCAAAAAGGTTGACATTGAGGTACGCAAGATGTTATCAATGTAGGCTACATAGCCACAGATTGAACTATCCCTACAATTCTGCTTTAAGGGTTACCTTCAGCAAAAGAATATTTATGTCATTTGGTTACTGAAATGATTTCCTGGTGGCTGCCGGTTCCTCTCCAGCCATGGATCTTTTTTGACTTCTCACACACTTGAGGGAAGGTATGTGATTACCTTCTGCTGGAATTATAGTGCTCTGTAAGCTTTGGACCAACTTTTTCCAGCTTATTTTTAGTTCTGGCCTGGAATCACATGTGTGAGCAGAAACCACACATAGATAGATAGATAGATACGGTAATGTGTGTGTTACTGCATGTCTGTCAGGCTGCATTCTTCATTAAGATATCCCTGTCTTCTCAGAGTAAATAGATGACCAGTGGAGATGGATTTTCTCCATTCTGATATACCTTAGCTATAGAAATCTCTCTCCAAGCTGGCTTTTCCTCTCTTAGCCTTCAACAGCTGGTTAAAGCAACACCAGCTGGTCAACTGGCCCCTTCTTTAGCAGATGGAGAGAATACTAGTAATCTGGCCACTAGGTTGAGGAAAATTTAGATAGCTGTCAGGAGTGGAAGAGATGAAACACAAGCACCTCCATCTATGCACTAATGTGGTTCCTCAATCTTTTTTTTTTTTTTTAATTAAAAAAAATCCGATCTGGGATGTTTTCATTAAAGAAATTCCTGGCAAAAGGGTTATGGAATAAAGGTTTTTAAGACAGTGAGACTGCACACGATAAAAGGGGAGAAAAAAAGCTGTGATTCACGAGCAGAATACTGTCTACTACTCTTTTGGATACTGACTTTTTTTTGGGGGGGGGGGGACAGAACACAGAGGAAACTTGATTGTTCTTTTTACAGGGACAAATATTGAACTATAAGACAGAAATCCCTAAATGAAAATGGGAATTTTGATTACATATTCATGGTCTGATTAAAGTCAGATTCTTTGTCACTGAACACACACACACACACACTACACAAGACATCATTATTTCATTTCATTTTGTTTATTTAAAGTAGTGGGTTTATTTCCAGAAGTCCATCAGGGATTAAGTCAGTAAATATTATTTCAGCTTGAGAAAGTTTCCAGTTCACTGGTAAGTTCACTGGAAAAACTCTTGTCACTAGATTTTATACTCTATAGCCCACCAGCCAGCCAGCCAGCCAGCACCTCACAGCCACAAAGGATTTTCTGTAAATGCTGTCAGTGACATCTCCATTAGTCTTAAAACCCTCAGCTCCTGGACAGCTCCCAAGTGCATTTTTTCCAGTGCTGAAAATCTCAACATGTAGTTGATGGTGGTGAGTCAGTTACTGCCATGCCTTTCAAAAAACTAAACCAGATTATGAAAAATGGGCTAAAACATCTATAAACTGTTGTTTCAAAAGGGATTGCTGGACTAAAGCTTTGAAAACCTACATTTTTAAACTACAATTCCCATTTGTGCCCATGCTGACTGGGGGATCAGGGAGTTGTGGAGCAGCGGGGAGGGTAATTCGTCCAAGCTTTGTGTTGGACATCTCTTCCCAATTGCAACAAAAAAAGAAACAGAATTTTGAACACCATTAAGTTTGTGAATAAAGTGCAATAGTATCAATTAGGATCAAAAAAGGAGTCCAGAACCTAGACTCCAAAGTACGGAAAGCCAAATGGGCCCACAGGTATGCTGAGACACAAGAGAAAACCTGGGAATTTATCCAGTTGTAGTTGGCAATCACTCTATTGACTTTTATTTTTGCAGACGATTCTCAGAACAGCTGGACTGTTTTTTGATTAGTGATACTGCTTATGTTCACCATTACGTGGTCCAGAATACAGTTTGTCTAAGTTTAATGCAGTTGTTACCAGTCCAGCAGCATTTCACCAAAAAGTTACATTCCAGATTAGAATGTAAAATTATACCCTGCACACACAGAATTAGCATTCAGAAGATCAGGTTTCCAAAGCCAGCTGCTCTCTAGGGGTATATTGTTAAAAAATCAAAAATCAAATCAGGTGCTTGTATATGGTATCATCTGCACATACAACATAATAGTATATGCCAGTAGAGAACACTTTAAAAAACAGTCATTTCTTTTTTTCTGTACCCTTTATGGAAAAGCCAGTAATTACCAAGCCAATTCTGACTTAAGCCAAGGGAAGTTTACCCACATTGCTATTACAGAAGGCTTTAAAAACAAAACACTCTCTCAGAATACTACTTTAGCATTTCAGACGCAAACAACTTTGCTCTTCTCAGTGAACCAGCATCTAACATGGGGGTGGTGGGTAAGTGGACAAACAAATCTCAGAGGAAAAGTCTAATATGATGGCAGAAAGAAGGTTCATACAGTGAGACAGTGAAGGAACAAGGAGTCAGGAAACCACAAGCAAAAGCAAAAGGCTAAAGACAGAATTTGTTTCTGTCATGATTACATTGGTTACAGGAAAAAGGGCCAGTATTCTCGATGCATAACAGCAAACCAAAGGAAGCGATGATGAATAAAAACAACAACACCAAAGCAAAGTCTAGAAGCTGAAAACAGAGCATACAAAAACAGAATTTGGAAGGTATGCCACTGATGCTCTCTTCATCTTTTTATGCCAGTTAAATAAATGAGGGCAGGGGTGAGAACTTTCAGACCAGACTATTTATTCTATTTGATTTCATCCTATATTTTTCAAAGTTTTGTCCAGATGAGAGAGCTTCCCCCACACATGGCTAACTCAGACAGAAGTTTGGACTAAAAGTTCTAGAGTCCTCAATGCTTATCTTATTTGGAATTGTATTTCCCATTGAAAGCAGTGCAGCATGGATGGACAGCAAGCATACTCCTTTGTAAATTCCAGTTCATTCCCAAATTCCAAACTCAGCAAATGAAAATATGTGGTGCAGATGCTTGCATCATACAATAAAGGCAGGGGAAATTGAACATTTAGCTCTATGTTGAACACTATGCTAAATATATACCATAATGCTAATCCTATCTAAAATAAATAAGTTTTCAAATCATTAATAATCAGAAAACCCCCTTTGCTAAAGAAATGGCATACCTGTATAAAGAAATGTGTTTGTATGTCCTCCGACCACAACATCCACACCTTTAACTTTCTGAGCAATCATTTTGTCCACAGTGAAACCAGAGTGACCAAGCGCAATGATCTTGTTAACTCCCAGAGTAGTAAGTTTTTCTACCTGTGGCTGCAGTGCTGCAATTTCATCTTCAAACACTAAATCCTCCCCTAAAAAAAACCCCAGAAAAATATGTATTAATATTTTTTATATAAACCTATATTGTATTTTCACCAAACATAATTTGGCAAAACATAAAGACATCACACATACACACACACCATACTTGATATTCCTCCATCCCTTCATTTCAAACAAGAGATGTCACAATGTTGCCTAATTAACTTTTCTGACTCTCTATTATTTATTTATTTATTTATTTTAGAATTATATGACTGGGAATGTTTTGGTCACTTTAGTAAGAGCAGTTCATCTGGTCGAATGTCTATTTGCAATGCTCTAAAATGTGCTGAGTGTGCATAATAAGTGCAGTGTGGGCAATGAGAGCTTAAGAGGGATTTAAAAACTAGTTTGTTCTCTTTTATTATAATTTAAAACATCATTGACCCTTGTTAATAGATATTTTGAAATAGTATTTTGCCAAAATTCATTTTACCGTATTTGTAATGGTGCCTGTGTGATATGATTTTATAATTATGTGCTTTTTTAAGATGCCTTAGGAAGACTATGGTCTTGAAAAGTAAGAAATAGGCTAAAAAAACAATGAGTGGTGCAAGTGCTCAAGCCAGAAACAAAAGTACTGGTTTTGATACTTGCATGGGGATGAAAAGCAGATTTCTAGAAGCAGCCAAAGTATTGTGTTAGCAGAGCAACACCACAGGATACAATCTTGTATTTTGTTGTTGTGTGCCTTCAAGTCATTTCTGACTTATGGTGATCCTAAGGCACACTTATCATTCAGTTTTCTTGGCAAGATTTGTTCAGAAGAGGTTTGCCATTGCCTTCCCCCGAGGTGGAGAGCATGTGACTTGCCCAAAGTCACCCAGTGAGTTTCATGGCAGAGCTAGGAATCGAACCCAGATCTCCAGAGTTATAGTCCAACACTGAAACCACTATGTCTCTTGTGCCCCCCCCCCAAAAAAAACCCCCTCACGATCAAAATATCCAGTCTCAGCCTGTTGTCTCACAATTACAGAAACAAGATCTCAGCAAATGTGCTAAAAAATCTGGAGAGAGCTAGGAAGCTGCCTTTCCTTTATAACATTTAGTTACAGTGTTAGAAGAGCACTGGAAAGTATTCATTTAATGTCTGTGGCTGTTTGCTAACAATCATTCAGTCAGTGCCTCCCTACTCCTTTTGGCATGAGACAGGAAGAATGGCAGCAATGTTCCCATTATTCTCCAGGTTTCCAGGAATGAATGAGAGACCACCAACTGCTTGGCTTTCTACCTGACCATTGTTTAGCCTACACATAAACATTGATTTGCCAGCTTAGTAACATGCAAGAATCATGTTTCCAGTAGAACTTTGTGTCTTGGCTAGTGCACTGTTATTCTTAAACCAAATAATTTAGGGTCTGGTGCAGTGGTTTGAGAGCATCCTGGGGCACCAGGGGTCAAATCATCATTCAGCCATGGAAATTACCAGGGTGACCTTGGACAAGTCACACATTCTCAGCCTCTGAGGTAGGTGATGACATACTCTCTCTGACCAAATCCTGTCAAGAAAACCCTCAGATACTTTTTTTAAGGGTTGCCACAAGTTGGGAACAACTTGACGGCACTCAAGAACAACAATGAGAAGGAAATCAATTCATCTGCAGATGTATCTTTGAATTTTAACTAAAGTTAGAAAATAAAACACATGTTTAGGAGAAAAGACATTTTCATGGAATGAAAACTCTGTGTGAGTGGCTGCTGTTTCAGTGCCACCTTTGATTTTTCACTGCTGCTGCTGCTTCATTGCTAATTTCCTAAAGTGGTTCCTAGGGGTCCCTACACAGGACTGCAGCCTTAGTGAATGTTGCCCTGCTACCCTGCAGCCCATTCCTCAGCAGCAACATGGGCTTGTTTGTTTTCCTTTCCATGTATTCAGGTTCACTGTATATAACTTAGTAGAAAATGTGACTTAAGTAAAAAGATGGTCTTCAAAGGAAAGTTATGAAATGCCTCTACTAATTTCCTCAGAGAAATCTGGAAGACAAATGGATAGAGAATTGAATGAGTGCATATAGGCTTTATATTGTCTGCAAATGCATGAAATAATAATAATAATAATAATAATAATAATAATAATAATAATAATAATGTATTTGTACCCGCTCCTCTGCTTAGCAATCGGGGCGGCTTCCAACATAACTGCAAAGCCACTGCACTTGTGGATCTACAAAACTGGATTATAGGCTTCACTGCCAGTTTTTAAAAACTTAATTGATAAATGTGATATAAAGATTATTTTTGTATGTTTGTAATGACATAGAATGCTTTATAATTGATTAATTAATATTCCACCTCCCTCCCAGCATGTGATCCAAGGCAACTGTTTATGTGCAAATATTATGCTTTTCCCACATAATATTAGTTCTTCCCTACTTATAAACTTTCCTCTGCTAACTAGGGAATATGATGATCTTTTTTTTGTCTTTCTAGAATGATTTATAGAAGTAAGCTTATGTTCATTTTAATCCATCATGATGTTTAACATATTGTTATGGGGAAACGTTTACCTTTTACATATACAAAATTTTGATACAGTGATCAAACGACAGGAAAAGAGATTTTGCCCACATTAGGAAGAGCTTCCTGATGGTAAGAGCTGTTTGACAGTGGAATACACTCCCTCGGAGAGTGGTGGAGTCTCCTCCTTTGAAGGTCTTTAAACAGAGGCTGGATGGCCATCTTACGGAAGTGGTTTGATTTTGGATTCTTGCATGGTAGGGGGTTGGACTGGATGGCCCTTGGGGGGGGTCTCTTCTAACTCTATTCAATCTTAAAGAAGCTCAGTGCTGGGGAGGGAGGGGTGAAGAACTTCCAGGAGAGATATTGGCAGGGAAAGAAGGGAGCAGGGAAACAGGCCAGGCAAAACAACAAAGAGGGAAAACTGAAAAGCTCCCAGGAGTAAGCAGAAGCAATATGTCAGTCTTCATCAAATCCAAACCAGTGAGCTTCTGCAGCTCACTGGCAAGTTTGAGGAGACTTGCAAAAATATGTTTCTGTTTTTGTAAGAACTGGTCTGCTTAAGACATACAATAGTAAACAAACAGATGTTAGAAATTCTCGGGTGCACATACACACACCCTGCCCCATTCCAGCCATTACTATGAAAGTGGGAGCAATCTAGTCTCACACTCTCATTCAGCTCTATCTCATGATGGGACAGTTGGAAGAGAGGGACAGATGAGTATATAGAAGAGCTACAACAGCTAGGAGAATTCAAAGATCTGAGGAAGTAGACTTCAGTCTATGAAAGCTCATGCTGCCAACTTCTTTCTTTTCTTTTTTAAAATTAATTTTATTTATTTAAAATAATTTACACAGACACACGAAAATAAAAACAAAAACAAGAAAGACAAAAAAAAATACACATTCAGACAATATCAACATACATACATCAATCAACCCACCTCCCCAACCTCACAAACACAAACAACAATACATTTAAACACTATGCTAATCTTTTGTTAGTTATCCGATTTCTCATTTCCCAAGTGACTACCTCTACGTTTAAACATAAATACATCGGTTCTTTCTAATACTACAATAACCTAGGACTATGACATAGTCCTTCTAAACTTAATATTAAATACATTCTTATATTTTCTTATCTGTAACGCTTCCCACATCTTACTCGTTAAAACATTTAGAAGTAACCAAATTTATTTTAACCCAATCTTATTCAATGTTACCATTATTATTACCAAATCTAAATCACATTATAGTTTGTTTTCATCATCTTTTATCTTGTAATTTTTAACTAATTCTCATTGTTCCTCCCTTGTATCAACATCTCTATTTTGAATTAAAGCAGTCAAAATATCTAAATTCATTGCTTCTCCAACTTCTTTCTTTCAGTTAGTCTCTACTACAAGGTGCTACAAGATCTCTTTAACAGCTGGTAGAGAGAAAGATGGACAGAACGCTTCAGAACACTCCTTTTTCCAGTCCCTTTTTGGAAATGAAAGAGCACTGCACTCTCAAATAATAATTTTCCTCCCTCAAATGAAATTTCTTTCACTCCAAAATTCTAGCATTGCAGAAAGTGAGATCTTGATAATCACTCACACCTTATATTTGCTATGTTCTTATTCCCTTGGGAACTTTGCTTGCCCTGTTGCTTTGGATGCCTAAACTCCAAAGTTATAGGGCTATATTCCACTTTATTGCCAACATCCTGTGGAATTCTGGGATCTGAAGTCTAGGGAGGGGCATTTGGAAATCTCAGCGTGAGAACTCTTGGGCCTCACTAAACTACAAATCCCAGAATTCAACAAAATATTGTCATGGCAGTTAAAGTGGAATATAGTGCTATAACAGTGTAGTGTGATAAGGACAAGTGCCTAAACGCGCACACAGAGAAAATGGGAATTTTCTAACTATTCTGTAATAGAGATTTGATTATATACAACTACACACTCAGTTTTGACTAGGTATGATTGAAGCAGGTGTGTTTAAACAAGGTGGGCTGCCTCAAACCATTCATTATGTCTAGTTTGGCCAGGGAATTGCATAAGGTTGTGTGACAGATGGGACTTTGCTCCAGGCTCCCACAATCATAAAACGATAATACATGAAAGGATTCCCAGAAATCCAAGATGCTAAAGCTTCCCAGCTTTCCAGCAAACCATCTGGGAGTTGGTAGAGCCAAAAGCCTTTTGTTCTGGTTTCTGTAATGGAGCCATTTCCTTTTAGCTCATGATCAGAATTCCTAGCCTGATTCTTTGCATTTGTACTGTCACAGGCAATGATTGATGCATCCTTGTAGATTATTCAATATATATATATTTCTGGCTGCTTTGACAAGATAACATCATGTTTTTTTCTCTTCTGTGAAGGAAAGGGAACAGACTACAAACACCCCCCCCCCCCATCTCTGGGCAGAGAACATCGTGACCTATAGGGACCCTAAGGTGAACCTATCCCAGGGTTTTCTGACACTGAGAGTGTGTGGCTTGCCCAAGGTCACCCAGTGGGTTTCCATGGCTGAGTGGAGATTTGAATCCTGGTCTCCAGAGTCATTGTCCAGTGCTCAAAGCACTATGGATGTTATCACACGTGGACCACAAAGCGATAATAAACTGGAAATGACAAATCCCGAAAATAAACCGAAAATAAACCTTGATTCCGCAAATGGCTTTCACACGTAATTACCTTAATTGCGCAATTAAAGTAAGCTCCCGCTGAAACCGCATTTAAGGTTCACACACAAGTGAGAAAATCCCGTAAATGAACTAGAAATGAGCTTCTAGCACATGCGCAGATAGTGGAATGCCAGGATCGGCCCATGGAAAGGCAGAGGCTGACAACTTTCCTTGGGCCGATCCTGGAAACGGAGGACGAAGCGGGGTGAACCATGGGAAATTAAGGGGAAATGCTTCCAAATGTGCATTTGGCTATCACATTATGGTAAATGCGAAATTACCTTAATTGCGCATTTGCATTTCCTCCAAACAACCGAATTTCAAAAGATCTCTGTTAACACCAGTTTCTGTCCACTTTCTGTCCAGTTTCTGTGCGACGTCGTGTGAAAACACGGGGCACTAATCCAGTTTCTGTTTGGGTTTTGTGTGGATTAACCAGCAGATTTGCCCCCGTGTGATAACGTCCTATGTCACACTGGCTTGTAATATACTCCAAACCATGAGTGAACCCCAGATGGATCCACCTTAACCCATGTTAATGGCTCAACTGTTATGGAACTGGCACTTACTTATCATTTTGTTCTAAGCATCTTGTTTGTGTATTACAGTGATAACTAGGTGCAGCATTCCAGAAGTTGGGGGTATGCAATAGGATTCATGTCCCAGTCTTGCAGTTTCTGTAGGCCCCAATCTTCACCATTCAAGAGGATCCCCCAATCTTCAGGGATAGTTTTTTTTTCAGGGAGAACAGCAAATTATAGTTGTTTGGCATGTATGCGTGTTAATAACTCAAACAGAACAAGAGACTTTGGTCACAACAGGGGCCAAACTGCAGGCATGCTGAATCTTTCACTTTAAACAGCATTCTCCTCTCTAGCCTCTAGGACACTTCTTCCCTCATTCAGGTCTTTTCACTTCTCTAGCAGTTCATCTCCTGGACTTTCCTCTCCATAATTACTCCTCTACCAACCAGGGTTCAAATCCTAGCTCATCGTAGTAAGTCCACTGCATGACTTTGGGCAAATCACACTCTCTCAGCCTCAGAGAATGGCAATGACAAACCCCCTCTGAAGAAACTTGCCAAGAAAACCCCACAATAGGCTTGCCTTAGAGAAAAGTTTGAAACAATTTGAAGGCACACAACAACAGCTATAAGCCTGCAACCTCTTCCCAAAAGTCAGTGAATCATTGACCTCCTCCTCCACTCTCAGACCATATCCTGTCCAGGTAATATAGATTACTAACTCTAGACTAGAAATATATGATGTTCATTCTTGGACAACACCTAACACATAGCTAGGTGTTCTGTTATTCTGAGCAAGTACTATATATAAATGTAATTGTAGCAGTGTATCAGCAACATCTTGTGTAAAGTTAACAATTCCATTTATACAGAAATAAAATGTGATGAGTATCACAGGGTCAAAATTAAGCAAAAACACAAAGACAATTTATGGAAATATTAAAAGAAAGCATACCTGGGTCTGAAAGAACAGGAGTTTCCTTAGTGGTATAGCCAACAATTCCCACTTTTTCTGTGCCAACATTTATGATTGTATAAGGAAGGAAATAACCTGTGATGTTGCTTGCTAATCGTTTGCTTGCTTTAATGTTTGCACTTACAACAGGAAATTTAACATTTTTGAGCAGTGGATTCAATAATCCATCTACGCCGTTATCAAATTCATGATTCCCCAATGCCTACACAACAAACAAACAACAAAAAGAAAAGGAAAAACATTACTCTCAACAGCCAGGAATAATCAGTTCTCAACTATGAAGTAGCCCAGTGTATGAGAAATTCCATTATCCACATGTGATGCAGTCATGTCTTTCATGGGAGGAGTATGTAAATATCCAAATTTCACCCTTTCACATTTTCCTGCATCTGTTTCAGTTCAGGTACTCTAGTGTTAGAAGATGTGTCAGCTACATCTATTCCATTCTATCTTCAGTTTTATGTAAAAACTAGAGTTGGGTCAGAATCTTCTCCAATGGGCTAGATCTTGCAGTTAGATTTTGCCAATTAATAATTGTATTTTCTAATCAGATTATTTGGAGTTTTCTGAACCCAATAACAACCTTCCCAGACTGTTCACTATTTATCTTTTTCTGAGGCTAACACCAAGACTTTCCAATGGCTTCTTCAATCAAATTGTTCATTTCATAAATAACAACCAAAGAGAGATAAGGGACACATCTGGGGCTGCTACCACACTGCAGAATTACTGCAGTTTGATACCACTTTAACTGTCATCTTATGGAATCCTGGGATTTGTAATTTGTTGTGGCATCTAAGCTCGGACTTAGACAGAGAAGGCTAAATATCTCATTAAACAAAAAAATCCCAGGATTCCATAGCATGAAGCCATGGCAGTTAAAGCAGTCTCAAACTGCATTCATTCTGCAGTGTAGATGAGCCTAAGGCAGCCACTTCCTCCACTCCCAGTATGTTTAATAGCTCTTCCAAATGAAAATGTTTGCTAAAGAAATGAAAGGACTTTTAAAAATCCTTCAGTATTTATCCTTCAAAAATGTCCTACTATTATACCTCTACCAACCAATTCAGCTGTGTGGAAAGGACATGCAGTCCTTCCTGATCTGTACTGTTCCAGGAGATAACCCACCACCTGCTATCAGAAACTGTCCAGTGTAGATAGACCTGTAACATGCTATTTCTACATGTTTCCATCAGCCTGCGGGGAATTGTTTTCAAGCTGAGTGGCGGAGCAGAACAGAGTATGTGTCTTCAAAATTCCATTTGTTTACTGCATCAAAATCTTCCATGTTTATATCCAAGATTAATAAACCTATTAAACTGGGTGGAACATTTTCTGAGGAAATTCTGAGAAATATCAACAGCCTTGCCCATGCCACAAACAAAAACTAGTCATCATGAGTCACCACTATTAATTTTACTTGAAAAGGATTTAGAAGTATCAGTACTAGGCTGCCAGTATATCACCATAGCCTGCTACCCTGTCTGGCAGAACAACCTACTTTGGAGATCCTATCTTTTAAAAGAAGCTTCTGTCTACTTTTGCATCTTTTTCTTTGTTCTTCATCCTTTGGGACGTTGGCAAAGATTCACAAATAAATGACAATGCCATGCAGCACCTTCAAACAGTCTTCCTAGCTGCAAGTCTTAGTGCACTGTTATATGCTTAGGACAGGGAGTACTGATCTCTATATCACTACAGAATTTGAAACACAGTATTCCAGATGTTTTGCATGTTGTGTTGGGATGGCAGGCCCACACACTACTTCTGCTATAGGTTCCAACGGCCTTCACATGTTTAACTATAATAATGTTCTTACAGCAAGTACACATATCCATTTATCAGTGTTTCTCGTCTATGGGATCTCCGATGTTATGATATTGTGTGTATGTGCCTTCAAGTCACTTGTTGACGTATGGTGACCCCAGGAATTAGGCAAGGAATACTCAGAGGTGGTTTTGCCAGTTCCTTCCTCTGAACATTACAGCCCACATATTCCCTGACCACTGACTATGCTGGATGAGAATGATGAGAATCAAATAGTATCTGGGGAGATCACTGAAGAAGTCTGGAGAAGCCTGTTTTACAAGAATTGCTGCCACCAATATGCTGCTCAGATAGTAGCGAAAAACACACTGTCATAAGGTGAATACTAAACTTTTTCTGACTCGGATCTACTGTACACACCCAATCCCTGGCTGTATAGGAACAATGTAGTTTAGCAACCTGATGTTCTCAACTTCCCAACTTCCCAAATTATTTACAGTGCAGGACAAACTAAGCTATCATTAAATTGCAGTCTGGGTTTTTAAACAACAGGTTTTAAATATATTGTTTCATATGCTTAAAATAAATTAAAAGCTCACTGAAAGGAACTGAATGTTGATTACAAGCTGAATACAGCATATTTGTGTTTAAAGCTTCAGAGTTGTGTGTCCCCAGTCTGAATACTTTAGAAGCACCATCTAAGCTAATTGAACGTGGTTTTTTTTTTTTTTTTTGGCAATAAATTATGAAGAAACTGGCTTGTGCACATTCCAGGATTGTCTCTACTTCTGGAAACAGATTGATGGTACGAATGTCTGTTTTAAATTTGATCCTATAACTGAAAGCAGAAGTCTTTCACAATCATATGGTACACTTTTACAGTCAGGCATTTAAAGTACAGATTGTAATAATCAGCTTTGCTTTAGAATGGTTCCCACTGTCTTTAACTAGGGGTGCTTCCAGATGAGGTTTTTATTGTGCAATTGACCTGTCTCATTCACAGGATTTTACAAGGGATGGATGATATCTTCCATCTTCTTCCATTTTTTTTATCCTTTACCCTTGTTGTTGTTGTTTGTTGCATGCCTTTCAAGTCATTTCTGAATTATGGCGACCCTAAGATGAACCTATCATGGCGTTTTCTTGGCAAGATTTGTTCAGAGGTTTGCCATTGCCTTCCCCTAAGGCTGAAAGCATGTGACTTGTCCAAGGTCACCCAGTGGGTTTCATGGCCAAACTGGGAATTGAACCCTGGTCTCCAGAGTCTTAGTCCAACACTCAAACCACTACTGGCTCTTTGGAATTACCCTTGACTTCACTAAAAATAAGATTATGTTGCCATATATATTTATGCACAAATATATAGCAATTCCATAATTCTGCAGGATACTTATATCTAGTAAGTTCATCTTTTCTACAGATTACACTGTTCCTACTCAAACAGGGAAATTAAGATCCAATCAGAATTTTAGTTTTAGTGAAGTCACTGTAAGGTATGGCAGCATAATTTTGTAAGTGGAATGACTGCAAACAGTAAGTGCAACACAGAATCAAAAGCTGCACTTGTCAGTTTGCAAACCAGCAGAAAAGAAAAAAAGGCTGCAGCTCAGCTGGGGAGCATATGTACTCCAAGGAAGGGGGGTTGCAGACTGCCAGAAATAGTGCAAATTGAGTCCACTTTTAGGGTTAGGGTTAGTGCTAGGGAATCATGGGAATTGTTGTTTTCCTGAGACATTGAGCCTTCTCTGTCAGAGAGCTCTGGTGCCACAATAAAATACAGTTCCCATGATTCCTTAACCCTAACCCTAACCCTAAAAGTGGACTCAATTTGCACTATTTCTGACAGTCTGCAACCCTAGCAAGTCTCCATTGCAGACATCCCCAGGTAAGGCGGGTGAACTTCCTGCCCAAGGCACTGGAAGGATATGTCAGTGTCCACAATACTGGACTGATGGCCCAACTCAATGTAAGGCAGATTCCCAAGTTTTTGTGTATCCCACCCGCTGGTGGTAGATGGTCTTTCCTAGATGATGACGATGATGATTTTTATTATTATTTGCATTTATTTTCCACCTCTCCTCAAGGCTCGAAGTGGGGTACAACATGTTAAAATACAAAACACAATTAAAAACAAAAAGGGTGTCACATGGTGGCTGCTGGACTGAGTAATGACTCTTGGCCATTTATGAATGCAAGATCCAAAAATATGGGGACCAAGCAAGGATGGATTTGGCTTGCATGGGGCACCACCACCAGCCGGACTCTGTCTTATGCTACTTAGAGAAAGAAAGTGGCTGTGGCCTACCATCCTTGAATTAAGATGTTATACCAGCTAATGTTCTGACCATAGGAGAACAGTCTCCCATTGAACTGACTCTCAGAGGCACGTTTCCACATCCTTCCTTCAGCTTACAAAGGCAGATCAAAAGACCTCGCCCTGACAGATATTCTGTTTCCAAAGTACCCAGAAGTGTATGTACTTGTTTTCTGAACTCACCAGTGTGGATAAAAGATAATAGTGCTCCTGCATTTGGCTCTAGCAGGGCACATCACAGAATCAGACAACCCCTCTATCTGCACCAACCCTTCTGTACCTTACAAATGTGGGAGGAAAAGTAGGCTTTTCCTTCAAGAACTCTGAAGTTCTCGAGCATGTCACTTCGCCTTGGAGAGCTTAAATATTTATCCTCCACTCTCTATAATAAATGAAGTGGGCATTTCAAGGGTATACTTCTAAAGCAAATAGCTACTATGTAGGTGACTTAGCAGAAAAATGGTGAGATATTAGTGAGCTCCCACATTACATCCTACACATGGGTCCAGAGCGTTCAGAAACAGATATAGCCGAGTGTTATGAGAAGTTTATAGTTAACTAGGCAAGCTTGTTAGATAAGATAATTGGCATCTCATAGCTGCTTAAGCTATGCCAACTTTAAACAGAGGCAGTCTGTAGGCTGAAGGTAGCACTGGAGAGGGGCAGGGTGGTCCTTGGGATCTTCCACTTATCCCAGCCTCCTACATCCCTATAGGGTTTGGCCAAACCCTTCACATTTGTGCAAAGGTCTTGCTCTGAGAGATAAAAGAATGGGCATGTCTAGATTAAAGAATTGCTGGCTGTGAAGTGATACCTGTGTACCTCAGGGACACAAAAACTCTGGTTCTATCATTTGAGGGGTATATGAGTTGTTCTTTACCTTGATTTCTGCATTCACATGACAGCTATGCATACTCAATAAACTGTCATCTTTTCCCAACAGTGGCTCTGTTTCATTTTAGTAATCTTTGAACCTAGGTTGGCTGGGACATGAGTGGATCAGAGCCATGAGATCAGAACATTTTATTAGGTGCAGTATGATCACTAGCAGCACTTTCCAGAATCATGCAGAGGATATATCCCTGTGCAACTGGCAAAAGAACTTCCTAAAAGCAAATGGCCTGGGGATGAAAGTGGGATCAATGAGTTGCATTCAGATTAAGATATTCTTAGTGTAGAGCCACTAAAATCAACAGAACAAACTAGTCATGAATTATTTAAGTCCCAAGATTACTAAAGAGATTATCCCACAGCATGTTTCTCCCGATCCGGGCATGGGCTTGAACAGGTGAAAATGAGTGTTATTGCACAAAAAACATTGCCAATGCTGCCGGGCAACAACTTTCCGTCTCCTAAATGCACTTAGCCCGCTGATTTTCAAGGATGGGGAGCTTCTGTCTTTGCAAAATGAGCAGACTAAGCATGGCTGGGAGATGGGATGTAGTCGCCCAACGGCATTGGTGGCATTTTTGTGTGCGCTAACACCCGTTTTCACCCATTCAAGCCTGTGCCTGGCCCATGACCGAATCAGGCGAAAAATGCCATGTGATAATCTCCTAAATCTAGATCCAACTCAATGATTTACAGTTACTCAAATTAAAACTAGATGAGCCTGCCCAGACTCTGATCTACAGGAGAAACCCTTCTCTCAGTCCCACCACCTGCACAGATATGATTGATTTGAATACAAGAGAGGACCTTTTTAGTGGCTGCCCTAGACTTGGAACTCCCTCCCTAGGGAGACTCAGTGGCATCCTCCTTTCTGTTCTTCTTCTGACAGGTGAAGACTTTTTTTTTTAAATCAGACAAGCTTTGAGAACTGAAGGCTTTTAAGAAAAGGGCTGTAAACGCTGTATTGCTTTAAATTGAATTTGTTAAATTGGAACTCCACCATTAACATGTAAAAACCACTTCCTCCCAAACAAGGGTCCCACAGGTATATATACTCCACACACTTCCATGCCACAGTTGCAGATGAAACATCAGGAATAAATTTTTCCAGAACAGGGCCACACAGCCCAAAAAACCCACAGAAAACTATGGATGCCAGCCATGAAAGCCTTCAACTTCACAATGAATTGGTTAACTTTAAAAATATTTTAAAAGTGTTTATGGCTAATAGTTTAATTTGGTTTTAATGATTACTTTTTGTATGTTTTCAACTGCAATTTTTTTTTTATGTGTAAGTCACTTTGAGTCCCAGTCATGGGAAATGTGGGATATAAACATGATGATGATGATGATGATATGCCATTTCCATTGGATAAAGTTTGTCAGTGATGGAAGAGGCCTTTGTTTCAAGTACCTTAACTTAAACCAGCAGGACTTTCTTCCAAGCATGTGTGTTAAGGACTTGATCTGATGATTGTGTCACTGCTTCATAGGTCAGTGTAGCTTTGGAGGAAGCCACATTACAGATCTCTGGTAGAGAAACTCTCTATTCTCTCTTTAACCACTTGGTCACCTTTTCAGTTTGCTATCGGCATTGAGCTCCAGACCTAACTGCACTGGATAGTCACCATCACAGGTCACATGGTGTGACACACTTCCAAATTCATCCAACAATCCTTGGCAGGAGGCTCATTAACCTTTGAATTGTTGGCACCTAGAGCTTCATAATGGACTAAATAAAATGCTACACACCGCAAACAGGCAGCTGTAATGAAACTTAGCAGCTGAACTGGAGTTAGTACAAGGACATCATGAGGCACTAAAGGTCTCTGTGAAGAGGGGCCCTTCTGATCACTGTCAGTTGCACTACCATTTGTTGTTCTGGAACATCCTCAAGGTCTTGTTCCAAATTAATTCCCTGCTGGAGACAAGTGAGGACTAAGTCACAACTGGAACATGCCACATACTTTTCTGTAGCAGTAAAAGAGTTGCCAACTGAAGTTTCCACTAATAAATCTCAACTGCAATTTCCTACTAATTTTAAGTAATCCAGATGTGCCTTTAGTAGATGTCTGACTGAGGAATAGGCATTTATGATGCTGCCTTATATGCAAATCAGAACTAGCTTCTCTGACTGGCAGCATCTCCCTAAGATTTCAGGCAGTTATGGTCAGAGATCTTTTGCATGCAGGATGGGCTCTACCATTGAGCTATGGACACCTTTTTGTAGTGGATGCAGAAAAAACTACATTTCTAACTGGCCATTTTACATGGCCTCAAGGTACTGTTGATAGATTCCTCCCAGGCAGCTTCTGACCCAACCTAGAGGCACTCAGCTTCTGCAAGATTAGTGTATTGTGTACTTTCCAGGGACATCCTCAATTGACAATAGAACTGCACTATGGCCTAAATCCTATAGTTAATCTGGACTACAGTTGACCCACTGAATCAGTTGGATTTGTCTATATGCTGACTCACCATGCAGTACAGTCAATGGGCCTACTACACATGGGACTGATTCAGAGGATTTCAGCCAGTTTATGAGGGTATAGTAGGAGAAATCAGGGCAATGACTGAGGACAAACTATCTTGATGTTTTCTTTTGTTTATGTGCCGGTGAGTACAGAAACATTTGCTAGTCCTGGTGAAAGGTTTAGGGATGCATAATAATATAAATAGTTCATAGTATCATAACATATTTTACAGCTTTGATCTCAATGTAATAATATTTAAAGTAGATTAAGTGAAATTGGTAGGATGCACACAAGGGAAGGGAAGGAGGAAAACCTAGGGAGGCATAAGGAAGGGGATGGGTAGGAAAGCAAACACACAATGAGAGGAATGACACAGGGAAACAAACAGCTACTGGGCAGCAGCAGTAGTGTCACTGACAGGAGTGAATTGTAGTGACACCATAGCTAACATTGGTTGGAACTGCACACAAGGAGGTGTAGGTAGCCCTCCTTTTGTAACCCATTTGCAATATTAGCCATGATATGTTTTCAAAGACATGCACTCCACAAAAGGCATCTGGGGAAGTAGAAGTAGACTCAAGTCTAGGAAAGCTCCTGCTGCCGACTTCTTTCTTTCAGTTAGTCTCCAAGGGGCTACAAGATCTCTCTACATACTGATTCTACAGACTAAAACAGCTATATCTTCAAAGATACAGATATATAAAGATAAAGATATAGCTTCAAAGATATGCACTCCACCAAATGCATCTGAGGAAGGAGACTCAAGTCTAGGAAAGCTTTTGCTGCCAACTTCTTTCTTTCAGTGAGTCACAAAGAGGCTACCAGATCTCTCTACAGACTGATTCCATAGACTAACATGGCTATATCTTTCAATTCTACCTCTATGGAAAGCACCAATTTTAGCTGGATGGAGTGGAAATATTCCAAAAACTTGCCCAAATGCATATAAGGAAGGAGACTGACGTCTAGGAAAGCTCCTGCTAGCAATAGCAATAGCAGCTACATTTTTATACGGCTTCATACTGAACCAAGCAGTCTCTAAGGAGCTCTTCCAGAAACTTGCCAACTCCTTTCTTTCAGTGGCTCTCTCAGAGGTGCTCCAAGATATTGAAGTCTAGACTCTACATATTGATTCTAGAGTCTAACAGGGCTGCCTCCTTGAGTTCAACATCCATCCACCCAGAAAACATTCAGGGTTAGCTGTCTTGGCCATTTAGCAAATTCAAACAAAACAAAACAAACAAAAAATTTCCACCAAACAGTGGTACCTTTATTGGCCAACCAAAAAGCACAATACACTTGTTGCAAGCTTTTGAAGCTCCATGGGCTTCTTCATCATCAGGCAAGATGTTGCAAAACAAACAGGATTAAAAACAATTGGAGATGGTGGTCAGAAACATCCACCCAGTTCTTCTTCCTGAGAACCTGCCCACCCCAATCTTTGCCAGAGTCCCATATCCCCCTTCCTAGAAAGAATCATAGAGTTGGAAAAGACCACAAGGGCCATCCAGTCCAACCCCATTCTGCCATGAAGAAACTCAAAATCAAAGCATCTCCGACAGATAGCCATCCAGCCTCTGCTTAAAGACCTCCAAGGAAGGAGACTCCACTACTCTCCGAGGGAGTGTGTTCCACTGTCAAACATCTCTCACTGTCAGTAAGTTCCTCCTAAGGTTCAGGTGAAATCTCTTTTCCGATAGTTTGAATCCATTATTCCAGGTCCTATTCTCTGGAGCAGCAGAAAACAAGCTTACTCCCTCCTCAATATGACATCCCTTCAAATACTTAAACAGGGCTATTGTATCACCTCTTAACCATCTCTTCTCCAGGCTAAACATACCCAGTTCCCCAAGTCTCTCCTCATAAGGCATGATTTCCAGACCCTTCATCATTTTAGTCACCCTCCTTTGGACATGCTCCAGCTTGTCAATATCCTTTTTGAATTGTGGTGCCCAGAACTGGACACAGTATTCCAGGTGAGGCCTGACCAAAGCAGAATAGAGTGGCACTATTACTTCTCTTGATCTAGACACCATACTTGTATTGATGCAGCCTAGAATTGCATTGGCTTTTTTAGCTGCCACATCACACTGTTGGCTCATGTTCAACTTGCAGACACTATTCGGGAACATTATGTGACATGGCTGCCTCTAATCCCTGTCCAGCCCAAACCTTCAGCCAACAATGTGATGTGGCAGCTAAAAAAGCCAGTGCAAATTCTAGGCTGCATCAATAGAAGTATTAGCCCTCCCACAGTGTGATGTGGCAGCTAAAAAAACAAAATAATAATAATAAAATTTTAAATTTTAAAAAGCCATTTTTTTAAAAAAAATTTAATTTAAATGCCTTGAAATGCTCTTAAATGCATTTAGCATTTAATTTTTTGAAAATTTAAACAATGCCTTGAAATGCTCTTTAATGCATTTAGTATTTACATTTAATTTTTTTGAAAATTTAAATGCCTTGAAATGCTCTTAAATGCATTTAGCATTTACATTTAATTTTTTTGAAAATTTAAATGCCTTGAAATGCTCCTAAATGCATTTAGCATTTAATTTTAAAAAAATCTAAATGCCTTGAAATGCTCTTTAATGCATTTAGCATTTAATTTTTTAAAATTTAAATGCCTTTCAATGCTCTTTAATGCATTTAGCCTTTACATTTAATTTTTTTAAAAAATTTAAACAATGCCTTGAAATGCTCTTAAATGCATTTAGTATTTACATTTTTTTTTAATTTAAATGCCTTTCAATGCTCTTTAATGCATTTAGCCTTTACATTTAATTTTTTTAAAAAAAATTAAACAATGCCTTGAAATGCTCTTAAATGCATTTAGGATTTACATTTTTTTAAAAAAACTTCCATGCCTTTCAATGCTCTTTAATTATGCCTTTAGCATTTAAAATTTAAAAGCCTTGAAACGCTCTTCGGCGCATGTAGCCTTTAAATAAATTTTAAAGTGCCAACGGGGGGGGGGGGTTTGCAGACTGCCATAAATAGTGCAAATTGAGTCCACTTTTAGGGTTAGGGTTAGTGCTAGGGAATCATGGGGACTGTAGTTTATTGTGGCACCAGAGCTCTCTGACAGAGAAGGCTCAATGTTTCAGAAAAAACAACAATTCCCATGATTCCCTAGCACTAACCCTAACCCTAAAAGTGGACTCAATTTGCACTATTTCTGGCAGTCTGCAACCCCAAGGCTCTTCAGCCTTTGCCTTTCCACTTCCAAAGGTCCTCCATGCCTGCCTGCCTGCCTGCCTCCCTCACCATGGCATCGTATCCCAGGAGGTTCATGAAGCGGGCCACCTCCTGCCCCTTGAAGAAGGAGAACCAGACGGTGCCCTGGAACTGGTCGCCGGCGTCGAGGAGGAGGACCGGGGCGCCCCGGCGGCGCAGCTCCCGCACCTTGGCGGCCCTCCGCGCCACTCCTCCGAAGCAGGGCTGGCCCTGGGCGCACTTCCCCGAGTCCACGCTGGTCTCCTCCACTCGCCCGTGGACGTCGTTGGTGTGGAGGACCGAGAGGTGGAAGGCGCCCGACGCACACAAGAACAGGCAGCAGCAGCAGCAGCAGAGGGCAAGCAGCCCCCTCCGCAGCATCTCTCTCCCTCTCCTGCCCTCTCTCTGGCCCGAGGAGGAGACCCGGAGGCACTGGGCGCTCAGCCTGACAGGAGAAGCAGCAGGAGGAGGAGGAGGAGGAGCCTCCCTTCCTTGCACCCAGGACCCAGGACCCCAGCCCTGCCTCTAGCCCTGCTCCTGCCTCCAAGAAGACGCCTTCCTCCTCCTCCTCCTCCTCCCCCTCCTGCCCTAACTTTCCAGCCCCCCCCATGAACTTCCATTATTATTATTATTATTATTATTATTATTATTATTATTCTCCTCCTCCTCCTCCTCCTGCCCTAAAGCGACTCTGGTGCCCTTTCCAGCCCCCCCTGAACTTCTATTATTATTATTATTATTATTATTATTCTCCTCCTCCTCCTCCTCCTTCTCTCCTCCTCCTGCCCTAACTTTCCAGCCCCCCCATGAACTTCCATTATTATTATTATCATCCTCCTCCTCTTCCTCCTCCTGCCCTAAAGCAACTTTCCAGTGCCCTTTCCAGCCCCCCATGAATTATTATTATTATTATTATTATTATTATTATTATCATCATCATCATCCTCCTCTTCCTCCTCCTGCCCTAAAGCAACTTTCCAGTGCCCTTTCCAGCCCCCCCATGAATTATTATTATTATTATTATTATTATCATCATCCTCTTCCTCCTCCTGCCCTAAAGCAACTTTCCAGTGCCCTTTCTAGCCCCCCCATGAATTATTATTATTATTATTATTATTATCATCCTCCTCTTCCTCCTCCTGCCCTAAAGCAACTTTCCAGTGCCTTTTCTAGCCCCCCCATGAATTATTATTATTATTATTATTATTATTATTATCATCCTCCTCTTCCTCCTCCTGCCCTAAAGCAACTTTCCAGTGCCCTTTCTAGCCCCCCATGAATTATTATTATTATTATTATTATTATCATCCTCCTCTTCCTCCTCCTGCCCTAAAGCAACTTTCCAGTGCCTTTTCTAGCCCCCCCATGAATTATTATTATTATTATTATTATTATTATTATTATTATTATTATCATCCTCCTCTTCCTCCTCCTGCCCTAAAGCAACTTTCCAGTGCCTTTTCTAGCCCCCCCATGAATTATTATTATTATTATTATTATTATTATTATCATCCTCCTCTTCCTCCTCCTGCCCTAAAGCAACTTTCCAGTGCCCTTTCTAGCCCCCCATGAATTATTATTATTATTATTATTATCATCCTCCTCCTCTTCCCCTAAAGTAACCCTGGCGCCCTTCCCATGAACTTCTATTATTATTATTATTATTATTATTATCATTCTCCTCCTCCTCTTCCTCCTCCTCCTGCCCTAAAGCAACCCTGGCGCCCTTTCCAGCCCCCCATGAACCTCCAGCTTCCTTTATATAACAACAACAACAACAACAACAACAACAACAACAACAACTTTATTGTTAAAAGTTAAAAGCCATTGGTCGCAGTTTGGTACAGATCAAACCAATGAACACACATACATACACACAATCATTCTTAAGAAAGGGGATTGGGAATTGGGGTGGGAACTCTGGCTGGCAGGTGGTGGTGGTGGTGGTGTTTTAGTTGGATGGAGTGGGAATCTGTCCCTCCTCCCCTGGAATACTGTGTCCAGTTCTGGGCACCACAATTCAAAAGGGATGTGGAGAAACTGGAGCGTGTCCAAAGGAGGGCAACTAAAATGGTGAAGGGTCTGGAAACCATGCCCTACGAGGAACGACTTGGGGAACTGGGTATGTTTAGCCTGGAGAAGAGATGGTTAAAAGATGATATGATAGCCCTCTTTAAATATTTGAAGGGATGTCATATTGAGGAGGGTGCTAGCTTGTTCTCTGCTGCTCCAGAGAATAGGACTCAGAACAACGGATGCAAGCTACAGGAAAAGAGATTCCCCCTAAATATTAAGAGGCACTTCCTGACAGTAAGGGCGGTTCGACAGTGGAACACACTCCCTTGGAGAGTAGTGGAGTCTCCTTCCTTGGAGGTCTTTAAGCAGAGGCTGGATGGCCATCTGTTGGGGATGCTTTGATTGGAAGTTCCTGCATGGCAGGGGGTTGGACTGGATGGCCCTTGTGGTCTCTTCCAACTCTATAATTCTATGATTCTTCCCTCCCCCCCCCCCCAAAAAAAAAACCCACTGGCCCCAATGCATCCGAGGAAGGAGGCTCAAGTCTAGGAAAGCTCCTGCTGCCAACTTCTTTCTTTCAGTGTTACTCTCCAAGGGGTTACAAGATCTCTCTGCATGCTGATTCCGCAGACTAAAACAGCTATATCTTCAAAGATACAGATATATAAAGATAAAGATATGTCTTCAAAGATATGCACACCACCAAAGGCATCTGAGGAAGGAGATTCATGTCTAAGAAAGCTCCTGCTGCCAACTTCTTTTTTTCAATGAGTCTCCAAGGGGCTACCAGATCTCTTTGCATACTGATTCTAGAGACTAACATGGCTATATCTTTGAATTCTACCTCTGTGGAAAGCACCAAAGTTAGCCAGATGGAATGAAAATTCATCCATCTCTAAAAGAAACTTGTCCAAAGGCGTCTGAGGAAGTAGACTTAAGTCTAGGAAAGCTCCTGCTGCCAACTTCTTTCTTTCATTTAGTGCCAAAGGGGTTACAAGATCTGTCTACATACTGATTTTACAGACTAACATGGCTATATCTCTGAATTCTATGGGAAGCACCAAAGCTGGATGGAGTGGAAATCCATCAGCCTCTTAAAGAAACTTGTCCAAAGGCATCTGAAGAAGGAGGCTAAAGTCCACAAAAGCTCATGTATGGCCTTGCTTTTGTTGGGGACAGATTGGACATGGATGGCAGCATGCCTGACCAGGAAAGATGCCCTCAGAGAATCATAGAGTTGGAAAGACCTCAAGGGCCATTCAGCCCAACCCCCTGCCATGCAGGAACACACAATCAAAGCACCCCCAACTGATGGCCATCCAGCCTCTATTTAAAAACCTCCAGAGAAGGAGACTCCATAACTCTCTGAGAGAGTGTGTTCCACTGTCGGACAGCTCTTTCCTGCCTGGAAGTTCCTCCTAATGCTGAGTTGGGATCTCTTTTCTTCTAGTGTGAATCCATTGCTCTGGGTCCTAGCCTCTGGAGCAGCAGAACATTAGCTAGCTTCATCTCCAGTATGAAGGAGGAGCGCAATCGATAACAATTTGCAAAGTTCATTTCAGGAACAATTCCATCAGGCACCAGTGTAAGTCCTACAGTTCCTCAGGCATCTCAAACTCCAACCATCTGTAGAAGTCTGCCCTCAAACACGTAGGACACACAGCCCATCATCCTTGACTGGCAGGAATAGGTTCTATGATTGCAGAATATTGTGGGACTGTCTGAAAAAGATTATGGGGGGATGCAGACTGGCACTTTAGGCCAGCCTCGGGATGGAGTTGGGGCAGGCAGGGCGACTGCTCGCCGCCCGCCCTGATGTCGCCTCGATGTGTGGTTGCTGCGGCCCCGCTCCGCCGCTCCAAGGGACGGCACAAAGCCACCCCTTTTGGGCCATCTGCATCAGCCCTAAGTCCTTTTTTGTACCTTTTCCACAACCGTCTTGTTTGTGTACATGTGTGTTTAAATACACATGTTCAGAAGTATGTGTGAACTGCATGTTGTAAAATTGTATTTAGGTTTATCAGACAGTTGTGGATCAGGAAGGCCAATGATGAACCTTTACCTGCTGTCTTAAAGGCCACTAAAATTATTTTTTTAACAAAGAAGTCAGGTACTAAGCACACAGAGCCAGCCTGGCATAGTGGTTTGAGTGTTGCACTACAACTCTGGAGACCAAGGTTCAAATCCCTGTTTGGCCATGAAACTCCTAGGGTGATCACACTCTCTCAGCCTCAGGGGAAGGCAATGGCAAACTTCCTTTGAACAAATCTTGCCAAGAAACTCCCATTATAGGTTTGCCTTAGGGTCGCCATAAGTTGGAAATGACTTGAAGGAACACAACAGCAACCACACTTGACACATGGCAAGCCTTTCATGCACTTCTATAGACCATGCAACATAAGCTGTATAAGCTAATAGTTAATCCTCAGCATGGGAGTCTCCTCACCCTTTCAGAGGCTGGAGAGGAAAGAGTTACTGGACTCTGAGGCTAGGGAGATTAAGTGGTTAGAAAGCCATAGATGTTTATTACACTGCAGCTGATAGCTTCTGGGAAAAGACTGGATGCTGAACCCACTGCATAAGCAGCAGTGGTGTTTTTGCCTTTACATCATTTCCAATTTATAGTGACCCCAATGCCCTGTAGGTAACTGCAAACCCTCATCCCCGGTGGGGAGGGGATAAGAGGTTGGTGCATGTGGCTTTGAAAGCTACACAGAAACACATACCATACTATAAACCACTGTCTCCATACTTCATGATGCTTCCTATTTTCCTTCTTATTTTTTTCTTTTAACACCTATTAAAACCAAATCTGATGATAATCAACTCCTGAGTGTTAGTTTATGCTGAATTAACAATGTCCTAGTCCATTTCCGCTGAATTAACTCTTTCTGCTGAGTTAACAAACAAAACAACTGTTATCTGTTAGAAGAATGTTCTACATTTGGGCTTCTGTCTTCAGTTCTGATTCCGAAAAGTCTGAAAGAGATCTTTGAACTCTTCTGAATCCACACCCCTCTGTCTCCTGTCTTTCAAAGTGACCCCTTCATTGGCTAATTTGAGCAGACTACTCCTATTATATATTTTTGGTCTGTTCCTCTTACCCACCTTTAATTTTCTTTTCCCCCTTTTGATCATTTAAACTCCTTCATTTCTAGAATACATGATAGGTTGTTCCTCTGTTTTTCAGCTTTGACATGTATTAATAACATCAACAACTCCACTATCCCCTCCTCACCATGTGCTGTCATTAGATAAGAGGTTTTTTTATCAGCGGTTGTGCAGTTTTGGAGTTTAAGAGTTTTTCTGGGTTTGGAAGTTTCTCAAAAGAGATCCTACTCCCTCTCTAAACCACCCAACTTCTCTCTGTTTGTAATCTAGCCACACTGGCTTTTTGTATATGTGCTCCAATAAAGGCCCCTTATTACAACACTGTTTTACTTATATTCCTGCAAATTAAATGCTATTGTATTTTCATCTTCCTGCTTTCCATGTTTGCTACCAGACAGCACTCTGAACCTCTCATGATCATACTTTACAGAGCCTCCACATTTTAAATCTGCTGTGGGAACAGAAAATTACCATCAGACGTAACATTGGAAAGTCCATACCACCATCAGTACCCTCATCCCATACACATCTCCAATATCCTCAGGCCTTATTCCAATAGCTATCCAGCAGCCTTTTAAAAATAGATTCCACAGGATTCCCTGGCTAGACAATTTGTAGCAACTGTGGCATGTGGAAGCAGATGCTAGAGAAGATATACCACAGTGACATAGCATTGGTGGACAGCTACTAACTTCTAATTTCCCATGCACCCATTTGGTAAAAACAGGCATGTATATTTATAAGCTTGATCTATAATGTGAGTGCTTTGTATGTCTGCAAAAATGCTGACACAGATATGGGGCAGCTGGTGGTGGAAACATGCTCCTGCTCAGTAAGGGCAGTGAGCTGAGTGCATAGAAGAGTAACACTTCACTTTCAAAAATAAAAATAAAAATGGACAGTTATATGAGGGAAAATAAAAGGTTCTACTCCTGTACAAAGCAAACAAAAAGAGCAACAGTGCTGTGGAAACTGAATATGCTTCTTTCTCCCTGCCAGTTGGGCTAGAGAGTGAGGAAACATATACCAATCCACACTAATAAAAATTGCACCCTCCTGCCTCTCTACCCCACCATAGAGAGTAGTATGTCCAAATTGCCTTATTATCTCCTCTTCAAACCAGTGAAATACTTACAAAATCGTGTTGCTGGAAAAAGCCACTCTGTTCTCAAAGAAGGACCCTGAACATGGGAGATGCAGTATCTTGCATTCATGGAAACCCATTATCATCACTCGAGAATGATGGGCTGTGTGAAGAGAGGGAATCCATTCACCTACCCCAAAACCAGTCCTTGAGAAGAAGTTGTCTCTGGATTCCTAGTGGTTGGACACTCTGAGATATGAAGGGTCACACCCTACCCCCCAAACCAAGTTTTGCACAACAAGGATGTCCTCCTTCTTGGAGAGATTTGGGGTTCAGGATGGGGGTCTCTAACTGGTCCCACAGATTAAGGGGAGGTCACCCAGGGAACCCCCAGGATTTTGGGAACCTAGTGAAGACTGGGAGGGACCCCAAAATCCTTTACGGGGCACCCAAAAACCAGGGAGGTGGGACTAACAAGAGTATTCCTCAAAAAAGGGAGTGCGGGCACCTGGCACTTTTCATTTGACAGAAAGCACATACCCAATACTACTCACTCTGACAATGCATGATATGACTCTTTTCCATTCACCACCTTTTGTATGGCACCAGTGAAAGGCACCAGACCATGGTCTACCCTCACACTTACTTTTTAACTGAATTCCAGCATACTAAATGAGACTTGCTTCCAAGCATGCTTGTTAAGGACTAAGTTGAAAGATGCATGGCCACCTTTTTAAATTACTCATATCAATTAATTTATTTGTACCCTGTTTTCTCTGAAAACAGGAATTTAAAGTGGCTTACAGATTAAAAGCTATACATATAAAACCATAGCTAGCTATTCCCCTCCCCAAAACTCAAGATTGAAATAGATTTAAACTATCCCCAGAATTACAACCATTTAGAAAATTAAAAGTAAAATATGTATCAGTATGCATATTGTTGAATTAGAGACTATAATTCCTTTTCATGGCTTGATTACAGAGCTAGACAGTGATGGTTCTTTTAAATTCATTAACTTGAGATATAAAAGATGCATGTTAATGCATGTTTTTCATTTCCTTTTAAAGCATTTATACCTTGCCTTCTAGTTGACTATTTCTTGTCTTTAAACCATCTTGCAAAATCCTCAAACTCGATTTTCAGGCATTGTTAGAAAATGGCCATTATTACAAAACACCTTCCATAAACATAAAAAAAGTATCTTCTTTCAAAATTTGTATGGCAACTTTCAAGGTATAAGGATGATCAGTCACCAGACAAATATACAGAAAGTAAATCACATAGCTAAGGCAATATAGCTATTTTAATCTTTTTTTGATTTAATACTGTTTTAAGGGGGGGGGGAGGGAAATGTTTTTGGCTTTAATAATAATAATAATAATAATAATAATAATAATAATAATAAATTTTTATTTATAGCCCACCCCTCTGCGCGGCAATCGGGGCGGGGTACAACAATATTAAAATAAAACAGAGTTAAAACATTCCCTTATCCCATAGTCCCCTCCCATCCCCTTAAAACAGAATTAAACAATTAATCAATTAAAACTTGATATAGTATTAACATAAAAATACAACAGAAACAAAACAAATTTTACAGGTCAGGGACCCATGTATGATTTTACTGTTGTATGTATGATTTTACTGTTGTGAGCCGCCCGGATTGGGTCTCCCAAAGGGCGGGATACAAATATTATTATTATTATTATTATTATTATTATTATTATTATAGGATGAATTGAAGAAGCACTATCTGATGCAGCAATCAGTTTCTTCACCTCCATAGATGTATTTATTTGCTTTTTACAACATTCCTTGTATGTGTCACAATATATGCATGTATGAAAAACTTAGTGAACAAATGCAGTCATTGATTGGCATTATGTATTATGGTTGTATGTGTGTATTGTGTGCCTTCAAGTCATTTCTGCGACCCTATCATGGGCTTTTCCTGACAAGATTTGTTCAGAGGTTTGTCATTGCCTTTCCCTGAAGCTGAAAGAGTGTGACTTGCCCAAGGTCACTCAGTAGATTTTATAGCCAAGCAGGGAATTGAACCCTGCTCTCCAGAGTCATAGTCCAACACTCAAATCACTATGCACACTGACTTTGTGTATTACAGTTATCTAGTGTTAGTGAATACAAAGCAGTTACGAATTTGTAACTCTAAGTTACAAATCTGTAATGCATTCACTAACACTAGATAATCATGATCACACCATTGCTATGATCATAAATACCCTCCCAAACCTACTTTACCAGGCAGCAGTTGCACCAAGAAGAGGTTTGTTCTGCTGGCAATTGGTGTGCAGGAGGGCGATGTTTCCACCACTCCCTTCCCACCAGCAATTGGACTGCATCTACACTGCAGAATCAATGCAGTTTGACACTCTTTTAACTGCCATGGCATAATGCTATGGAATTCTGAGATTTGTAGTTTTGTGAGATATTTTAGCCTTCTCTTCCAGAGAGTGCAGGTTATTTCACCTGGCAACCCTGGTGTGTGTTTGGAGACAGATTGAATGTGGTGTGTAGAAAAGGAGTGTGTGTGAGAAAGAAAGTGTGGGCGGTGAAGGAATAGAGTGGGTGGTAAAATACACTGCAGAGAGAAGGACATGCCAGATGTGGCTCTATCCATCTTGGGCAATGGCTCCCTTCACTTCTGGCACATATCCTTGTTTCAGTCATCACCACCCACCCCTGCATATATTTTAAGGCTGTCCACTGGCATCAGGAGATTTTCAAGAACTCCCTGGCCAACTGGTCTAAAATACCAATATCTCCAGCACCACTGAATTTTTTTTTCAATATACCCTTTGACTGTGGCTTGAATGTTCAAAAGTGACTCTAAAAGATGGAACATTCTGCTTCTGTAGGTGGAGGCTAAAGCTATGATTGAGACACCTTACAATTAGGCAGTTAGGTATATGTATACATTAAATACAAATAATTACTGAGTCCTTCAAATATTTGCACAGGATTTGGTGGAGTCAACTGGTGCTTTTCCTTTTCAATGGCCAGATCAGTTGTTCCCAATGATGGTGTAGGTTAAAATTACATCAGACTTTTGTTTTGTTTTATGTTTTGCATTTTGTTTCTATCATCTCATGTGTTTCCAGTTAACATCTCTCCCTGATGAATTTCCTTTTAAAAATGCAATTGCTCTTCCTTGTGTCTTGGCGGGGAACTGAGAACAATCAAAGATGTACCGTAGTAACAACTATCCTGTAGTGAGGAAAGCATGGCAGTTGTCTTTCTTTTTTCCCTCAACTGGGATGATGATATATTCATGTGCTGTTGTAACCCGAAAAATTTGGGATTGGAATCACAAGGTAACAACTCACCTAGGTTCTTCCTTACGCCCATAATGTTCTATCTTGCTATTATTTTTGCTGCATCTTTGAAGCCCAAATGGTCACTGGAGAATTTAAGACATTTGCAGGCAAATGTTCTGCAAGCATGCATATTTAAGGGCATAGTTGGGCTAGGATCTGAGTGTGTTTTCTCCTTTGGCATAATGCATGTACATTTTTTGCCCATTTTTAAAATGAAAGATCCAAATGTTCATCAGTCACTCTAAAAGATGAGGCATTCTACTTTTGCAGGCAGAGGCTAAAGCTTTGATTGAGACACTTTCCCCTCCCTGTGGTGGAATTGTCACTTGAATACATTGTAGTCAGCAAAAATTCATGAAACCCAATGTCACAGAAGTGAGTGCAAACTCATGCAACAGGATTTCTTCCTCCTCTCCTCACCCTTCTGCCATTTATGCTTCTCCAAATCTGCTCTGAAGGTTTCCCCAACCCTACATGAGTGGCTTTGTTCAGAGAGAAATTCAGGTAAATTCAATGGAATTTATTTTCAGGTAAATGTAGCGTTGCAGACTAGGGTTGCAATCCTATGTCTACCTATTGAGGAGTAAACCTTATTGAGCACAGCAGATTCCACCCTCCCTTGAATGAATATGTACTTTTGCACTATGGAGGGTAGTTAGGAAAAAGAACTCACAGCTTCCCATGATATGGACCTCAGCTTCAAAACTTCCTTATCTCTTATGTACAAAGCCAGAAAGGAATGGTTTTACATTCTTATTCAACCAGGTTAACAGCTTGATCCTTTGCACAGGCAAGGTTCTTGGTTCTTGGATCCTTCTGTGGATTAAAGGATTATCAGAGAGGGAAAATGGAATTGCCACTGTGCAAAGGTCTAGTCCCCCATATCTCTGTCATCCTTGTCTCATACCAAAGAAAAGCATTTTATCTAATTAGGGGTCAGCTGCTCCCACTTTTTCTCTGAGGGTGCATCTACATTGTAAAAATAATGCAGTTTGACACCACTTTGCTGGAGCTCCATCCTATGGAATCCTGGGAGTTGTAGTTTTACATGGTCTTTAGCCTTCTCTGCCAAAGAGTGCTGGTACCTCCCAAAACTACAAGTCCCAGGATTCTGTAGGGTAAAGCCATGGCAGTTAAAGTGGTGTCAAACTGATGCACCCTAATTCCTGTTTCTTCAGCTTCCTGTACCAGTGGTTATTTCTCAAGCCCCTCCCTGGTGCTCATGAAACTAGAGTGCCATAAATTACTAGATTAAAGGCAATGGACTACCAAAGCTGGAAAATTCAAATGTAAAGCTCTCAGAAGTTGACAACATCCTAGCAATAAATAATTAAAGGTCCCAGAGAAAGTTTGGCTCTGGTATGGTTTGTGGTATACGACTAACAGTATCACCTCTTGAGAGTCTGTCCATTATATATGATACTTTACATAATGCTTGCATTAAAACTCTCTGCTAAGAACTGGGTTTGCAGAAACTTGTAAAAAAGAAAAAGAAAAAAGGATTAGGATTGCATATGCAGAATTTTTCAGACTGACAGATGAATGTATCAGGAGCCAGGATGTCATAGGGGGGGTTGCAGACTGCCAGAAATAGTGCAAATTGAGTCCAATTTTAGGGTTAGGCTTAGGCTTAGGGAATCATGGGAACTGTATTTTATTGTGGCACCAGAGCTCTCTGACAGAGAAGGCTCAATGTCCCAGAAAAAAACCAATTCCCATGATTCCCTAGCACTAACCCTAACCCTAAAAGTGGACTCAATTTGCACTATTTCTGGCAGTCTGCAACCCCCCATAGTGGTTTGAGTGTTGGACTATGGCTTTGGAGACCAGCGTTCAATTCGCCACTTGGGCATGAAACCCACTGGGTGACCTTGAGCAAGGCTCATGTTCACAGCCTCAGGGGAAGGCAATGGCAAATCTCCTCCAAACAGATCCTGCCAAGAAAACCCCATGATAGGGTCATATATGTCAGAAACAACTTGGAGGCACATAACAACAACAACAACAACAACATAGTTGAATATTTCATGGGGGCTGTTCCAGGACCAGAATAAAAGCTTCATCTTTATCAGGGAGATAACCATGGCAAACTGACATACCATTCCATCTACAACATCTCATCCCCTTTACAATCCACCATTATTGTCACTGTGCTCAAGATTACCACTGAAGAGCCTGAGCACTCAAAGGAAGCACTTCTTGCCCTCCCCCAGGAGAAAGATAAAATGCCACCAGTCTTGAATATGGTTAATGACATGGTAACCTAAGGTATTAAGGGATCCTTCATACACAGTGGCTTTGTATCTGTTGTATAGGGGAGGCGGAAGATATAGTCCATTATCTTTTGTATTGTCCTTTTTACGAGGATCCTAGGGAACATTTCCTGGGTGAGCTTTTGAAAGCAAGGACAGGTTGGTTGTATCATGACATTATTTGTGAACTGCTGGCAGACAGCTCTAAACTCATTACTCTTAAGGTTGCTACTTTTACTGTAGCTGCCCAAAAAGATCTATAGTAATTTTATAAAAACAATAATGGTGGATTGTAAAGGGGATGAGATGTTGTAGAAGGAATGATATGTCAGTTTGTTTTCTGCTGACCTTGTGCTATCTGACCTACTACTGTTTTTCCTATCCCTGATCATAATAAGTTTTAGTCCAGTGAAATGTATGGTTGCTATTTATAATATTTTAAAATGCTTTTATCTTGTGATTGCATTTTATTCTTTCAGTGAGTGATGCTTTAATATTGTACTAGTTTAATGCTATTTCAATGTGCACCACAGTTCAATTCCTCACTTGCCTATAAAACCCACTGAGTAACCTTGGGCAAGTCACATGCTCTCAGCCTCAGGGGAAGACAATGGTGAACCCCCTCTGAACAAATCTTGCCAGGAAAACCCTGTGTTAAGGGTTGCCATGAGTTAAAGGCACACAACAACAAAAAGTCCAAAGCATAATGTTTCTAAGATCCATCCATTCTCTTTCTTCCTTCAGCCCCAGAAATTGTTCAGCATCCATCCTCTCTTCCCCCTGTTCCATACCCCTTTTTCTCCTCACAGCTCACATTTACTTTTCAAAGGCATTCTAAAAGTAATGTTGCATAACTCTCCCCATTCTGATACATGTCCTTGTGTACCTTCTGTGGCCAAGGACCATGCATTATTACAATCCTCTGTAAACAAACAAAATGTCAGATGACCCATCCTCATTCACACAGCCAAGGATGATCTTCTTGAGAAACCACCTTTGCTGAACTTTTTTGTCTTCAAATGTCTCTGATTTGGTTGCCTCAGTTCTGGCCCTCACTCACTCAGCCATGTGCCCTTGTATCCCAGTCAGTGGTCAATGTTAATTCCACCAAGAGCAGCAGTAATGAAAATGTGCCTCATGAATCCCACTTTTACAGACACTCCTAAAGCCCCTTCCAAAAGGCTCCCAAATCCTCTTGAACATCCATTTCCCCCTCATTTTCCAGGCTATTTCATCAATAGCCCAAACATCACAAACCATGAGGGCTTAGTTTTCCTCATCCCCCACAATCTCCCAGCACCCCCAAAATGGCCAAAACCTGGACAAAAGCACAACTGGAGATGACACCATGGTCATTTTCAGGTCACCAAAACCATAGCAGTAGGGCTAGCTCAGGGGTGAGGCAGAAAAAATAGTCCCCTCACCTCAGCTCAGTTGTTCACCCCTGATGTAGGGGTCTTTCATACTATGTGGTTATACTACTGTGCTTCTACTTGAACCATCATGGCTCTATTCTATGGAATTATGGGATTTGTGGTTTTGCTTCTTTATCCTTCTTTCAGCAGTCAAGGCAGTGTATGTCCTCTCATTTTACCCTTCCAACAACCCTTTAAAGCAAATTGGAAACAACTGGATTCTTAAATCAAGGTCTGTCAGTTGCTGCTTTGCTATAAAAATTATTATTATACTATTTTTGGTAAGCTGGTTTTTGATAAAAGACCAGGCACAAAAATATAGTCAGCTCTCCATATCCACAGATTCTTTCTATCATTCACAGCATGACAATATTCCAAAATATATAAATTCCAAAAAAACAAACCTTGACTTCACTATTTTATATAAGGGACACCACTTTACTTTGCCATAGTATATAATGGAACCTGAGCACCTATGGATTTTGGAATGGGGTTGGGGTCCTGGAACCAAACCCCACCAAAGGCCCAATGTAGAAGAATTACAGCCATGCAAGTCTATTACTCGGGCTAGAATGATTAAATTTAAGCCTGTATCCAGAATAATATCACTAAAATTTATCTTTACCTTTTGAACTTGATTTTGCTCAACTTTATTGCTGATTGTACTCACAATGTAAAAGGAGAGTTTTTGTATGTGTGGACTGAAATTAGCAAAAGTGCAAAGTCAAACACTGATCTATGGGTGCATGTACACAAAAGTGCCTTCATGTGCTTCTCTTCTACTTTGGTGGATGGTGGACAGTTTTTGACAGAAATGGTCGAGAAGGTCATGACAAGTGATTTGGCTCAGTGTACTAGGCATCTATACTTCCGCTTTGCATATTCCTGCTGTAATTCAGATGATGATAAACTTACCTGTTGTTGTTATTAACTGCCTTCACGTCGATCTCGACCCATGGCGACCCTATGGATGAGAATCTCCAGGCACCTCTGTCCTCTACTGCTCTGCCCAGCTCCTGCAAACTCATATTTGTTGTCTCTTTAATAAAGTCCATCCATCTGGCATGTAGCCTTCTTCTTTTTCTACTTCCCTCCACCTTTCTTAACATTATTGTCTTTTCCAACGATTCATGCCTTCTCATGATGTGTCCAAAGTACGACAGTCTAAGCTTTATCATCTTGGCTTCTAGGGAGATCTTGGGCCTGATCTGTTCTAGGACCCATTTGTTTGTCTTTTTGGCTGTCCATGGAATCCTCAGCACTCTTCTCCAGCACCACATTATCTCAAATGAGTTGATTTTCCTCCTATCTTCTTTTTTGACTGTCTAGTTCTCACATCCATACATGGTAATAGGGAATACGATGGCTTGTATGATTCTGACTTTTGTGCTGAGTTGTATGTCTTTGCATTTTAGGATCTTTTCTAGTTCTTTCAGAGCCACCCTCCCCATTCTTAATCTTCTTCTGATTTCCTGGCTGCAGTCCCCATTTCTATCAGTGTTTGATCCCAGATATGAGAACTCTTTTACTATTTGTATTTCCTCATTGTCTAGTTTGAATGTGTGTAAGTTCTCTGTGGTCATTATTTTTGTTTTCTTTGTGTACAACAGTAAGCCTGCCTTTGCACTTTCTTCTTTGATCTTCCTTAGTTCCAGGTCTGTGAGGTTTTCTGTTAGCACTATGGTGTCGTCAGCATATCTCAGATTGTTGTCATTTCTTCCTCCTATTTTCACTCCTCCCTCTTCCATGTCCAAGCCTGCTTTCCTTACAATATGTTCTGCATATAGGTTGAATAGGTAGGTGATAGGATGCAGCCTTGTCTGACCCCTTTGCCAATTGGGAACCATTCTGTTTCTCCATGTTCTGTTCTGACAGTAGCCTCTTGTCTTGAGCACAGATTCCTCATTAGGACTATCAGTTGTGTTGGCACTCCCATGTCTTTAAGGGTGTTCCATAGTCTTTCATAATCTACCCAGGGGTAGGCAACCTTTCCCCTTTAAGGGCCGAGGGACTTCAGCTCCCAGAAGCCTCAGCCATGTTGGCCAATAGTTCCATGTTGGCCAATAGCTCCTGGGATTCTGGGAGCTGAAGTCCCTCGGCCCTTAAAGGAGAAAGGTTGCCTACCCCTGATTGAAGGCATTGCTATAATCTATAAAGCACATGCTGATTTTCTTTTGGAACTACCTCTATTAGCCATTGTATATTTGCAATGTGATCCCTGGTGCCTCTTCCTTTCCTGAACCCTGCTTGGACCTCTGGGATTTCTCTCTCCATGTGTGGTTGGAGTCTATGTTGTAGAATTTTTAGCATGATTTTGCTTATGTGGGAGATTAGTGTTATGGTTCTATAATTGTTGCAGTCTCTTGTGTCTCCTTTTTTGAGGATGGGGATGTATGTTGATCGCTTCCAATCTGTTTACCATCATTTTGTTTTCCATATTTGTTGACATATGTTGGTTAGCACTAGAGCTATCAGTGTGGATTGCAGCAGTTCAATTGGAATATCATCTATTCCTGGAGTCTTGCTTTTTGCCATTTCTTTTATTGCAGCTTCCACCTCAGTTTTTAGAATTGGAGGTTCATCTTCATATGGCGCTTTGCTCCATGTGTCCTTCATTTTGTCATCTCTTTTGTATAGTTCTTCTGTGTATTGCATCCAACATCTTTTGATTCCTTCCTGGTCTTGAATTATGTTATTTTTATTGTCGTAGAGCAGGGATAGGTAACCTTTCTCCTTTAAGGGCTGAGGGACTTCAGCTCCCAGAATCCCAGGAGCTATTGGCCAACATGGGACTATTGGCCAACATGGCTGAGGCTTCTGGGAGCTGAAGTCCCTCAGCCCTTAAAGGGGAAAGGTTGCCTACCCCTGTCGTAGAGTGCCCCGGTCCTTGGTTTGAACTTTCCCTTGATTTCACAAATCTTGTGGAATAGGTCTCTCGTTCTTCCCTTTTTGTTGTCATCTTTTATTTCTCTACATTTGTTGTTGTAGTAATTTTTATTATCAACTATACTATGTTGATTAAGCTTGTTATTGCTGCTGTATGTGTTCAAGTCGTTTTTGACTTATGGCAAACCTAGGTTGACCCTATCATGGGGTTGGTTTTCTTGGCAAGATTTGTTCAGAGGTGGTTTGTCATTGCCTTCCTCTGAGGCTGAGAGTGTGTGACATCTCCAAGGTCACCCTGTGGGTTTCCATGGCTAAGCGGGGATTGAACCCTGGTCTCCCAGTGTCCTAATCCAGCTCTCAAACTACTATGCCACAGTGGCAATGGAGTTACCTATCAATAAATATGCATATGATCGTTTGTAAATGCCTTACCTACTAGTATAGGATCCTTGCTGTTGTTTCCTTGAAGTCAGTTCCAACTTATGGTGATCCTATCACAGTTTCCTTGGTCAGATTTCTTCAGAAGAGGTTTGCCATTGCCTTCCTCTGAGGCTGAGAGCATGGGACTTGGCCACACTCATCCAGTAAAATTTCCATGTCCAAGCACAGATTTGAGCTCTGGTTTTCAGATTCCTACTCCAACACTCAAACTACTACACCACACTGGCTCACAAAGCAAAAAACAAACAAAACTACTCAGACAATGCACACCTCAATACATTCCAGAAAGGTAGCTGTTTTAATTTGTTGCAGAGGAAAAAAAACCCAATAGAACCTTAAAGAACTAACATGTTTTATTAATAAATAAAAAATTTAATTTTTTTAAAAAAAGTTTGCACAAAACTCTTTGCTGGCTGTAGTGTTCTTTTTATGTGGCTCCATGCTGCCCTCTTCTGGAACAGTGCTGCAGTTTCCATCAGTCTGTCATAGCTGTTTTAGTTTGTTTGGGTAATTCTTATTTTTTCCAAAATGAAATCAAAGCCATTGCAACAAACAACTCATTAAAGGAAAGATTGGGAAACTGAATGCAAATATGTCAGATGAATTGTAAAGACAGAAATTACTCTTAGGGCAGCTGTGGATGATATGTGCAGAGTATTGGTTGTACATGCATTAAAGATGAGGATTTTTAAAATTAGGGAGCAGAAATAACAGGCAATTCTTCAACAAGTAAATGTGACAATAGGCTCTTTTTTAAAAGAAGAAGAAGAAAATGTATGGACTTATGTATAGGAATTAAATTGTTGTTGTCGTGCTTCTTCTAGAAATTTCTGATTTATGGTGAACCAACCACAGGGTTTTCTTGGCAAGGTTTGTTAACAGGGAGTTTACCTTTGCTTTTCTTTGAGGCTGAGAGACTGTGACTTGTCCAAGGTCAACCAATGGGTTTGCATGGCTGAGCAGGGATTTGAACCCTGTTCTCCAGAGTCCTAGCCCAACACTCAAACTACTACACCACTCTGGCTTCCAGGAATTAAACACTATGGACGTTTTCACACGGGGCTTTAGGAGGACGCAATCCTACCTCCGTCCGGCCCCACTCCGGCTCCATTTCCAGCTTGTTCACACGCACGCCACAGCAAACCCCGCCCCTTCCGGTGCCATCCCTGCGTCCGTCCGGCTCCTTGCTCCGTGTGTTCAAACGCACGGAGCAGTAAGTCCGGCCTCACTCTGGCCGAAACAGTGCTAACTCTGGCATCAGCGGTGGAAAGGTAATTCCGATTTTCAAAAGGAATTAGGCTGCCGCCGCTGGAGCCATTCCGGAATGAGCGGCACAAGCCGTTCCGGAAAGGCTCCAGGCGGCTTTAGGGACCTTAGTGTGAAAACGCCCAAAGCTTATTTACAGAAAAGTCAGGCATTTCCATCAAGCCAATATAATATGAATCTAGATTCAGACTTGCCAGAGAGTCAACTCGATGTACTTATGCATTTTGTTGCAAGCAAAGGCGTCATCTTGCAGAATGTTCTTCTGCAGCCACTTTATCAGTCCTGAAACAAACTAAGAGGAGGGGGGCAATTCATCATACAGTAAAACAACTGAAAGTGGAAATAAGATTCCACATATTGGCCTACTGATACTTCCAGCTGGAAAAAAAAATCACTGATTCAATGGCGGCTGCCCCTCCTCTTCCGGGCCTCGAAGACGACTCTATTAGTCGTCTGCCGAGGCCCAAAATGATATAAATTTGGGCATTGAAGGAACATTTCATGGGGGGGGATTCTTATGCCCTGATTTTGCCCCCCTCTCTGGTAGCTATACCCTACCAGATAAATCAACAGATAAATAAACCAATTGACTCAATCGGCCTGCTCCAGCTGGGATTACCAGTTACATTCAGCCAATTTTTAATTTTTTTAGAATCGAATGTAACTGCACCCAAATACCAGTATTCTTCAGCTATTAATAATATGCTGTATGCCTCTGATATTGGAGATGATATATAGCCATCCTGACTAGTTGTGCCACAAATTTGTCTAATCCCCCTTTAAAGCTGTCTGCACTAATGTTCATGACTACATCTTATGGTGGCAAATGCCATGATTTAGCTGTATGAAGCTACACTTCCTTTTTTCTCTCCCAAAGCTCCCACCTTCATTGGATGGCCTATGGTTTTATTGTTATGAGAGAAGCAGAACATTGATTTCCACACCATACATGATTTTATACATCCCTAACATGTCCATGTCACTTTGCTTTTTCCTGAACTGAAGATGAGGAGGAGGAGGAGGAGAAGGATCAGCACCACCACCACCAATTGCATACATTTTTTCCTCACAAGGATTTTGCTTCACCCCCTTGATAATTTTGCTGTCCTTTCCTGCATCATCTTTGGCATTACTGTATCCTTCCTGAGGTTCAGTGATCAGAAGCGTATATGACATTTTATGCACTATACTTTTATATATTATTGGGTGAAATCTCTTTTATGAGATATGACAATCTTTAAATTGCTACTATGTTATCTAATAGTCAAGTGTGAGTACATTGGTGTCCATAAGATGGTGCTATATTTCCTTCCATTGAACCAACATTGATTTATTAGATTTTAGTTTGCAGCCATATAGTTTCTCCATTATCTCTCATTGCTGCCACTAGAAATCCCAGTCAAAGTTTATTAATTTTCCTTTGTTTGGGTTGTGTGTCTTTCAATGATGGCAGGGGGGAAAGCTCTGGAAAAAAGCCGGTGGAAGTTAATTTATCTTCATTCCACTATAATACAGTGAATAAATTGTGAGGACACGAGATTTTTCAGTTTTCTCGACAACCAGCAGGATGTCTCTACATAGCTGAAGAGATTTTGATTTTACAGTTGATTCAGACAAGTGTTAACAAATGAGTCTTATGGTCTGCCAGCTGCAAATTTATCTTAACAATTTATCTGACCATGAATAAGAGTAAGACTTTGTAATATTGCTTATCTATAGGCAAATAGAGATGACCACTGATAAAAGGGTAACTTAATACAATATACTTGTAACTTCTTATAGTTAGCTCATTCTCTATCAAGTAGGGAGAACAGATTCATTTTTTGGAGGGGAGGCTCACTGGGAACACATCAACAATAAAAAACAGGGCAGGAATAATAGAATACACATTTGGCAGGTAGAAGACCCAAAGCTCAATCATCACCTCAGAATCGAAAACCTTCCTCCTAAAATCCTGAAAATCTACTGCCACAAAATGGACCAACTCAGTATAAGGCATCTTCCTAAAGGACCAAAGGGGTGGATAAAGTAGAATAATACTTCTTCAGTTCTGTACTGTGGGGACTGGCAGACTTTCTTTCCCATTGTGCCAGGGGCTGGCACCATATTTGTGTCCAATGGCAACACATATTTCTTGCTTTCTTAGAAACTCACAGTTGGCCAGCCACCAAGAACTTGATGCCTGTCACTGGTCAACAGACCATCACTTTGAGGAGGAGGAGGAGGAGGAGAAGGAGAAGGAGTAGGAAAAAGAAGAAGAAGAAGAATATTTTTAGTCAGTGGCATCACAAGGCTTGGTGACAGCTGATGCAGGGGGATGCCTGAGGGGCAGTGGTGGTGACAGTCTGCCCCATTCTCTCATCTCCTCCTTTCCTGCTGCTTTGCTCACCTGGGTCACATGAAGCCACAAGGGACATGCTCACCCCTCCACAACTGCTGCCTCAGGAAGAGTGCCGGGAAAGCAGCAAAGCCATGAGAGGCACACTCACCTCTCCACTGCTACTGCCGCCTCAGCTCATTCCTCAGGGAAGAAGCCAGGATGGCAATGAAGACATGAGGGGTGCGCTCACCTCCCCCCCCCCCACTGCAGCAGGAGGAAGGCCTGACCAAGTGTCACCTGGTGCAGTCCGCACTCCCTGCACCCACTTAGTGATGCCACTGTTTGCATTCACATGCCAACCTTTCTTTCAGTATTTGAAACAATACAGAATAAAATTATGTAAAACAGTCAATAAAAGTATAAATATAAAAGTTATTTTAAAAAAGCACAATAAAACAGTTAATCTACTTAAAAACACTAATTGTAAAAAAATATTAAAATTCATTAGAAGACAACTTGTATGTGTGCGTGCCTTCAACTTTCCTTTCAACCTATGGTGACCCCATGTACTTTGTAGGGTTTTCATATATGTAAGTGATTTTGCCAGTTCCTTCCTCTGAAATAGAGCCTACAGGACCTCACATTCCTTGGCAGTCTCCCATCCAAGGACTGACCTTACTTAGCTTCCAAGATCAGACAGGATCTGTTGCTTTTAGGCTATTTAGGTTACACAGAAACTTTAAAAACAGCACTGCACAATGTTGAAAGCCCACCCAGTCATTTTCTATGCAGCACTGCTCTAGAGCAATCTTGCCTATATAGATCAAGCTTGAAGGGTCTTAGAAGAGAGCAATGCTGAGTATATTTATTTTTAATTTAGTTTGTGTTAGAAGAATACAGAGCAGTATGCAACATTATCTCCTTACATGCCTAAGAAATGCCATGCCACTGTGTCAGAATAAAAAGAAAATAAAAATAGCAACCAGCCCCAGGTCACCCAGTGATCACTGAGCAAAGCTTTGGACTGGGGCCTCACTTATTCTTGTTTGACTCAGGTGGTTATTGCATTCTATTTAAAGTGACTTATCCACGATGGGAAACAGTCACGTTTAATTTTAAAAGCGGGTGTTATCGCACGCAGCCGTAGCCAGGCGAGTGCAACCCGTATGCAGCCTGCATCCCAGCTATGCTTATCCAGCAGCTTTCCAAAAACGGCAAGCTCCTATTTTTGAAAAGCCGCTGCATAAGCATGGCTGGGATGCAGACTACATACGGGTTGCACTCGCCTGGCCGTGGCTGCGTGCGATAACACCCGCTTTTAAAATTAAATGTAACTGTATCATGTTGGGGCTAAGTCACTTTAAATAGAATGCGATAATCTCTATAGTAAGAGACACACCATACTGACTTTTAAAAATTATTTTTATACCTGGGCCATGGGTAGCAATGTAAATTGAGCCTGGAGCTAGTGAGTCCCAGTTATGTCTGAACTTAAATGGAAAACAAAACAAAACAAACAAACAAAAAAGCTGGATCAAGGAGGGCCAGAACTTGGAAAAGTTAGTTTTTCAGACCCTAGTTCCCAGAAACTCCCTGGCAATCCTGAGCAAGGCCACAGAGCAAACCAATAGCAGAAGGAGGTGTCCAGAATTGATAACATGTCTGGGCACTTCATTTTGACCTCAGAGCGACTTGTACATCAGTTGTGGGATTTGACCCAGAATATTCTGGCAAATATGGAACATAGGAGGTACAGGCATTTCAAAATGAATCTGCATTTTGTAAGCATGAATGCGAGTTTTAAAAAGTCTCTAGGCCTAAGCAGACTGCCAGAAATAGTGCACATTAAATTGAGGCACTGCCCTGGCTCAGTTCTAGGGAATCATGGGAATTGTATTTTTTTCTGGGACATTGAGCCTTCTCTGTCAGAGAGCTCTGGTGCCACAATAAATTACAGTTCCCATGATTCCCTAGCACTGAGCCAGGGCAGTGCCTCAATTTAACGTGCACTATTTCTGGCAGTCTGCTTAGGCCCCCTGTCTACTCTGGACTTTTCTAGAAAAAAACCAGATATTTTTGGATGTGTGCCCATCAATATCCTGTACCTGGAGGGAGGTTGAGGGGGAAACCTTAATCATAAGTAAAAGAGTAAAAATGGAATGTCAGAAGAAAGAGGTGTTTGTAAGTTTGTTTTAAAAATTCTGTCTGTTTTGAGGGAAGATCATGTGGGGATCATGTTGGGAACTTTAAACTGAATGGGGAGGCATTTATTTTTCTACAGGGAATGGAACCAGTGAAGGAATCATCCAATGGTTGTGCAAGTGGACAATTATAATGACAGGAAAAGAAAGGCTATTGGCTGATAATGAATATGCATTACCAAAGCTGATGTATTGGTGTGATCCAAAAATAATCCAATTTAGTGAGTGCTAGGAATGCCCTTTTGTACTGATTTGAATTTGGGAGGTGAAGTTGCCTGGCTATCAATGTAAGTTTAGTCCAGATTATTTTGGGTCATTGTGGTGTTCATGTTAGAATATGGATGGGTTATACAGTCAAAGGTGAAATGTAGAGATGTGTGTGTGGAATTTTCCTCATGAGAACAACATCTGGAGAAACAAGGTGAATCTAACACCAGATGGCCAAGAAGTCATAAACATGAACTTTCCCAAAGATACAACTCATAGACACAGATTTTGTTATGGGAAGTAAGAGATATCAAAAAGGTAAACAATACATCAACATCGTTAGGCCTTGGGAAAGAAACCACATGGTGGATGATGGACAGCAAGAGGCTGGGTTAATATACATCATACAGACATTATCCAATTAGCATAAGGTTAACACCCAAAAGGTGGAGTATGGCTAGGGCCTAGAGAAGCCTTTGTTTAAGAATGTTTATAATTCAAGATGTGAGTGCGTGCGTGAGCGTGTCTGGCAGCAGTGGTTCTTAACCATGGAGCTAAGTGTTAGCTTGTAGTTTTTGAGTATGTTTATACTGCTTTTACAATGTAACTCCTAGATCTGGAAACATGGATCTGTAACTTCTTTTTAACTTTCAACTGCAACAAGTTGGGATCCTAAGCTTTTGGGATTGTTAAAGATGTAATCTTTCATGGCTGAACTGGACAAGTTCATCACAATGGATTTTACTTAGTTATCTTATTTTTCTTTTATATGCATTAATAAACTATACTTTTGGACTTTACAATATGTCTTCTTGACTGAGGAAGACATGATCCTAAAGAAGGGAAGCTGAGCCAATTGATGGTAAGAAATACAAAGTGGCTGTGAATCACAGCAGCTAGCTTGTCCTGGAGATTCTGCTGGGTGTCAAAGAGCATCACTGGAACACCCATCATCCACACACTGACAAAGGTTATGGACCCAGATAAGGCTGTTCTGCCAGAAAAGGCTAGTTTGCCAGAGGACAAAGAGGCCAAGTGTCTATGAGGAAAGGAGCCCTGGAGTCCAGATGTCAAGTCTGCAAGGTGGCCAGGATGCAAGACTGCCTATCCACGACTTCAGCTGTGCCAGGACAAGAGAAGCATGCTTCAGCATTTGCTGGGAAAAGCAGAGGTGGCTTCAAATCTTCTTCAGATGTAAGTAAGGGGGGTTGCAGACTGTCAAAAATAGTGTGAATTCAGTCCACTTTTAGGGTTAGGGTTAGTGCTAGGGAATAATGGGAATTGTTATTTTTCTGAGACATTGAACCTTCTTTGTCAGAGAACTCTAGTGCCACAATAAAATACAGTTCCCATGATTCCCTAACCTTAACCCTAACCCTAAAAGTGGACTGAATTCACACTATTTTTGACAGTCTGCAACCCCCCTAAGTTATGTTTACTGCTAAGCTGTTTTTGCCTGAAGGCAGAGTGCAGAACTCTTTAAAGACAGTTGTCTGAGAAATCTCTACTCTACAAACAGTGCAAAGCAGGGGAACACAGCCTGGAGAGGCTGGGAAAATGCTGCAGGTAAAATGCAGTGAATATTTTCCAAGCTGCAAACTCTGTTAAGGGCCATTTTGTTTAAAATGGATGCAGCTGGGTTACCAAGGCTCAGGGATTTGAGTCACAGATGCATGGAGTTCTAATGCAATGCATGGAGTTCTAATGCAGCAGGAATTGCTGGAAGCGGATTCCTAAGCCAAAAATAAATCATTCTTTTAAGCCTCTCTGAGTCACAGTTGAATTTTGGGAGAGGATGTTCTTCAGCCAAAGGTTTTTGGGAAACTGAAGGGAATTCATCAATTCTGCACAGCTTTATCATAAATGCTGTGGTCAAAGGACTTTACAGTTCTTGGAAGAAAAATACAAAAATCCCTGGTGAGGGTGAATTTTACATAGTGGTCCAATGCTGTGGGTGGCTGCAGCAGTTTTGCTGGATGCCAAAAAGTTCCAGAGGCTGGAACATGATGAGCCAAGTGGTTTGCTTGAAGAAAAGCCAAAAATGTCGGCTTGTGGAGCCTAGGACAGCACCTGAGGTTTTCAAGGCAAATGCATCCGGAAAGGCAGCTGATACACGGGAGAAAAAAAAAATGATGCTTTTAACTGTGGCAGAGCAGAATATTTAAAAATGGCAATACAAGGAAGTTTGCAACAATCAACAATCAACAACCCAGAGACTTTGGGGAAAACAAAGGAACTGCAGCTGTTACACAGAGCTGTGACAGTGTGACTCAAACAGGTGGTAAAAACCTGAGGACAAAATAGATTCTATATTCTGGGACAACTAGGCATATGATAAATAATGCAGATTTGCTGAAAAGTAAGAAATCCTCCAATATCAAAGATGTTTATCTAGCTGATGGAGGGGTAAGAGATGTAAAAGAAATTGGGAAATGTCTACATACCAAGTTTTGGTGAGAAAAATTTGAAAATGTTTTATGTGTACTTGATTTACAAAACTGTTTAGTTAATGTGTCAGGGGATATACATGGAGTTTTTGTGGGATAAATGTGAAATCACCCTGGATGGGGAGGTGTGTACAGAAGCTATAAAAGGGGAAATATGTATTTTATACAAAGTGAAAAAAAATGCTAAATGTGCAGGTGTGAGAAATGAATAATTGCATTCTGGTTATGCACATCAATAATATAGAATCCTAGGGAACATAGGATTTGGTAGCTTGTTTAAGCTGGGGGATATAGGTCCTAAATTTTAAAATGTCTCATTATACAAAATGATTTGGGAGATATTTGGTTTGCAACAAAGTAAAGTCAAGGTTTTTTTTCCCTGTGACAGAACCAGAACAAGCGAATTGCTAAAATGACCTGTTGAGGTTGGCCCATGCTCATAAGCAAAAAAGAGACAAATGTGTGTTACTAGGTGATAACAAATATTTCTAAGTGATTGTGGATAGATTTTAATAATAATAATAAAAAATAATAAAATTTATTTGTATACCGCCCAATGGTTTCCAAATCTGGGTGGTTAACAGCATAAAAACAATTCAAAATATATCCCTCCCACCCTTAAAACAGTATTAAACAATTCATTTAAAAATCAATATAACAGCAACAATAAAATCAATTAATTGCAGTTCCAATAACCCCGTAAGATATTCAATTTTTTTTCACAGTGGGGGGAACCAGGTACCATATGATGTCATAATATAGAATATAGAAACCACCCGAGGCTGGTTATCTAGTCCAGAAAGGCCTGCCGGAAGAGATCCGTCTTTATAGCGTTTTTAAAACTATCCAGAGATGTTAGCTGACAGATCTCGTCCGGCAGGTCGTTCCAGAGCCTAGGGGCAAATACAGAAAAAGCCCTCTGGGAGGTTGCAGAAAGCCTCGTTTTCCTTGTCTCCAAGAATTTCCTCCCAGAGGAATGGAGTGCACGGGGGGGATTATACGGGAGGAGAAGGTCTCTGATATAACTTGGACCCAAGCCATTTAGGGCTTTAAAGGTAATAACCAACACCTTGTACTGGGCCCGGAAGTGAATAGGCAGCCAGTGGAGCGACCTCAAAACCGGAGTGATGTGGTCCCTCCTAGATGTTCCAGAAACAAGTCTGGCTGCCATGTTTTGAACTAATTGTAGCTTCCGAACCTGGCACAAGGGTAGCCCCATGTAGAGCACATTACAGAAGTCTAGGCGGGAGGTTACCAGTGCGTGCACAATGGTCTCGAGATCCCTTACTTCCAGAAAAGGGCGCAGCTGGCGTATCAGCCGAAGCTGATAACAGGCGCTCCTGACCGTCGCATTTACCTGATTTGTCATCAGGAGCGACGAATCAAGGAGCACCCCCAGACTGCGAACACAGTCACTGGAGGAGAATGTGACTCCATCCAGGACTGGAGGTTGCAACCCAATTCTTGGTTTCGGGGCCGCTACCATGAGCACCTCTGTCTTGTCTGGATTCAGCTTCAATTTGTTTTTCCTCATCCAGCCCATTACCGCCTGAAGACATTCATTGAGAGGAGAGATGCCATCAGAATTTGAGGCCGATGAACGAGACACGGAGAAATAGATTTGGGTGTCATCAGCGTACTGATAACACCCAGCACCATAACTCCGTATTATCTCACCCAGCGGCTTCATATAGATGTTGAATAATGTCGGGGACAAAATAGCTCCCTGAGGGACCCCACAAGTGAGGTCCCTCTTACTGGAGCTACAGTCCTCGAACAGCACCCTCTGGGACCTACCTGAGAGGAAGGACCGGAACCACTGCAGAGCAGTGCCCCCAATACCTAACCCCTTCAGGCGGCCCAAGAGGATGCCGTGGTCTATCGTATCAAAAGCCGCTGAGAGGTCTAGGAGCACCAACAGGGTCACACTACCCATGTCGATGCTCAGACGCAGATCGTCGGTCAAGGCAACCATGGCAGTCTCAACCCCAAGTCCTGTCCTAAAGCCGGTTTGAAATGGGTCTAGATAATCGGTTTCATCCAAGACCGCCTGGAGCTGAAGAGCAACCACCCTCTCGATCACCTTGCTCAAAAATGGCAGCAATGACACCGGCCTATAGTTTCTCATATCCAGGGGGTCCAGGGAAGTTTTTTTCATCTTTCAAACAAGATGGAACATGTCCCTCCCTGAAGGATGCATCGATGATATCCACATTTTCCAGTTTTCATATGTCAAAGTTTTGAAACAAAAAAGTGATACAATTGAAAGTTTTAAACAATGGGTAAACATAGATGAAAAATTTGATTACAAAATAGGGTCTTTGATCACAGACCGGGGAAAAAAGAGAATTATTGTCTCACAGTTTAAGAAACTGGCTGAGAAAGAAAAAATCCAGCACCATTTCACATGTTATGTGGGAAACCACTAAATCTAAAGTATCTGACAGTTTTTGGACAATATGCAAATCTATATATGTGTCAGCATGTTTTGTTTTTTTAAAATGAACTAAAGTGCTACAGACTGATTTGTGAGATATTCAAGAAACAGATTTCACCTTCGTGGTGGGGAAAATTGTTAATGCCCAAGAATAACAATCTTGAAAAACATTCAGGTTAAAAAGATACATTTAAACAAAGCAATTTTACTGAAGATGAGACAGTTTAAACACAAGTGCCAGAATCGGAGGGGCACACAAACTACAAACATTAATCCTCTGAAAAGTGAGGGAAACACTTCAGATCAGTCAATGCAGATAAGGCCAACAACAATTAAATGACAGAAAACAAAGGACACACAAGTCCAGACACAAAAGATGAGAGAGAGAACAATACATTTTATATCAAGGAGAATTCATAGAGAATGAAAAACAACACACAAATTTATTATACAGAAAACAAGAGTTTGTACAGCAGTGGCTGGTGAGCCAGGGAGTTTCAAAGATTCAAAAAGTTTTTTTTCCTGTTGAGGAAAGTGAGAATGATATACTGCAGTGCAGCAGTTCAAGTGTTTAATTGACAAAGTGATGTTTACAGTGGTTGATAGACCTAAAAATCACAAAGTGATCGGGTACAAATAGATATACAAAAAAGGAAGATGCCTGATGGCAAACAGAGTTACAAAGCTAGGTTAATAGCAAAAGGATTTGCTCAACAAAGGTTTAAAAGACAACAACACATTGATAAAAACATTTAGTCCAAGGCTGAGAGCTTGTGACTGGTATAGACTTTAACAATAGGTGCAACATTTTATTTTTGAGATTGCTTATTTAAATGATGATACGTGTGTTTACACAAAAAGGAGATGTCATTTTTGGTTGTCTAGATTCAAGAGATTCAGACAAAAAAAGAGAAATTGTCTAGAGATTTGTTATCAAAGGGTTTGATTTTTTTTGAGATCTTATTTTTAAAGTTGCTGGACTTCTAAAAAAATATGTTTATTGAGTCAACATAGAAAGATTAAAACAATGTGGATTACAAAGTGATAAGATAGTGACAGGTTTAAAGTCAATAGGTTTTGTTTAAAATAAAATAACAAGGGGTTTTGAATATCCATATATATATATATATATATATATACAAAAACTTTGTGAAAAGTTTGATGTTTATAGTTGACAATAATAGACTAGACATTGAGTTTGTAATAAAAGTTTTTTTAAAAAGGAAAATAAATTGTTTTAAGATAGAAGATTAGACAACAATAAAACATTTGGTAAGGTTTTTTTTTTTTAAAAGGAGAAAGGGGCTTGTGATTTAGAACAGCCACATTGGATAGAGTGTTTTGTAAATAGTTCATTTGCTTCAAAGTTATATGATAGATAATCAGTTTAAAGATTGTTAATTAAGTGTGGAAAAAGTTCAGTAGTTTGGAAAAAAGGAGATAAGGATATATAGCTTTAAGCACTGATAAAACAGAATACATAGCATTAAATGAGATAGAGTGGATTAAACAGTTGTTATAGATTTAAATTGCGAATTTTCAGTTATGATATATAGAGATTCACAGACATGCATTTTCATGACAAAAGCAAAAAATTTTAAAGTACAGATCAAAATACATTGGAGTTAGATAACAGAATGCCAGGGAGCTAGTTTAAAAAGGAATTGCATGCCTACAATATAAAAAATCGAAACACAACACTACAGATATATTAACAAAGGTTCTAGAGATAGAACAACATAAACAATTGTTACAACAGATTGAGATGTTACTTTAAGTATACAGGACTAGCCATTGTGCTAAGATAGTTTCAACAACAACAACAACAAAAAATAGTGGTCTCACACATCTATACATTTCAGGAGGGGATTGTTAGAATATGGATGGGTTATACAGTCAAAGGTGAAATGTAGAGATGTGTGTGTGGAATTTTCCTCATGAGAACAACATCTAGAGAAAAAAAGTGAATCTAACACCAGATGGCCAAGGAGTCATAAACATGAATTTTCCCAAAGATACAGCTCATAGACACAGATTTTGTTATGGGAAGCAAGAGATATCAAAAAGGTAAACAATACATCAACATCGTTAGGCCTTGGGAAAGAAACCACATGGTGGATAATGGACAGCAAGAGGCTGGGTTAATATACATCATACAGACATTATCCAATTAGCATAAGGTTAACACCCAAAAGGTGGAGTATGGGTAGGGCCTAGAGAAGCCTTTGTTTAAGAATGTTTATAATTCAAGATGTGAGTGCGAGCGTGAGCGTGTCTGGCAGCAGTGGTTCTTAACCATGGAGCTAAGTGTTAGCTTGTAGTTTTTGAGTATGTTTATACTGCTTTTACAATGTAACTCCTAGATCTGGAAACATGGATCTGTAACTTCTTTTTAACTTTCACTGCAACAAGTTGGGATCCTAAGCTTTTGGGATTGTTAAAGATGTAATCTTTCATGGCTGAACTGGATAAGTTCATCACAATGGATTTTACTTAGTTATCTTATTTTTCTTTTATATGCATTAATAAACTATACTTTTGGACTTTATAATGTGTCTTCTTGACTGAGGAAGACAGGATCCTGAAGAAGGGAAGCTGAGCCAGTTGATGGTAAGAAATACAAAGTGGCTGTGGATCACAGCAGCCAGCTTGTCCTGGAGATTCTGCTGGGTGTCAAAGAGCATCACTGCAACACCCATCATCCACACACTGACAGTTCATTGGGCGAAATCTGAGCAAAATCCTGCAAACTGGAGCTGAATTGTTTTGCTCATGTGGATCCAGCCCAAGTTCCTTAGTGAATTCATCTCTGGAAACAAGCATGGGGAAGTGGAGTTAACTCTGATCCGGAAAATTTCATTGAGGAAGCCTTCAGCTGTACTTCAGTGGTTACCGCCTGAAGCAGTTACACAGAGATTCTGACATTTATAACAGTTAGCCATTTATATCCTGCCTTTAATGTTGTAATACTTTTGCATACAATCATAAATATAGTTATGTGTGGAAATGGTACAGATGTGGTCACCACTTGGTAATACCTTACAGAAGACTGACTTACCAGTGGTAAGTTGCCACTTGGCAGCAAATCAAGGAAGTCACATTAATTGAATGGAGGGTCTTCTCTGTTCTTCTATTCCACTTTTATAGTTTATTCTCTCTAGGCAAAATAGATGGAATTATAACGCAAAACCCATTTTTATGGCCACCTTATTTTACTGCAGCTTGATTTTCCATTGTTCCAATGTTACTAATGCAGGTTAAAAATTAGGGTTTGCAATTAAATTGCATTTTGTTTGACTTAACAAAACTGAAGAAATTAGTAAGTTTCTAACTTTTTCAGGGTAACTATCATTTTTTTTTAAAGTAATAAGCTAATGGCAAGCCACATGATTACCAAGGATTTAAAACTAAAAACATTACTTTTGATGCATTGCATTTGTGCCTTCAAATTGTTTGTTGACTTAGGGTGACTCATGAATTTCATAGAGTTTTCTTAGGCAAGAAATACATCTTTGAGCTGCCCCTGGAGTATTCTGGCCAGTGCACACAAGGCCTAACATAGCTACGTCTGTGGTTTTGCCAGTTCCTTCCTCTGAAATATAGCCTACAGCACTAGTGTTCCTTGGAGTTAAAAACTGAGTGACCTTTTATTATTCTTATTCTTACCAGTAAGGGGCACTCCTAATCCTACAAAAGGATCTTGAGTATCTTGAAGCAACCTGGCCTGCCTAAACTGGAAACATGCAGTTGACCATTTATATCTGCCTGACATCTGGATTATGAGTCAGCAGATGATAAAAATCAGATATTTATCAGACCTCCATTTACCACCCTTGACAGAATAGTGCTAAATATCATATACATTTATCTCAAAGCCACTTGCTGTAAATATGTTTAGGAAGCTTATTCTTCTGTGCAATTTTAGGCTGTGGATCAGGGGTAGGCAACCTTTCCCCTTTAAGGGTTGAGGGACTTCAGCTCCCAGAATCCCAGGAGCTATTGGCCAACATGGGACTATTGGCCAACATGACTGAGGCTTCTGGGAGATGAAGTCCCTCGGCTCTTAAAGGGGAAAAGTTGCCTACCCCTGCATGGATAATGGAACAAAATATTACAATAACATCTCTGGTTCCTCAGCATCATGGGGTTTCTTTGCTTGACTAGGTGAGCCAGGCAAAGATGCTAAAAATCATACATGAATTAAAAAAGGTGACAATTTTAGAATCACTGGCGGCCTATGCTTTGTCTCAGATGTTATTTCTCTTGTCAGTTAAGATGGTCTGGAGCAGGGGTAGGCGACCTAAGGCCCGGGGGCCGGATGTGGCTCCCTGAGGCCTTTGGACCGGCCCCAGGTCGGTCCTGCCACCACCGCCCTCCGCTGCTGCTGCTGCCCGCCATGATGATATTGATTATTGTTGTTATTACTTGTTCTTGGGGTTTTCTTGGCAAAATCTCCACAGGGGTTTTGCCATGGCTTTTCTGGGGCTGAGAGAGTGTGCATGCATATTTTTAAATTTTTATTTTTTTTAATTTTTAATATTTATTTATTTATTTATTTTTGGTGCTCCCCCCCCCCCCAATTTTCTGAGGGACAGCAACCCGGCCCCCGGCTCAAAAAGGTTGCCTACCCCTGGTCTGGAGGGTCTCAATGCAGGCAGGGTTACTCCCTTCTCAGCCAAGAGGCTATAACATTTCAACTCCGTTAGCAACAGAAAAGTAACTTTCCTTCCTATCTTCTGCCCCTTTCTTAGACAACAACAAGAAGAACAAAATTCTACTCACAATATTAAAATAATTTCAAGCATGCTCTTTAAAAAGCTACAAAGCAGTTAAAGCAGTTAAATTAAAAACAATGCAACACTGTCTTTCCCAGGAAAGGAGTTCAGGATATCAATGTTTATTTTATTGTCATTTCAGTTAAAATTATATATGATGAATTATGTTATGTAATGTATTGTCTTCAGATGCTTGTCTGAATGTAGTATTGTCCAGATTTTAATGTGTGAATAAAAATAATTAAAAACAACAACAGCAATGCAACACTGTCTTTCCCAATAAATATTACCTGGGAAATAAACAATCAATCTCTCAGCAAATATCTAGTGCTCACTGGGTACTTCACAAACAGTGAAGTGTTTTGGAATGGAGATATAAATCCATATGTGCAGGCAAAATGTCATCTATTTCTCTCCACAGAAAGAAAACTGTAGTTGATTAGATATATCCGACCTGTAAAGAATACCTCTAGTAAGGATAAAGACTCTTCCCCCTCCCCACTTTCTCATCAGCCTGCTAGATTTCAGCTCTCACCTCATAACTATAAATAATAGCTCTGGGGTTAGTTTTGTTGCAGAGACAGGGAAAGACAGGAATTAAGCAAAACCAAAGCATTTCTTCTTTCCCTCTCCCTCCCCTTCTCCCTTTCTCTCTTTCTCCTTGTGTCATTGGCAAACTACAGCTCTGTTGTGGTCAGTGGTAGGATGTGCAAAGTAGAGTTTGAGATTCCATCAGGGCCTGTTTTGGATTTCAAGCAGACTAGTATCATGTGTGGTTCAATGGGCTAGTAATGACGGCTGCAAGGTGGGTGGAACAAGGGGGAAGAAATGTTCCTCCGTAATTAACAAAAAGGCAGAAACGAAGAACAGACTCCCACCCTGTTGATTTAAAAATATATGCCCACCGAGACATAAAGATGACATCTGTAGGGCCAAAGGCCAACTGGGTTTGTCTTTCTTTATATGCTCTACAACAACCATTCTGTACATTTTCAACCGCAGTTTGAACTTTAGCTGCTCTAGGAGTCCTTTAAACAGGAACGGTTGTGAGGAGAATTCAATACTTCTGTGGCTTTTTCTCAAGGATTGGTTGAACAATAGTTTTTTTTTTAAAATAAAAAATCTGATTGTAAAAAGAAATCAGCCAATGCCTTAAGGCATTGTTTTAACCTACTACCTTTTTTCTTTCCCTCCTTAATATAATTTAAGGGGGAAATCCTCCTTGATATATTTTAACCAATGCTTTCTGAATTATTTTAAAGATTCTTTTGTCAGGTTTGCTTATGGAACTTGGTAAGAGTCTCTAAGCAATGGCTTTACATGTCTATCTTTTTTTGTTTGTTTGTCCTAGGCTGAGTCTTCTGGGAGATGCTATGCAAAGGTCCCTAAGCAATTAATTCTGATCCGACAGGGTCATAATTTCCCATTATTTTAAAATGAAGTTGTGAATCCTGTATTTTGTTATATGATGTCCTTCTCTATTTAAGCTTTGAAGGACAATGATTACTTCAGGGGTAGGTTGTATCTGCTCTGCACAATTATAGCAGTTTGATAATACTTTAACTGCTATGGCTTCATCCTGGGATTTGTAGTGTAGAGATGAACTTTCCTAAAGTGCAACACTAAAGGCTTTCTAAGTAGCTCAAAATTTTACAAATCCCAAGGTTCCCTAGGATGAAGCCACTGCAGAAAAGGAGGTATAAAAGTGCTATAATTCTGTAGTGCAGACACATCCATCGTCCATCTCCCCCCACCCCAAGCATTTAACACACTAGTAATGCTCCCCACTCCTGGCAGGCTGGCGGTTTAATTTCTGTCCAGCAGAGAATGTACAACTGATGGATGCAATCTTGATTAGCAGAACAGCAGAAAACAAGTTTACTTCTTCCTCCATATGATATCCTTTCAAATATTTAAACATGGCTATTATATAACCTCTTAGTCTTCTATTCTCCAGGCTAAACATTGCCTGCTCCCTAAGCCATTCCTCATAGGGCATGGTTTCTAGGCCTTTCAGCATTTTGATCATTCCAGCTTATCCACATCTTTCTTGAATGAAGTGATCAGAAATGGACACAGTATTCCAGGTGAGGTCTGACCAAAGCACAATAGAGTGGGATTATTATTTCCCTCAATCTGGATACTATAATCCTATTGATGGAGGCTAGAACTGCATTGTCTTTTTAGATGTTACATCACACTGTTAACTCATTATATTATAATGGATTTTCATCAACCTATATTTGGCGAATCTCAGTGCCACTGAATATAATGCCACAGGTTGTCAGATCTGCAATAGAGCATTTTACCCTGCAAACAGCCAGACAGCTTTTCTAATAATAGAAATGCAGTTTTCCCCCCACATGTCTTTGAAGGAAGAAACCAAAATCTAATGAAAATGAAGAGTAAGAATTTTCGCTGCCTTGAGGCCCTGGATTGGGAGAAAAGTGGGATATAAGAAAATAAAATAATAATAATAATAATATATAGCTAAACAATAACAACGACAAAATGCCTAAGTCTTTGCTTGTTATTACAATGTATCTCCCTACCCATGTGCAATTTTCACTAAAAGCAGCTCACCCTTCCTATATAGGGTCTCAGCTTTAAGGTTATTTATTTATTTATTTATTTTAAAAAATATCTAGTTCAGACTGGGCATAAGTGTGAATTTCTAGAATGAAAAACTAACAATGGCTGCAGGCTGACAAAAATGTTGCTATCTAATAACACTTTTTTGTCACTCGCTCCAGCTCACTGAAGAAGCAGGAGGGGTTTTGTGTCTGTGTGTATTAAAATACAGCAAATATTTCCCACCCAGCTGTTGTCAAGATGAATTTCAGATGAGAAGAAATGTCTATTAGGTTCTTACAGCAGGAGATTCCCAGTGAGTTTATATTAATGACAAGAAAATGGTTTTCAAGCACTTTGGAACAGGATGGTTATAATTATATGTCTATGAAATGATGGGTTCCAAATTTTTGGAAAACTTTTTAGTATGCTGCTTTATGAATAAATAATATACCTCTGAAGTGGTTAATCCAAGGAAAAGCAACATATTTTTCTCCTCCATGCTCCCCCCCCCGACCTATTCAACAAACATATGGTGATTTACTTATAAGCTATTGTTTCTAGGATAAGGATTGTGAGAAGAAAATTTTGGTGGGTCAGATTTGTCCCACAAAATTGCTTATTCATGATTTGGCAAGCAACTTATTTCATGTTGATTAAATGTTTGTTCTTTCATCTATTTGGATATATCCTTGTTTTACTTTATATGAATAATTTCTCCCCTCTTATAGATATGCAACAATATTGTCATATGCATTTTTCATATTTTTTTAAAAATAATTATATTGCATAAGCCTCCTGAGCCCAAATCAAGGTGCTCATTTTGTTAAAAGTGGTGCGTGGACCCCCAATTCAGTTTGGAGTCTGATCTGGCAATTCTGTTCTGGGCCCAATCAGATATGGATCAGTTTTGATCCAACAGGATTTGATATGAATTCTGAACTCAAATCATGATTTAGGAATCTGGATCACCAGTCCTTCCTTATTGACTTGTATTGAGAAATCAGAAATGATCGCATAGCATTTGGAAACATGGCAGACCTGAGAGGGGGGTTCACCCATCCAAATTTGAGACAGTTCAGGCCATGTTTTTGTGCTAAGTACATGGAATGTTTGCTCGTCTGTCTCCCCCAAAAACCTATTTTTAAAAGCTGTTAACTGATCAATCTTGGTAATTTGTGCTGCTTTTGTTATGGTGCTATGCTGTCAGACCTTCAGTCAAAAGAACATCTGTTGAAGTTTAATTAAGGGGGTTGCAGACTGCCAGAAATAGTGCAAATGGAGTCCAATTTTAGGGTTAGGGAATCATGGGAACTGTATTTTATTGTGGCACCAGAGCTCTCTGACAGAGAAGGCTCAATGTCTCAGGAAAAAACCAATTCCCATGATTCCCTAGCACTAACCCTAACCCTAAAAGTGGACTCAATTTGCACTATTTCTGACAGTCTGCAACACATAATGATGACATGATAATGAAATGTCTTATTTGAGGAGAAAGGCATTTTGCTTTATTCTGCCAACTTGTCCAATTGAGGGCTCATTCCCACTTCTGTTTAAACTGGTTTGCAAATCACCAAATGGGTTTGATTGAGGCTGATGTGTAGTTCCCACTATGGAAGCGAATTATGCCCATGTTCCATGTAGTTCCCATTAGGAAGAGGCTCGGCTGCTGCAAGCTGAGCCTCCCAAGGTGGAGGAGCGTGGAAGGTTCAGATCACCGGTGGTGGAGTATCCTGACAAGGGTAGGGAAGTGAAGCCTTTTCCCCCTCCACTGCCTGGGTGAACTCTTTGCCCACCTCAGAGGTCTGGAGCCCTCCCAGAGAAGTGTTGCCCTTTGCTGCTGCCATGGTGCTGCCTTCTACAATGCTGCCTCGTCACAGCAAAGCCCCATGGCTCTTCACCTTTTAGGGCATTTCCCAGCGGTGGTGGAAGAGGAGGTGACAAATTCAGCCCCGCTTTCTTAGCCGGCAAAGGGCAAAGCTTCAAAGGTGGCAGGAACAACAATGCCAACCCCAGCAACAGCAACAGCCCCACAGCCACAGCTTCCCGCCTCCGCCGCTGTTACCGCCTCCTCTCTATGGGCAGAAGAGCTCTTGCAACCCGCCCCCCCCCATGGCAGCCTCAAGCTCCTGGAGCTCAGGGCCACAACGGAGCCCTCCTACTCCCCTGCTATGGTCATGTAGTGGCTGGGCAGCTCAATGAGTATTGTCACTGCTCTCTTTCTCTCTCTGTCCATCTGAGTGAGGGCTTGCGAGGCTAAGGGAACCCAGCTCACCACCCTCAATTTTGGGGAGCTGGACTTTGGTGAGATGCGATTCAGATCCATCATTCCCACTGATTGAACAGTCCTCTGAACATCTTCTTTCCAACAGTCCTCTGAACATCTTCTTTCCCAGGCATAGTGTCTGAAATAAGCAATTTTTTTGCATTTGTCTTGCTTCCAAGCAAGTCCAAATGATTGTAGTCACATCTGAAACCATTTCCAATGGGAACAAGGAACATATAAAGCGATCAGCAAATCGATGTAAATCATAGTGGGAATGAGCCCTGAGTAAGATTCATTGATTCAGCATTAGGAAGCAAGAGGTATGGAGAGTGTTTGACCAGTCAAACTGATGAGATCCCCCCCCCTCTAAATCCATCTGTTCGTCCCAGGCATTTGGTGACCTGGGCTGGTGTTGGAAACTTCTCCTGCATGTTCCCATAGCTGTTCCATACCATCTCTCCCAGATGTGACTGCCTGAGGATTTTGTGGGAGAGGAGAGAGAGAGAAGCTGCTACCATGGGATTCATGATCCTTTGTTTCTCTGCTATGTTTCTCTCTCTCCACCCCTGGCTGCTGGAACTTTTCTTTCTCTGTCTTGAGCAAGACCATAGTGCTGCATCTTAAGGTGTTGGCATAGTCTGTTGCTTTTGCTATAATGCCCAGTCAATTCATCCTGCTCATTTGCTGCCTACAGTGAAGTCAGACTCTTAACTATGGAATCTACTCTCACTTCAAAGTGGTCCTTTCCTTTTCCTTTGGTGAGTCAGACTTCTGGTCTTTCATAAATGTATAACAAGAATAATTATGAGCAATTAGGGGTGGGAGGGAAGCAGTTTTGCTACCTAAACTTACATTGATGGACAAATAGCAAGAAAGACCAACAGAAGATTAGGTTAGGCTAGTCAACAAGAGAGAGCTAGCATGATATAGTGGTTTGAATGTTGGACCATGACTCTGGAGACCAGGGTTTGGATCTCTGCTCAGAAATGGAAACCCACTTGATGACCTTGGGCAAGTCACACTCTCTCACCCTCAGGAAAGGCAAACCCCTCTGAACAATTCTTGCCAAGTAAACCCTGTGATTGGTTTGCCTTAGGATTGCCATTAGTCAGAAATGACTGTACCTATTGTGTGCCTTCAAGACAAACAGAATTAAAAAAGTAAGGGCCTTTGCAGACTGCCAGAAATAGTGCAAATTGAGTCCACTTTAAGGGTTAGGGTTAGTGCTAGGGAATCATGGGAATTGGTTTTTTTCTGAGACATTGAGCCATCTCTGTCAGAGAGCTCTGGTGCCACAATAAAATACAGTTCCCATGATTCCCTAACCCTAACCCTAACCCTTAAAGTGGACTCAATTTGCACTATTTCTAGCAGTCTGCAAAGGCCCATCTCAGAAATACCAATTCAGATTACATTCAACAGCAGCCCACCTCTTACCACATCTCTTTCACAATCTGCTACTAACACAGCTAAATCTGATAAATGAAAGAACAGATGACTGCAAGATGAAATCATTATATAGTTGCAATGGCCCCACATAAGCCATACCCATAAGACCCATAACTGGAAAGTGATGACAAGATTCTTGCCCCAGATTACAAAATAAAGCTGTCAGTGAACCCAGTCCAGCTCCCTTTTTCCACCTCTGCATCACCTCACTTAGTGTTTTTCTATATGGCCATATTGGAGCCTTTCTGGCTTTCTCCTGCTTATTTTTAATGTCAAGATGATCAAATTAGTCTAAAACATTTTGGACTGTGCTGTTCTACTCCGGAACCAAAATGGGTCAATATGATCAGATCTGGTCCAAATCACCCCTGTAATCTGGGATTCAGTGAAATTGATTGCACAGCCCAAGTTTTGATCTACAAAATTCTACATGGCTTGGGGTCTAGCACTATAGATGCAATCCCATTCTCCAGATGAAGACATTCTACTTTACAGTTGGGCAATTCTGGGAGGCCAGGGAATTGTATTATCCTCAGGATACCTTGGGGGTTTCACCACGCACCAAACCCCCTACAGAAAAAACATATTTTTGCCCCCAAATGTCCTCCAACACCCTCTAGATTATATGGGGGGTTCACTATGTTTTAGGGCCTTTTTCTGGGCCTTTTTTTTTTTTTAAACAGGAAGCTACTGGAAATCACTTTCAGTTTTTTAAAAGATCTGTCTTGGACCTAAAATGGCCCATGGGGAGCAACATATGTCCAAAATGTTCCCAATGTCACCAAGAAGGCACATGGAGAATCAATTTTACATTTTTTTAAAAAACCGTGGGCTCCCCCAAGGAGTACAAAATGACCCAGAAAGGTTGTATGTGGCTCACAGGCTTTACTTTGCCCATCCCTGCTCTGTTTTATCTGATTTCAAGTGTGGAATGCCTTTTGAGAATTGTAAAAAAATTAAACTGGAGGTGTCATATAGTTATAGAGATGCCTTCTGAGTAATAACTCATATATCATGATGTTAATTGTTCTAGGAGACTTGCCTCACTTTAGAAAAGCATTGTTATTTTATTGAAATATGATTTATTACCATGGTTAATTTCTGGCTACCCAGGCTTTTTTCAAACCCACACTTGAAATTCTGTCCCTATTTGATATTTTTTATTATTGTGTGATGATTTGACATCATATTTATAATTTTGAAGCCATTTCTTGAGAATGCGGCATGACATTTAATAAATGAATGACATCCATGTAAAGTAATAATTCTATGGTTTGAAATGTGAAGGCTATGTGTTTCCTGCTCCCCTCCTTACTTTCTTTTCAATGAAAATAACGCACTACAGTTTTCCTCAGAGGCTGGGCAATCTCTACTGAAACTTGTATGCACAAGAAAGGATTAAATTTAAAATGGTTGTTTGTTTTTGCAGCTAAATTGTTGGTCCCATGTTCAGTGTCTGTGATTTATAGAACACTTCTGTATTATGTTTTCATTGACTTGAGGAGTTTATAGTATCAGTCCCTTCCATCAGCAGATCTGGAAGACACGAGGGCTTTATTGCAAGGCATAACGTCACACCAATGTAATTTCTTCCAGGGCAACACTGCTGGTGCAGTCTTGATGACATAATTTTGCAAAAGAGGTAGTCTAAGTATTCAAGGTCCCATTGAACTCAGTGAAATAGTTCATAACTAAAGGCCTTTTTGGAATCTATGAATCAGGAAATAAAAATCTCTTGTCCTGATGCAGAAACTGTTTACTGTAATTCAAAATATTTATAATGAGCCTGAGACCAATTCTTCCTCAGTGTTTTCTTCTCATTTAAAGCAAGAGATTTTGATTTTGATCACAACAATAGCACTGGATATGAGAGTATTAACATCACCCCATGGTGCTATTGTCCTGAGCTACAAATGGTTTCTGCCAAAGCTACTATTAATCCCTCTCTCTCTATTCCCACCTCCATGTTTGTGTATATGTGATTGTATGTTTCCACTACATTGCACTGCAAAGATTTTAATAGTTAACTGGGGAGCATATGAAGGATTCACTGAACAGAATAACATCTGTCCTGTTCCAGAAGACAAAAATATTGAAACAAGTTAGACACAAGGTTATGAAATTCACTTGTCAGGTTAGCAAGAACCAACAAATATGTGAATTGTTTTTTTGTTTAATATTAATTTCACCAAATTGTTGGATTATGATCTGGCTAGGGGATTACATAGCCCATAGTTCTGTTGCCTACAGTTCCTTTAGTTTGCTATGAAGTATTGGCTCAGTGCCCTTGCATCTATTCATCCAACCTCTATGAAGATACTGGGGGGGGGGGGGATTTTTGTTTTGCTTTATAGACATCACTGTTGGCTCATATGCTCACTCCCCATCTCACACATACTGCTGCTTGTCTAATAAAAAAAAGTATTTGTGCCATCTATGAGATTTCATTGCCATCCCTAGTTATTTCCTCCTGAAGTCCTTGCCAAGTCAACTGCACGATCCCTATTGTTGTTCGCACATGGTGCTTGTTAGCACTTCATTGTTCTCCTGTACAAGGCCCTCTATTTGCTTGACTAATTTACTGCTGTGAATGAAAAGTGTCTTTTGTTTTATACAACTATAGAGTCAGCTTAAGAAAAAGATGCCATATACAGAAGATCCAACACTCTGTCAGCACTTCTTATGGAGTTACACATTGTTCATAGTGTGTCTGCCCCACGTTTTCTATACTTGCTTTCACTTTATTGCAGACCATTATTTTTTACAATGTTATTCAAAGTATTATTCTTTGAATAATAAGACCCTCCTCTTCTGGCAGACATTCACTCCTTGATTCTGATTTTTTATCTTTGCATTACCTATTGTAACTTCTGTTGCTGGCTTTTAACATTCTATTACTTTAACACTGTTTTGGCTGATTTATTTATTTATTTATTTAAACCAGTGGTTTTACTCATTGTTTTTAATTTTCTAAAATATTTGTAAAATGCCCTGTAGACAATTACAAAGTGGGAAGTGTCTAAATATTTTAATAAATAGCATCTTTCTGCCTGTACTATCAATGATCATGTGTTCACTTTTAGTGTTTCTCCAGATGAGGTTTTTATCACTGCATCATTATGCACTCATGAGTCTTCCCAGCATAGTCTTTCTTTCATTTCACAGGGTGAAATCTTCTATGGTTCAGTGTAGCATAATAGGTCTGCATGTGCTCCAGTTGACAAGCCTCTGAAGCTCCTTGCCCTGTCATCCCTTGTTTTGTGGGGAGCAGGCAGGATTACAGAAGACTCTGGCTATGTCCACATAGTGAGAAGTGAAATGATTACAGCAACGCTGAGACCTTAGGAGAGCCTTGGCCTATTTCAGTACAGATGTCATCATTTTGCATCTGGTTACAGCAAAACTCTTCTGTGATCCTACCCACTCGCCATGAAGCCCAGAATGGTTGTGGGGCACGTGGGTGGATTAGGACCTGTTCAACAAGTTGGGGTGGGGTTTTGGGCTGTGCAGAGGGATGAAGGGAATAACAATCCCAGCAGCACTGAAAAACAAACAACCACTTATGTAAGGGAAAGTTGTGTGTGTGTGTGTGTGTGTGTGTGTGTGTTGTGTGCCTTCAAGTCATTTCCAACCTTTGGTGATCCCAAGGCAAACCTATCAAGGGGTTTTCATTGCAACATTTGTTCAGAGGAGGTTTGTCATTGTCTTCCCCTGAGGCTGAGAGCGTGTTACTTGCCCAAGGTCACCTAATGGGTTTCATGGCTAACTGGGAATTGAACTCTGGTCTCAGGAGTCATAGTTTAACACTCAAACCACTACACCACACTGGCACTCATATATAGAGTACTAAACATAATATAAGGACTAAACATTGTAGCCAAAAGTCTAGTATGGGGAATTTTATTTAGCTCAAATCGAGAGGGGGTCAGCTACAAGGACCCTGTGAGACCGTCTCCCACATGTATATTAGATATGGGGGATCTTAAGGGTTGATGCAGAGGCAGGATTCTCCAATTAAAGTATGATTTATTGAACAGTAGAAAATTACACAGCAAAGCACACACATGTACACGCACTCTTGCAGGGCTTAGGAAATCAGGGGTTAGGTGCCAAGGCAGCACTACGGCAATACTTATTATCAACGAAGCCTCTTCTGGAGTCCAATTGGGTGAAGTGGTGTGGGACACAACTGTTCTGAGAGCATGGGTTGAACGGAGGGGCTGGTAACCAGATTAGAGAGCAGAGTGACATGAGGCCCCCCTGCGCTCAGACTAGGAACACTGAGAGGAGAAATCCAGGGTTTTTTAAGGGCTCAAAGTGGCGAGGTGCTTGATTACTCTGCTAAAGCCTAGACAAAAGGGTTTGATTGCTTAGCTATAGCTTAGATCAGGGGTAGGCAACCTAAGGCCCGGGGGCCGGATTCAGCCTCCCGAGGCCTTTGGAGCATCCCCAGGCCAGTCCTGCCGCTGCCGCTCCCCGCCATGATGATATTGATTATTGTTGTTATTACTTGTTCTTGGGGTTTTCTTGGCAAAATCCCCACAGGGGTTTTGCCATGGCTTTTCTGGGGCTGAGAGCATGTGCATGCATTTTTTTAAAAAATTTAATTTTTTAAATTTATTTTTATTTATTTGTTTATTTATTTTTGGTGCTTCGGCCTCCCAATTGTCTGAGGGACAGCAACCGGGCCCCTGGCTCAAAAAGGTTGCCTACCCCTGGCTTAGATTGTTTGGCTAAGGTTTAGACAAAGGTGTTAGATTGCCTAGGTGAGGTAATCTAGTCTGGCAATATTCAAGGGGAAATGAGAGGGGATTGAGTTGTTTGGCCAGCCCATCAGGTGAGACATCTCAGCCGTTATCGCTCATCCTTCTGATTATGGAGGTGATGATAGTCCATTTGCAACTCCCACACTCTCTGCCTGGCTCTGGGGACTGGGGATTTTCCAGTCTCCCAAGTGACCTGGACACGACCTATTTGCCCTGTTTTGGTGATACATGGAGTTTGATGCAGAGTCCATCTGGGGCCATGTGGAATTCATACACACCAAAATTCAGAAAAATGCACTTTCGGTAACAACATACTAAACAATTTAACAAATTAAAATGATAATTTAAAACCAGTAAAATAGATAAGGCAGTTTTAAACCAAGCACTTGTACAGGTTTAGATAAAATCAGGTCCCAAACACTTTGGTAAGAAGCCATGTTATCAGTGGGAGCTAGAATGACATCAGGGATAACACCAACTAGGCTTCTAAGGGAAGAGTATAGTGCAACCAGAGTAGCACAACAGAAAAGGTCCTCTTCCATATCCTTCCTCCGTATTCTTCCACAATGTATTGCCCCATTCATGGGACACAGAGGTGGCTTCTTCCAGCAGATCTCAATCCTCAGGCAGACGTGTATAGGGAGAGGAATTCCTTCAAGTATCAAGGTCCCAAGCTACTTAGGACTTCAAATCTTATTGTCAGCACCTAGAATTTGGGAAACATTGGTGTAATCCCTTTAAAACTGCTGTTTCTATATGAGCTTCTGGTTCAGCCATTTTGCCCTAGAGGCAGCTGTCAAGTCATCTTCAAGGGTAGCCACCTTTTGAGATGAGTTGACTCTTAAAGAAAAAAAAAAGTGTCTATATAATAACAATATATTAATATATAATAATAGAAACATCAATTATTATATTATAAAAATGTTACAATTGTATACATTTGGCCCTCCATATCCACGGATTCAACAATCCATAGGTTGGAAAGATTCCAAAAAGATATCAATTTCAAAAAGCAAACACTGATTTTGCTATTTTATATGAGGGATACTATTTCACTATGGGCCTGTACAGACTGCCAGAAATAATCCAGTTTGAGACCACTTTAACTGTCCTGGCTCAATGCTAGGGAATCATAGGAACTGTAGTTTATTGTGGCACCAGAGCTCTCTGACAGAGAAGTCTCAATGTCTCAGAAAAAACTACAATTGAGCCAGGACAGTTAAAGTGGTCTCAAAATGGATTATTTCTGGCAGTCTGTACAGGCCCTATGTCATTGTATTTAATGAGACTTGAGCATCCATGGATTTTGCTATCCATGGGGGTTCCTGGAACCAAACGCCAGCTGATACTAAGGTACCACTGTACTGCTAACACTACTACTAATACAAAATACTAAGGTCTCTAGCTATTGAGACTCACTAGAAAATGCTACATAGTATTTATTCTTGCTAAGTTTCCATACCTGATGCGTCTTCCTTACCCTGAACATGTTAACTGCACATGTTCACAAGACTTATAACTGACCTGAAACTCAAACAAAATTGCAGTGTCCTACCATCCCTGGTTGGAGTCCACTTTAATCAGAGCAAGAAAGCTGTTTTTAGAGTATCTGGAGAAGGATTTCTATATTAAGTTGTGCTAAATGGATGCATGTGGGGGGAAAGAGATGAAGAATGGATCAGTTGGCAGCAGGTGGGCCAGGCAGCCCAAATCCAGCACACCCCTTTGACTTTGAGTTGAATGTTGCCTTCCAAAATAGCCAGACTTTTCTAGTTCTATGCAAGATATTCCAGTCTTCATTAATGAATCTTTTACAATGTCAGATTACTCTCAGCACCCATGGTTCAGTTTTTCTTTATAACCCACAACCAAACAAAAAAACCAACAACCTTAGAAGAGACTAAAACAGTTACAGGTCCACAAACATGTGGTAAACAAAGCATTGGAGTGTTGCCAGTCACCTTTCAAGCACTCTGCAGGGCTTCTCCTTCCTTTCTTTTCAACATGCTGACTTCAAAAGACACCTCACTCATGAGCCTTTCCTTTAAGAAAATCATATTCTTGTGACATAGAGTTTTGCTTCTTCAGCTGCAAGCTAGAGTTTAGTGTTATCATGCAATAATTTCTCTCTATACTTCCACACTGCAAAAATAAAGCACTTTGATACCACTTTAACTGTCATGGCTCAGTGCTATGGAATCCCGGGATTTGCAGATTGAGGAGGTATTCAGCCTGATCTGTCAGAGAGCTCTGGTGCTTCACCAAACCAGAAATTCCAGGATTCTGTAGGATAGGATCATGACAGTTAAAGTGGTGTCAAACTGCTTTATTTCTGCAGTGGGGATACAGCCTAGAGTGGGAAGAAGAGCATTAGTGGAATTATGCCACAGCTTCCTGAACTTCAAGCCTAACTTTATGAGTTCCATGTAGTAGGTTTCTGGGTATAAAACAGGATATTATTCTGAGCAATGACTGGAGCTGACAACAGAGTAACTTGGAGATAGGATGACAACTTCCCTCTGACTTCATCAAGGTCAGAGATACTGCATCTCTGCTCTAGATAATTGGTGACCACCAATGTGCAGGTTTGAGCTGACAAAACCTATGGCTGGGATTCTATTCATTAGTCCTGACTAGAGTAAGATCTAATAGATCCAATTGATTCAATAGGTCTACTGTAATTAGGATTTTAGGCCTATGTAATACTAGCACACCAAATAGTCACACTTCGTTTGTAACCCGTCATTGCCCAGACACATCACATGCAGCACCAGTTCTATGGAGAGTTCTGATTCTGTCATCTGCATTGAGAGGGCTAGATCAGAGCCCAGCAAAAAAGACTCCTGGTTTTGCAAGGCCCCACACTTACCGTACTCCCTCAGTTTTTGGTTTACTGTGCTGAATCCCAAACCTTTCTAGACGCCTTCTTCGCACAAGTTTAGTCAGAAATAAGCCTAGTTTGAATACAGTGGGGTTTTACTCTCATGTGTGCAGGATTGCAACATAAAAGTGTGTTTTCATGTTGTTTGCTGATAGACCTTTCCAATATGCTTCATTTACTTTACACACTCTTCTCTTCAGTTGACAATAAAAGTGCTTGTGTGTTGTTGCTTTTCAATAAGGTCTTTAGCATTTTGCATCAGAATTTGGGAAATTTACTTTTTCATCTACAGCTGCCCCCTCAAACCAGCTTTGTTGTAGACCCATTGGGAATGTAGTAATGCATTGATTTATTGGCTCTAGTTGACACTACTGTTAAGTTGGATCTAGGCCAGTGACTTGCAATTATGAAACAAGGATGGGAAGAAGATCTTGTTAGAAGTTGACCAAGATAGATGTGCCCCATATCTTTGTTTGCTGGGATTTGCTTCACTGTGAGCTACTTTTCTGAACTGCTTCTTTTAAGAAGTGCTGAAAAACAGACAGTGACACTGTGCATCCCTATGTTGTTGAGAGTATATGTTGCCTACAAGAACCCGCCCCCATCTCTTTCACAGGACCAAAGAAAAAAGAAATAGAGTATTAGCTTAGTAGGCATCTGGTATTCCTGGCAGCATAGAATGAACTCCTCATCTGAAATCAATCAATAGCAGTTTGGGAGGAATTCTTCAGAAAAATCCATTGTGAAGTTGACAGCCTTGAGGTAGTCAAACCATTCTTACAGCTGCAGCCCCCTTCAAGTCAGCACACTCCAGGAAAACAACAACAATTAGTCCTGAAATAGCTCATTTACTTGACAATGTTAATTCATTAATCATTGCAGATACTTTTGTTGTGTTTGCTTTGAAGCTCACCACAACTTTATTTTTCTCTTTCAGATGACATAGTCTGTCAGAAGGAAGGATTTATCCTACATTAAATCTGCTTACTTATAGTCTACCATCCACCTCCCAACTCTCAGCACTCAAGTATTTTTCGATTTTGTGTAGGCAGCTTAGGAAGTGCTCCATGTGTTTGTGAGGATTTAAATTTGCACATGCCATACCAAAGCACAGTTTCCTAGTATGCATACCTCACACATTCCTGGTATTGATCAAACACATTGTGCCACTCGTTTATTTAAGCTTGTGTGTGATGTGAAGCATACTATTGAAAATAGTCAGAAGATCTAGGATAGTGGTTCCAATCTTTGGTTCTCCAGATGTTTTGGACATCAGTTCCCACAATTCCTGATTGTTAGCCAAGTTGGCTGAGGCTTCTGGGATCTGTAGTCTAAAACAAATGGAGGATCAAAGGTTGGGAACCACTAGTCTAATGGGAAGAATATAATGTGTATACAAACAACTGGAGTTTGATATCATAGGGACATTTTATGCACTTTCCCATGCTGCTACATTTGTGATGGAAAGAGTGAGAGATAAAACTATGGCCACTTTTTAAGATATGGAGGAGGTATGGAGGGGTTGGCTAAGCTCACCTCCTTTTTTCTTCCCCTCCAAAATCCCTAGAGATGACTGGGACACTGGGTTTGCACACAAAAAGGTGCTTCTTTTCTGTCCCCCACAGGTGAAACATATAGATATATTCCATGAACTTGCTTGCTTCACTTCTCTCCTGATCGCCTGCTTTCCTCCCTCCATTTGAGTGGCCTCACCTCACCTGCCAGATCAGGGGCACTTTCTTCGCCAAATATCAGACTGGCATCCTGCCCCCAAACAGAAGAGAGACTAATGGGTTGAGGTGGTGGGAAGCAAAGGACACTTGGCACCAAATTGTGTCCTCACCCTCATTTTCTTCCTTTCAGTTGGATGGCTTTCATCAACCACTTCCCTACATAAGCAAAGGTCTCTTCTTAGATGATCCCATACCACACAGTGGAAGAAGTCAAGTGAGACAGATAAAAGAACAAATAACTGAAGAAAACTAGCAGCCTAGAGTGATTGCCACTTGTTCCTCTTCCTCTGTGTCTTCTGCACCTGCCTCCCACTAATTGTTTCACTCCCCTTTTTCCGAATGGAAAGTGGAAACACAGTGTCCAGAGGATCTGTGGGCATATATGCCTTGGAGTCCTTTCATCCTGTCTATGGTTGCCCCTCAGCTGAGAGCTTTCCTTTTTCCCCCCTAGCAGATATTCCAAAACACATTCTATCACTGGCTTCTGTATTGTTGGATATCATTTTCTTGAGAAGGGAAGACATTTATGGTGTCTATCTTAGAGGGATGAGGAGAGGTGGAGGAAAAATCAAACATTGCATATACATGAACTGAAAGGATGCTGGTGAAAGAATTAAAATTATTACATCTGAACTGGGGGAAAGGAAGAATTTCATGTGATCTGCATTTTAAAGTTAGCTGACCTGATTCCCACTTCCCAGATGAACATCCCAGTTCAAAGACAGTTGATATCCCCCCCCTCTTGTCCAAATGTGATACAGTTTTTGGCATGAACATATATAGAAATACAAATACATGTTCAGACACATAAAAATGCAAATATGTACAAGAAACACATGTAAGGGATAAATTTAAGGGCCTAAATACCCTAAAGGCCCGCTTGATCTTGGATGCTAAACAGGATCAGCCCTGATTAGTACTTGGATAGGAGACTGCCAACAAATATCAGGTGCTGTGGGCTCTATTTCAGAGGAAGGATCTGGCAAAACCACCTCTGAATAAACTTGCCTAAGAAAACCCTATGAAATTCATGGGGTCACCATAAGTCGACCGGTGACTTAAACACACAGGATTACATTTGAACAGAAATGAGGATCCTGTGAAACAATGACATTAAAAAATAATATGAATTTTCATGTTTCTTAAAGGATACGTGTTCATGTGCACGCATGCAGACATATATTTGCAAACAGATACAGAAACAAGGCAGAATGGATATTAGCATGATTGCATGTGAAACTGGCATGGACTAGAAATAGACTGATCTGTCCATTCTTAACACATATTATGCTGCACAGCAATATCTGAAGCTCTTCCAAGCTAAGTAAGGGCCTTTGCAGACTGTTAGAAATAGTGCAAATTGAGTCCACTTTAACTGCCCTGGCTCAGTGCTAGGGAATCATGGGAATTGTATTTTTTTTTCTGAGACATTGAGCCTTCTCTGTCAGAGAGCTCTGGTGCCACAACAAACTACAGTTCCCATGATTCCCTAGCACTGAGTCAGGGCAGTTAAAGTGGACTCAATTTTCACTATTTCTGACTTCTACCAAATTGCTCTGGATTAGATTTTATCTCAGTCCCCTTTTTACATTGTGAATGGCCTTAATTATTTTGTGGCCCCAGTCATAGAATTTTCTTGGCTCCAACTCTACTCTTTTCTTGGGTGTGGCTATCTTCTTTTTCAGGTAAAAGCCCCGAATAGTGAAAAGGTTTACTCCTTCTGTCATTCTTTTCTTAACAAGGTATTTTTTCCTTAAATATCCAATTTTTCATGTTATAGTATTTTTAAAAATTTTAGTTCAGTTCCTGGGGCAATTCTGTAGACTGACCTAGTACTCAAAGACTGCCGCCAGCCACTGCTACTGTTTTCTCTTCCTCTTTGTCAGCTTTTGGGGGGTTGCAGACTGCCAGAAATAGTGCAAATTGAGTCCACTTTTAGGGTTAGGGTTAGTGCTAGGGAATCATGGGAACTGTATTTTATTGTGGCACCAGAGCTCTCTGACAGAGAAGGCTCAATGTCTCAGAAAACAAAACAAAACAAACAAACAAAACAACAACAACAATTCCCATGATTCCCTAGCACTAACCCTAACCCTAAAAATGGACTCAATTTGCACTATTTCTGGCAGTCTGCAACCCCCCTTTGTTTGCTTGGAATGGGGTTAAAAGATTTTAAAAGTTAAAAATGTTTACAAATTAGCTACAAACATATAAATATTAAAATATTGAAAATTAAAAAATTAAAACATTTTCCCCATTCACTTTTAACAAACGCAATAAAATCCATCCACTCCTATTTGTGTATTCAGTTTATATGTTTGTGTGTTTTGTGTGTGTGTGAGAACTTTCAATACATATACTTAAACTGACTTTAGTTAAAATGATGAATATTGATACTGAATTAAAACAAAATAAACTGACTACTGGATTGGCTATAACTCAATGAAAGAGTTCATATTACCTAAAGTTTTTGTTGGCTTTTGGTTTGGCTAAAGTGCATCTAATTATTTCCCCTATTAACTAGCATATGGGGATTTGCTGCTGAATTTTGTGTGTTTAATAATTTTTGAGCTACACTTTGTCATCTATGCCATATATTGCTCCTTAGAATTCTAGTAGAACCAAGGTTCCTAGCAAATTTAATTAGATTTGATCAAGACAATATTCAATCTCTCTCTCTCTCTCTCTCTCTCTCTCTCTTTCTGTGTGTGTGTGTGTGTGGTGAGAGAAAGAGAGAGAGAGAGAGAGAGAGAAATTTAATACAGAATTCAGATAATAACTAGGTGATGCCCAAAGACCAGAAAGTTAGCAGGAAAATGTTAATGAATTTATTTAATTATTAGCAAGCTATGAAAAGTCTAATTAAATTACATTTATGTTAGAAATGGGAAAATAACTTATGTTTGTGTTATATTTGTCATTTAGGTTTAAGTTAAAAGTTTGCATTACAACTGTGAAGTGATTTTACTTAACCCCTTCTCAAGACCATGATTTTAACCTAGGAGAAAAAGAAACAATTGCTTAAATTTTTGAAAAGCTTATTTCTTATCCATGCCACCCAAAACCTTTTCTCTTACTTTCCCTTTCTCTCTCCCTTATAGCCTCATCTCCTTATCCACCCATGCTTTCCTTGGGGTTCATAGGATTCTCATATGGATTCCAGTAAAAGTCAAAGAAATAAGAGCTTTACAATGTAGTTTCCTGGGACAGATGAGGAATCTCTATCAGGGCAGAACACAAGAGTGCTTAGCTCGAAAGAAGACCAACACCTTCCAAGCTGTCCTTGCTATGTTCTTGTTTAAAAAACATCCATGGGGAAAGGCAGGGAAAGAAATATTATTATTATTATTATTATTATTGATTATAAAATTACCTTTAGGCTATGTGTATATAGTATATATGAAACATAAATGAATTTCATGTTTTGACTTGGGTCCTATCTCCAAGATATCTCATTATGTGCATGCAAATATTACAAAATCTGGAAAAAATCCAAAGTACTCCTGGTCTCAAGCATTTCAGATAAGAGAGACTGAACCTGGATGTTTTCATTTGCTGTAAGGGACACAAAGTGTGTACTTGCCTTCAACATTTTTTTAAAAGAAAAAGGTTAACACAACAGTTACTCTTTCAGCTTCAGTAAAGCCTGGCACATAGCACAGATCTCCCAGGAGCAAACTTTCTTCGTGGTAACACTAACAACTTCTCTCAATATCCAAATCTCATACTTGCATTCTGTCATCTTGTCTCAAGTACTTATTCTGATCCCCTCCCTGCTTCCCTCTTGACTTCATGAAGAATTTTTTTCTTTCTTGTCTTTCTGCATGTTGATGCTATTCCAATTCTACTACCTGCTCCAGGTGACATCTGATTCTGTGCAGAGAATAATAATAAATTGGTGACAGTAGCTATCAATTCTTTTGCAGGGGCAATTGAAAAATTCTTCCTACCACTCATCCTTCCCACCTTATCAGGTGGCCAGCACAATTGCTGGCTTTCTATGGAAGCTATTTGTATAAAGCTAAGCATTCACAGGTGGATTTAGACTTATCAGCTGCAGATGTCTGGTACCACACTTAGCCAAGGAAACTGCATTTCAGAAGGAACTAGAATCAACAAACATGACTTATGTGTCTGGTCATCAAATTCTATCTCACAATGTTTGCTATTGTAAAAATGTGTAACCCTATTTTTCTTTTTTAAAGAGGCATTAATCAGCAATATTATCTATGGGGAAACAGAGATACTTGGGTTTTGTGATGCTGCTTTCAAGGATACTTGCAACCATGTTCTCAAAATGTAGAAATGTGTCTTTAAAATATCCTGAATACACTTATTTCAAGTGCTTTAATTTCCATGCTTTCATTTTCAGCAGGGTTCTGGAAATTTCTATATTTAGCCACACCTTTCTATTTTGGGGATTCATTCACAAGCATTTACTTAGAAGACTGTAGAAGAATAATCAAAACCTGCAGTTAAATATTACTGTTTTGATCCATGCATGCCAAAGCCCTGAAGTATCTTGAAAGTGACCTAAATTAATTTTTGGAGTTTTCAAAATATTCAATTTTATAGGAGAGCCCCTTTACAAACATTAAAAGTATATCACTTTTCTTTGTGCTTTGCTCTGTAATGTCTGGAGTCCAAGAAGGCTGTTTTCCATCAGTTTTGAAGTTCTTTTTATCTCTGTTTGCTGACATTTTAACTCACTATGCAACATTTGATAAAGCTATGTTTGCAGAAGACTGGCAGCCACAAGCGGAAGCTGAGACGGCGGCATCTGCCCACCATCTTGCTGCGCAGCTGCTAATTACCTTGACGTGCAAATTTGCCAGAAAGACATCATTAAATTATTTCCAAGGGCCAGATCTGTTTTCTCCCCCAGCAAAGAGAAAATGTTGGAATTATCATGGTGACCCTCTAGTTTTGAGTACATCTGGCTTCTCTTGAGCAATCCTAAACCAGAGCAATGTCAACCATGCTATGTTCCAAGTTATGAACACAGTTTTGTTCATTTGGCTTTGAAGCATCTTCATCTTTCTTACAACTGGGGACTGCTTAGCACATGGTTAATTTTGCAGGCTGATATCACTTTTTCCACATAAAACTGAATGACCTTGAGTGCATACTGTCATGTTGAATGCTCACATAAACATACCATATGGATTGGCCAACATTTAGGACTTCTATCTATCTGCTCCCCTTGACATTAATCACATTTAACACACAGTTTCCCATGGTGATGCAACCTCATGTAGTTCATGAGTGAACTGGCCATGAGCAGACCTAATTCAAATTATTTCAAAAGTGATATATTATGATTTATGTTGTCTATAATATATTTCTAGCTAAGAAATTGATATTAATTGCTGATTAGTATTAACTCTTAGAGCTTCTGTAAAAGTAAACTTTACATATGTTGAAAGCACATGAAAGCAAGAAATGCAAATAAATGGGATACAGAAAATAAAGCAATTGGCCTTTCCTTTTAGGAAATTCAGTGCTGTATTAATTTATGCTCTTATGGCAAAATGAATCACTGGCTTGTTTTCTCCAGGAACTGATATTGTATTAATATGACTTGCTTATTGTATTTCGCTGGTCTGTATTAGAATAACTCTTCCTATTACCAATGTTTTAACCAACTCAATTTGAACCATATTCCTTACTATTTTATTTATTTTTTAAAGATCAGACTGTCTTTATATCCAGATCCTCACAAGGATGCTCATAGCATATAAGCAAACAACAAAAGGCAATAACATTGTTCAAGATCCTGTTAGCATAAACTTCCACCACCAGTGCAGAATTATGCCCTCTCTTGCCTTTCCATCCACACACAACTCACTGTTCTCCTACTGTAGACTTCAAACACATAACTGGAGAATGGTGGGGAGCACTCAAGAAACATCTTGCTGGACATACAATAGCACTGGTACTCAGGATCTCTGAAGGATGCACAGAAAGTCCCAGATGACATTTACATGGCCTCAGAGGATGCCTTCATTATTGTGTATCCAGCTATTGGAAAATAGTTGGAGGCCTCTTGGCTCCTCTATGCTCTCCCTTAGATACTACATGACCATGTCAGTTGGCTCCCAGCGGCTGGATGATGAGCCTTGTGATTAGGGAGTTATCCATGAGAAGAAACAGTGACATCACTAGGATTGGTTTTACCTGTACAGTAACTCATAGTGTCACCCCTCTACTCCACTGACCTCCCATTTCACACCATACAGAATCCTTAGTAATGCTTTTTTTTGCACTAATGTTACTCATAAATCATAATTCCCATATACCACTGAAAGTAATACTAATAATTGTGACATAAAGAACTAGCAAAATTAAAATTATCCCTTCAAATTACAATATCATATGCACAACCTAAATGAATGTACATATGCATAGTGAAGATTTGGTTAAAATGTGATGTTTTTAAAGAAATTTGAAAAATAATATATTTTTTTAAAAACCAAAATAATTTAAATTTTCTAGATTAAAATTTTGAAATTTGCATTTTTTTTTAACATTCTGGGGTCTCTTGTTTCTCCTCTCATTGAGCTTCACTCTACTCCCACCATCTCTTAATGTATTTTAAAGGGAAGCAGATGAATGCCGCAGCCCGTTTTTTCCAAAAGGCAGATGTAAGGGGAGCAGTGGAGTCACCCTCCTTAGAGTGTCACCAGGTGCACTCCACACACCCCTGATGACGCCACTGAGAAGAAGTAAACTCCTCCCTACACAATGACCATAAAAGATACACACAGGTGTCAATTGGACTTATATATGTCACTAACAGGATGCCAGTCATTTTTTATATTTTTTTACAAAACTATTACTGTATTGTATTTTGGCATTATTAGTTTGATAATGTCCTTAGCATGCTGCTCTCGTATTCATGAAGATGAAAGGCAACATTTAATTAAAAAGCAAACCAAATCATCATAAAAGTTAATAGTGGGAATCAATGATGGGTATGTATGCATACATTACTACACTACATGAACCTAATTAACCTCAATGAAGGACACATATGGAAGACCTCCAGATATGCTCTCAGGGACACAAACAGCTAGTCCTTCAGATAACCTAGTTTCATACATGTAAGCTCTAACCTTTGGGGTTTTAAATATCCAAACCAACACATTGAAATGCATCAGCAACATGCTGGAGTAATATGCTTCAACTACCTTGCCTGCATCAGTGGGCCTTTGCAGACTGCCAGAAATAGTGCAAATTGAGTCCACTTTAACTGCCCTGGCTCAGTGCTAGGGAATCATGGGAACTGTAGTTTATTGTGGCACCAGAGCTCTCTGACAGAGAAGGCTCAATGTCTCAGAAAAAAATACAGTTCCCATGATTCCCTAGCACTGAGCCAGGGCAGTTAAAGTGGACCCAGTTTGCACTATTTCTGGCAGTCTGTAAAGGCCCAGTATCTGGGTAGCTACATTCTATATACCAGGTGAAATTTCAAAGGTAGGTCCACTAGACTTATCTGGATATTACTACGGTACTACATGGCTAAGTGAGAGTAAGCCTACCCTTTCCAGACAGGAGGGTGAACAGTGGTATAAGCTGACAAAAAGGCACAGCTGGCCACCACTACCATTGTTTTTGTTTCCACAGATAGTGACCAGTCTAGGAGACACCCAACCTGTAATCTTGTGAACTTGGTCCTTCAGAAACAGTGCAAACTCACCAATAACAAGTAGCAAATCTCTGTTCAGATCTCCCTTTCCATATAGAACTCCTTGTTTGAAAGCTCAGTCACAATCACCAGTTCCAGACACCACTTCAAGAGTTTCACAGGCTCCAAGGGATAACCAGATGGCAATGAGAGGTATAGTGGTGTATTTTCTGAATACTGATGAAATTGTAGTCCAGATCTCATAGCATCATAGAATCGTCGAGTTGGAAGTGACCACAAGGGCCATCCAGTCCAATCCCCTACCATGAAAGAATACACGATTGAAGCACTTCCAATAGATGGTTATCCACCCTCTGTTTATAAACCTCCAAAGTAATAGGAGGAATTACATCTTCAGATTACTTTTCCCATTTCATGTTAATGTTAAAAAGGAAATGGGACAGAATGAAACCCTGAATCATCCTTGAGTGAAAAGCTGAAAGAGAAGTGCACTAGTACATCATTCCATAATACCATTCCTCCCAAGTCCAGCAACCCAGAAGGATACTTTGGTCAGTGGCACTGAATGGTCTTAAGACTGGGATGGATAATAGAGCTCTTCAGAGGTTTTGGGATTGCAATTCTCCCTCACTACTATGCTAGCTAGGGCTGTTCAGAGTTGTAGGCCCAAAGCCAGTGGAGGGCCATAGTTGTCCACCCCTGTCCTAAGAAATTTAGGGCAACCAGCTGGGTTACATCTCTCACATCTGTTCCTTAGTAAAGATCATGTATCATATACAGTGTAGGCAATGCACCTGATTCCTAATCCCCAGAAACATCAATTTAAACTTGCAGAGTGGCAGAAAGCTAGCTAGACACCAACACTTTGACCCAGCAATTCTTCCATATGGTCCACCCATATTTTTCAGATATTTATTTTGCAGGATCATTGGAAAATAAGCCCCTTGTGCACAGGCAGACTTGATCATCTGTTTAGATTTATTCTAATTTATTATTTAATCATCTTTGTAACTATGCTATTGTTTTTGGCTTAGATATAAAAGTTTTTGTTTAAAGCACTATCCATTATATATGTTATGTTTGATAATGCAGACAGTTCTGTTTCTCTTTTGCCTTTGTATTTTAGGCCTAACGGTTTATGGGCTTTATGCCAATCTGCTAATAATCTAAAATATTAAATCATACAAAGAATGGAGAAAAGCAAATTTTAAACTCAAGCTGTAGACAATGGATATGTTATTGAATAATGAGAGCTTTAGTTTGGAATGTTACCTTTTGGTTACCTTTATCCTTCTTGACAATATGTAGCCACCTCCTTTTACAGGGGAAATGCATTTTTTTAAACAATCAGCAAAATCAATGTACATCACTCAGTGGAAGATTTGAAATGTTCCCAGTTGTGATAGTTATTGATCTGATGCAACTCTGCAATGCATTTTTGTGGTAACTAACTAGTTATATGACACACACACACACACACCCCAGAGAGAAAGAGAGAGAGATTCTATTGGGTGATATCCCCATTTTTACATTGTGAGATAAGGATAAAGGTTTGCATCTGGACTAAAGTTGTTATTGATTGCTGAATGAGCAATACAGAAAACTGTCATTGAGATTTAGTGCTTTGTCTGTATAATCCATCAAGATTTTCCTCATATAAATAGCTCTGTTGAAACGGAATCAACACAGCAATAGCGGTTTAGCAATAGCAATAATGCTTACGCAATGGTCCAACAGATCAGCAGCTGCCAATCTGTTATAAATTACAATGTATCAGCAGCATCAGATTTACAAAACTGAAAACATTTAATCAGTCCATTCTTGGATATAACAGGGTACAGCTATCAATCTAGTGCACACAACTTTTTTATATATCAGGATTGATTCCTCAGAAGTTTTGGAATAGAGCTCTCATAATTCTTCACCATTGGCTGTATTCGCTAGGACATCTGGGAGCTGGAGTCCAAAACAGCTGGAACAGGGGTGACAAGTAGCTTCCATGTCAGTGAATCCAGCCTGGGTTTTCTTTTGGCCTTTAAAAGAGCTATCCAAGAAGCTGAACACTGCTACAAAATAAGCCTAGTATCTTGGATAGTTCTTCTAGTATGGAATAAAACTGAGACTGGATTCAGGACACTCCTGATATGGCAGCCACCAGATGTCACTTAACTCTGGAGAGCCAAATGTTGCTGCCCAAGTACACAATAGTTCTCTGTAGAATGCTGTAGCATTAACTGGTGTTCTCATTCTGAAACAAGGCCTATTTTTTCCTCACACACATATGCACATGCACTTGTCCCTCTACATTTGCTGGGGTTAGGGGCACAGGACCCCAGTGAATGTGGAAAAAACATTATGTTTTTACCCGAAAGAACACTGCTCTAGGAATCTCTACGTCCTCCAGTGCAACTCTATGGTAAAAATCTGCGAGACATTGACCATAAAATTGTGCTGGAGGAGCTACAAATGCCTGGTGGAGTGTTCTCTCTAGGAATCTCTAGGTCCTTCAGTGCAACTTTTGGTTAAACTTGATCATAGAGTTGCACTGAAGGACCTAGAGATTCCTAGAGAGAACATATCAATAAAATCCATGAATAATCAAATCCGCAAAAGTCAAAGCCACAAATGTAGAGGGACGAGTGTGTGTGTGTGTGTGTGTGTGTGTATGGTATCCCTTGCCTCACCCACAATACATTAGAAACATACACCAATATTGTATAACATCTCCTGGCTTGAACTCCACCCAGGGTAGACACCACAAAATGTAGGACACTGAGGAAAATGTAGGACATTACAAAATAACAGCTACAAACACTAATGTAAATATAAATTCATTTCATATGGTTTACTTACAGCTATATCACACATACTGCATTTTATTATGTACTCAACTATATTTTTCAACTTTGTTACAATGCCTTTTTGGCTTACAATATACTATAGAACTCTGAGTGAGACAAATGCTTAAAATTGTCCTTTATTAGCAACAAAACCTCGACTGAATCGACATTTAAATTATTCTTTTCATTTGTCCATTACACTGAAATTAAGGGAGAAAACCTTTCAACAACACTTGATGTCCTCAAGCAACCCATTGCCCAACATGTTTGCTGTCTTTCCCCCCTCCAAGCAACAAACTGGTCTCTGAGCTCTGGGTGCGAGTCTTGTCTGATGCTCCAGGGAAAAAAGAACTTTAGAAGGATCCATCCTATCCCTCTATTTGCAACAAGGACAGGCTGCCACGCAAATAAATTTCTCAAAGGGGAACAGCAAACATGGTGTTACTCAATGATTAAAATGGAGGACATTTTGGAATTCTTCCTGGACAGAAGGTTGAAATGTAGGACATATCCTGGAAAAAGAGGACATCTGGTCATCCTGACTCCACTTCAATCCACCTTAATAGCAGCTGCCAGATCAGGTGAAGGAGGTCTGCTCAACTTCCAGTTGGGACATATGGAGGATAATGTTTCCACCCGCTCCCACCAACAAGTTATACTGTGACAAGGACTTGCAAAAGGGATTCTGCTTTTGATTGTCACAGTCTTGCTTGCAGCCAGGAAATCTTATTCTTCTTGCACCCCACTCACCAGTTGAGTGGACCTCCTTCACCTGATCCTGCTGCGGGCTCTTATGGTGGGCTGAGGTGGCATTTATGTAGGTTTACTATAACACTACATAGACTTACTGAGTATGAAGCAGTTATAGATCTCTAACTCTAGGTTATGAACCTGTACCTTCAATACTGAATACCAACCATAGAATTTTAGAGTAGAAAGGGACTTTAGAGCAGAACACACTGCACTGAAAACACCCCTTTGCCTTGTAATTTAAGTACCAAAGACCTGGCTAAACAAAAAGGTCTTTGCATGACAGCAGGGAGGAGAGACGGGGCCAAGATAACCTCCCAAAGTTAGAGTTATACAAAGCACCAGTTGCCAGCAACCTGTGGTGGCTGGTGGCTCCCATGCCAGTAGAGCAGTAATTCCAATCTGGGATTTAGTCCAAACTTTAAAGGAGATATCCAAGGTACAGAATTCTATTCCCCAAACAGTTACAGCAACTTTGGCACCTCCTATGAAGTTTGGAGTAACACCTGGACTGGACCCATCACTCCACTGACATGGGATCAGTCAGCTGCCTCTAGCAACAGTCCTGTCACATGGTGTTTGTCCCAAGACCCTAAAGGGTGCTACTAAGATGAGCATAAGTTTGGCATTACCCAACACATAGGGTTTTTTTTAAAAAAAGAAAATAATTACCTGTGGATGTTGTATTGGCAGATTTTTCAGTGTTTGGATATCTTGTTAGTTTGGTGCCTGGGCCAACAAAAATTCATCCTTTGGGGTACATCTAAAAACATGGGTTGGGATCCTGTTGGTGCTATGAATGTGTTGGCTAGATTTACACGTTTATAACTTTTTAGTATTCATGTTTATGTTCACTACTGCCATGATCACAAATGCCTCCCCAAACCAACCTTAACAGCCAGCAGCCACACCAAGCAATAGAGTTCTGTTATGCTGGCACTGCAGTATGACATTTCCACCTCCTTTCTGCTAGCAATCTTTGATGTGACAATCAGAACCAGGTCCCCTGCCATAACTCCTCATCATACTGCAGATTGCTGGTGAAAATGTCACTGCAGCACCTTTATTGCCAACAGAACATCCATTCATCACTCAGTACAGCCACTGCCTTTTAAAGTAGTTTTGCGATGTCAAGACCAAGGGAGAAAAGTAGTCATGCATTTGTAACTATGTTCCTGATGTAGGATCTTGACCACAACATTAATGCAACTTCTGTTCTTAGGTCTAAACATATTTTTTTCATTATATCTGCATACATTTGACAAAATAGATTCTGGCTTATAAAAGCATATGCAGCATTAAAGCCTGCTCTTCTGCATATCTATTCAGAATAAGCCCTTTTGATTTCAATGGGACTTACCCTTAGATAAGTGGGCATAGGGTAAAGGTAAAGGTAAAGGATAGGGATGATTTATATGCACTTTGCTATGTATTTGGTTGTTTTTATTTTTTAAAAAAACTTCTTGTTTGAAATTATGTAAAACTGCCTTGCAGTCCTTGGCAACCAACAGAATATGCATGCTTTAATAAACCAATATTCATTTTTAAAATGCCACAAAGTGCTCTGATGTCATTCCATTTTATCCTGAGTGAAAAATGGAAGAAATATGGTGCTATAAATGGTCATAAATATGATGCTCCAGTTCAGTTCAATAAAAGAAGGAAGGAGTTGAGAGGAGAAGCTATTAATACAAATATGTTCAATCCACATTATGATTCTCTTCTGCTCTACTTTATGCCCCTTTCTTTTCTTTTTACATTTGAGAGCAGGGATGAATTATGAATGCACTTCGTCAGAAACCTGATGAGCTGCATTAGTCTGCAGTTATCAGAAACATGAGTCAGGCATTGCTTTGTTTTTCACGTGCACAAAGTCCAGGAATCTCTGGTTTCATAACTAGGCAGAGTTATAACAAGCATATTGGGAGCAGTGGAACAAAACCAGAGATGAATGCATGATTCTTTCAAAGAAAGGCTTGTCTGTTAGCATTTTTGAAACCCATCAAAAATATTGTGAGACCCAAGAGTTATTTTATCTTCCCACAACAACTTTTCAAGTTTTGTAACTTCAGATCTAAACCACAAGGCATTAGGAACTCTTGATTATAATATCTCCCTTTTCTCCTCTAAACATTGAGATGACCAGACCGATGATCTGAAAACAGGAAAGCAATCCATTTTATTTATTTGGTTTGGGATTCCTGGGTTTGCTTATGAACCATGTGTAGTTCTAAAGCTATTAAGTTGGGGAGGGGGTATGTTTCCTGCAGAAGTGCAGTGGAAGCTGTGGTTATCCAGATGTGATGGGCTACAAGACCCAATATCCCTAAACAGTACCTATACAATTTGGTTAATAGAGAATCTCAAGTCCTTAATCCTCTACTGTGGCTCCATTGTGGATCAGAGATGCTATGCCTTTAATCTGTGTGTTTCACTGTGCGAATCTCTAAAACTATAAACCCACATTCCAGTTCTTATACATTTTCACAGGGAATTTTTCCAAGTACTTTAAGAAGGAAGGCTTTACGGACATGCCCCCTTGTCTCATAGTTTCTCCATTCCATTAATACTGATATTAATTACTACAGGCTTCCTTTCTGTTTTTCAGTTCCCTTTTTGACTTCACTGTTTTCAACTCGTACAACACCCCTGTAGCTTAAGTCAAGACAGCACTCCACGCCTCTGATGAAGTGAACCTTAGCCAGAACTCAAGGTCTAATAAATAGGTTAATCTTCAAGGTGTCACAATAATCTGTTTTTATTGTGATGAGCTATCTTGGTTTCTCCTCTGGAAACAGTAAATATAGATGCTTAGTGATGATGTTGATACTCACTCTGCGTTGCTGATGATCTGGTAATGGCTGGAAGGAAGATTTCTGAAGCTGCATCCATGCTACAGAATAATCCAATTTGACACCACTTTAACTGTCAACGTTCAATGCTATGGAAATTCTGGGAATTGTAGTTTTTGTGAGACATTTAGCCTTCTCTTTTCAGAGAACCCTGGTGCCTCAACAAAGTATAATTCCCAGAATTCCATAGCACTGAACCATGGTAATCAAAGTAGTGTCAAGCTGGATTCTTTCTGCAGTGTGGATGCAGGTTATGAAGTGATTGTACAGACACATTAATGTATTTTCTAACCAGTGGTGACCAATATATTTGTTGCCACCACCATCTACACAACACTTGAGGCAACTGTGAAAGGACAGAGGCATACATGAAGCTGCTCAGTCATTATAGCCTCTCCTTTTTATGGGAGAAGAACAATACATTTTGGGTACATTTCTTTGTGTAAAAAAGGTTGTATCTAGTGCAGCCCAAGTATGCAGGACATAGGAGTTCTCCATTCCCTCTGCTCCCTTTTCTGTCTCCCAAATCCAAACCTGAGCATTGGGTGACCTCCAAGGAAGGGTGTGGGGTAGGCACTAAAGAAGAAAAGAGTGGGCAGAGCTACCTTGTAGACCTGAGTCCTTCTTAAGCAAGCCCTGCACTGAATACATCTCAAAGAGTGTCCAGGAGGAGAAGGAAAATACATGCTTTTTCAAAGCTTCACTGGAGGTGTAGGATTTCCAGCAGGCAGCATGTACAGCTTTTCCCCTCTGTTGACAACCTGCATTCACAGGCCATTAAGACAGCATGAGCATAAATGTCACATCTTTGAAAGCTGTGGGGAAAATTTTGGTAGATTAAAAACATATAATTGGAAACAAGTATGTTCTTAAGAAAACATTTGGAGTCTGTTAGTTTTAGCATACTTTCCCCTTGTGATGAGTACATGAAGTTCTACTGTTCCTCCTAAACCTGTCTGAGCAAAATAATGATACTTATTTGGCTTCCCATCGTATTACTTAGTTCATCTGGTATACAAGTTGATAGGGAAGGAGTCTGCCTTAATGTGCTGGAAAATAAATGATCTCATGCTGGGGTTGGTCTTACTTGCAGGTGCTAGTCATTCTGGAAGATGGGGGAAGGAGAAAATTTTGATAACCAATGTCTTAAGTAGCCTAATGATCTAAATTTTAAGTAGCCTAATGATATGACTGCTTCCATATCAGTGCTCCTTAAGTTCTCTGATATGGGAGACTGGCACATTTTTATTCCAATGTGCCACAACTGTTGCCTTCCTGGAAACTCTCCAATGACTGGCAGTTGATGGCCTATGGACCGGCACCAGTCTACGGACTACCACTTTGAATAAATTAACTGTTCTAAATGAACCTTGAGAGCCTTATCATATGAGAAAAGAACTTTGAAATGGAGTGGGAGAGTAGTGGCTTTCTCCATGATTCTCTGCATGGCATCATAGCACTTCCACTACCTTTCCAAGGGAGATGGTTGTAAAAGCATGTCTTTTGTTGCGCTGGAAAAATCCATTTGACAAAAGGCACATTTTTATAACTGTTTCCCTTGGGAAGAGAATGGAAGTGCTACAATGGCATACAGAGAGGTATGGAGAAAGCTACTACTCTCTTACTTTGTTTAGGCTTTCTTTTCTCATGTGATAAGGCTCTGAGTTAAACTCTATACTGTATTAAATACATGTGCAAATGAACTTCCTCCCTTACATGAATAGAAAACCAAACCAAGCAAGCATTTTGTGTTTCAACTGACATTTTACTTTGCTGGCTTGCATGGAAGATTCTTTTTTTTAAAAAAATAGAGGATTTTCTAGTTTTCTGGGCTATGTGGCTGTGTTCTAGAAGAATTTATTCCTGACATTTCACCGGCTGGCATCTTCAGAGGGTGAGATTTTTTGCTTCAGCGATACCCAAAACAAAACACAAAATGGAGAGCTCTAAGCCTGGAATTAGATATAGGTGTATAATCCAGGCTTTCCTTTCCCCGATAACTCACTAAAAATTGTATAGAGAAGGTCAGGAAACCCTGTTACAAGTGGTGAATTTTAATTTGGAGAGACAGAGGGAATCCTCTAATTTCAGGCATAGGCCCTTTCTGTAAGTAGAAGCCTTCTGACCATGGAAAACACAACATAGTTATTTTCTTTTCTTTTTCTCAAACCAAACTTTTATTTCAGTGACTGAGGATGCAAACCAATGTATGATTAGCTGGAGGGTATAAGGCAAAAGCCTTATTATCCCCAAATGTATCTCTACCTTTGGAAAATGCCATAAAGACTTCAGGGATGTTCCAGCAGATTGTATTCCCGTTAGCTATACATCTTAATATAAAAAGCAATTAAAGCAGGAGGTTACATTATTATGCTAGCCAATGCTAGGGGGCTTGCCAGAGACTCGGGAGTGGGGGGATGAACATTACCATGGTCCCATTTTGTGTTTGAGAGATCAGCTCCTTTCTCAGCTCTTATTTTGGTCAAGTGTACAATTCTGGTTAAGTTGCTCCATCATTCTACAAGCATAAGACAGCCACTTGGATTGCCAAGCCCTCATTGCTAGTTATTGTAACAAGGGCTGCATCTGCCCAGCAGAAATAATCCAGTTTGACACCACTTAAACTGCCATGGCTCAGTGCTATAGAATTCTGAGAATTGTAGTTTTGTGAGACATTTAGGCTTCCCTGCCAGAGAGTTCTTGTGTCACAACAAACTATAGCTCCCAGAATTCCATAGCATTGATCCATGGCAGTTAAAATGGTACCAAACTGGATTATTTTTGCAGTACAGATGCAGCCAGTTGGCCATTAAATAATCCAGTCGTCTCCACTTCTATTGCTAAGACACTGGTACATGTTATTTCTCATTTAATTTACATCACTATGAGTCCCTCCAGACAAGAAAAAAAGTATCTGAAAATCCCAAGTTCTGTTCTTGTACAAACTGATTTTATTTTAGAAATCCACTTTTTTAAAATCTTGAATTATTTCCTGGGAATCCCTGGCATTTCCAAACACTTTTCATTCCTACTTCCAAGGTCAGTTTAAATTAACTCAGTATTTTCCAAAATGAAATGTGTCTCTGCATTGTTGTCCATTTGTATTATCTTCAAATTAGCTAAGATGGCTACTGCCAGTAAATACTGCTGTTATTTCCAGGATATAATAGATCAACAGAGATCAAGTGAAGGAAAGAGGAATGTTTACACCAAAAACAAAATGCTTCTAATGTTTGGTGTAATATTGTAAAAATACTCTAGCACTGAGGCTATAACACTTGAATAATAATAATAATAATAATAATGAAGGCTCAGTGGAACTTGGTGAAAATCAGTTCCAGAAATGTTGTACAAATCTAGATGTGGGACATGATCAACCGAAGGGGGGAGGACACAAGGGAGTGGGGGAGTGAGGAAAACCAGGATATTTCAAGAAAGAGTTTAATTGCAATCCTAGGAATATGCAGGTCAAATCAAAACCAAAAGAACCAGAAAGGCTTGATACTTCTAGACATTTTCCTCCTTTCTGGATGAGTGCTATGTTGTTTGTGTATCTGTTTGTTTCATAGCTTTTACCCCTAAATTTCCACCCACAGCACTGTATCATATTCCATCTCCTCCCTGTTCTCTTGATTTCATTGATAAGCTCTTCCTTCTTATTTTAAAACTATTTCATTTCATATTAGCAATCTTACCTGTCCCAAGCACATGGGACTGAGTGGAATGGGACAGAAATCAAATAGATCATAAAAAAGCCAAAGAACTTCTTATTTCCAATTGCCAATAAAAGTATTTCATTTCTATGGTTGCAAACAAGAACAAAACAAAACAAAACACCCAGACAAAACTAATAAGTAATTATAAAAATGTGGAACGGGAAGAATGAAGAGGCATGAGTCAATGAATTAAGAACTTTGTGAACTTGAGAGTTCCTCCAGTCATGGGCCAAGGCCCAGTAGAAGAATGCCAAAAAAAGTGCAAAAAAAGTTGAAAAGACCAGTTATTTGTTCACACTAAATCTATTTATGTGGTTACAGCATGTCATCTGGATTCCTTTTATATTTTATAAGCATGTTTGGAGCCATGACATAGAGAAGGCTCATTAGGGAAATCTCACCAATTAAAAAAAAAAAATTGGTGTGAGCATGTGTGACCTAAGGAAAAATAGCAGACAGAACTGAAACAGATCTTGGAGAATCAGCTGTATTGGGATGAAATAAACACATAAAATGTCAGTATAATCCCCACCCCTCAAATGTATGAAATAGTCAATATTCATGTGTGGCTGGCTGCAAAGGACCTAAAAAGAGCTAGATCTGACTTGGTATTAGCAGTATCAGCACAATAGCAGTATTTTTACAGGCCTAGAGCAATATGGAGTCAAAGTGTCAAACTAATTTCTGCCCTTAGTATGTTTTTGGAAGAAGAGTTCCCTTGAGTGACAAAAGACATCAGCTTGTCACGTGATGTCTCTCACCTACATTTGCATTCAGTGTACCTTGTTTTGGGTTTAGTGCTTGGAAGACAAAAAATGGACCTGATTTGCATGTCTGGTTCCTGATAAACCTAAGGGGGGAGGGTAGTGGGTGAAGGGCAAGAATGTGGATTTTAACTGTAATATTTTAATTGATGTACGCCGCCCCGATTGCCGAGCAGAGGGACGGGTTACAAATAAATTATTATTATTATTATTATTATTATTATTATTATTATTATTATTATTATTATTATTATATCTTAAGAAATCCAAATGTCAGAAGGAATACAGCTTAATTGTAGCAAATACATGTTACTCATAACACCTATTTTGACTTAAAGTGGGTACTTAGGCTGCACCCAAATTCTGAAACCACTCAGGCCAGGGGAATTTTACACATAATATTTTGGATTCTTCAAAGAGGCATTTTATTATACTGTTGCCCCCTTCCTAATTCACAAAATTTTATAGGAGGACTAAAAACCCCTCACTATTTCCAACCTTGGCATCATTTTCTCAGAATGACCCTTCAATAAGACACCAACCATATAATGAATATTGGGTTATCTTTCAATGTTTCACTCCCACCAATAACCAGATTATGAATATTGGTCTTCCTTCTGATCTGTGACAAGTATCAGAATGGGTTTGGGCTATTTGTTAAAACAAACAAGGAGGCTTTGTTTTGATAAAACAACTCAGGAGCATTTAAGCTTGATCTCACTAGGTTTCACTGTCAATAAATCAAGAATATTTCTTAGTATTAAAGACAAAAGAGAGGAAGAGAAGATCCACTTCAGGGTGACACCAGGTCACAAGCAAACACAGCTGAAGCTTCCCAGCTTCCTTGGCTGTAATAACTCATAAGGGAGCAAACACCAATTTAGCTAGGCGGTGGGACTTGAGACCAAAGGGATCCTGGGATGGACTGAGCAGATCCTCTTCTGGTCCAAAGAAAATGAAAACAGGCAACACATCTGTTGATCATTAAAAAACTCACAGTGTGGCTGAAAGACTCAATAATATATTTTACATTGCATGAACAAATTGTCACTGCCTCTTGCTTTCCCGTCATGACAGTGAGTAACAATAAAGCTTCAGCCAAGGTCAGTGCAACCATATTTCATTTGGGAAGGCAGAGAACTGACCTTCAGCATCATTCCGGCTGAGAGCCAGTTCATTATATCACCAGTCTGAGCATCACTGGAGCCTAGCAATGGGAATAGGATAAAGTTTGGTGTTTGAACCTCCACTTAAAAAGCAAATGAGAAAATAACTTGAATAAAGATGTTGTCCTTGAAGGGACTGGGCATTACATAGCAGAGTGGTATGCAATTATCATGTGCAGAAAAGAGAGCTGGCAGTTAGCAAGAAAAGTAACCTCACCCTACTCTTGGAGAAGTTCTGAATCCAGTCAATTGAAATAAACAACAGGTGCATCCCAGGGATCAGCCAGTTCAAAATGGGACTCAATTTTATATCACTGGTTGTCTCTCTAGATGGGAGTGGGAGGTATTATACATTCAGTGTCTCTTAAGACAAGCATAGCTCTTAAATTTAATGTCTCAGAAGAGTGTCTTGAATTTGTCAAACAATTATTAGCAATGAGGATTAGCAATTAGCAAAGAAAATCACCTGGAGCAAAGCAGATTTTCAGGCAGGCTGGTTCAGGCAGAAAGACCCAGGTAATTAATTATTTAACCTTACTCTACAGGGAACATTATAGATTCCTAATAGTTTAAAAATAATTTATATAAGAAAGAAAGATGTATCAATACACGTGGAACTAAGTAGGGAAGTTAAGATAGCAGACAGGAAGAGAAACCTAAGTCTTGTCTGTGCTGCAGAAATAAAGCAATTTGATATCACTTGAATTGGCATGGCACATTACTATGGAATTCTGGGATTGGTAATTTTGTGAGACATTTAGCCATCTCTGCCAGAGAGCTCTGGTGCCACAACAAACTATAAATCCCAGAATTCCATAGCATTGTGCTATGGCAGTTAAAGTGGTGTCAAACTGCATTTATTTCTGCAGTACAGATGAAGCCTTAGTGATACAGGGGGAAGATCCAGGGTAAGGGAAACACTACCAGCAAGTGACACAGCATACACACCAGTAAAGAGATTGAGCTGGGGGGGGGGAGAGACTGCTAGAAGTTAATTGGCGGGTTGTTTAAATAAGGGGGAAGAATGAGATAGCCATTTGGTGTGGCAGGTGGGAATGAAGGGGGAAGGGTCTCCAGTACCTGAAGCCTGTCAGTTAGAGATAGGAAGACTTTCCTCCTTTGCTACCATTATCAGGCTTAGCTTGGTAGCTGCATCTCCCATTTCTAACATATGTTAGAAACTCCTTTATACATTCTAGACAATACTGAGGTCATATACCACCCATACATAATTTTGTAAAAAGTATCTTTAAGGACATAACATAAATGTAAATTTCAATCCTTTTGAATCCCCCCATTGGCCCATATGTATATTGTTACCAAAATCCTTAGCCTATTTTATCATACAGTCTTTGTCTTGTTCTTCTTCAGTTTCAACAAAAGTCAACAAAAGTGTATACATTTTAACAATTATATGTTCATCATCTGTACATGACTGCACTGCAAATTCTAACTTACTTTGTTCAAAACCATACATATTTTTATCCATTTAAATCTTTCTGACAATTTTAAGTATGAGTATCCTTGAAAGGTAAATCCTTCTACTTTTAGCTACTCTCTTAATTCTCCTTGACACAGCTCCAGGAAATCTTGGTATCTTAACCACCTTTCTTTAGTTGTTTCTTTTCTATAGAAGGCTTCTCATATTGATATTCATAAATGAATTTTTGGGAATAAGCTAGGTATGTATCTTCCATATTCTCAATAAGGCACATCTCACAAAATGATTTTTTAAAAATCAACATTAACTTTAAGTTAAATGTACCATATACATTCATGTCATCCAAACCTTAGGTCATGCCCTTCCAATTCTAGTTGTGTTTTCCCTATGGTTTCCTATGCTATTTGCCTTTCATCCATTTCTCCTTTAAATTTCTCCAATTTTTTTTCTTTTCATATGGAATTCAGTCAAAAGCTTTGTTGATTAAAAGTAAAAATCATCCCTTCCATTTGATCCCATCTAATGAAATCCTTTTCTGTTTATGTTTATGTGTCCTTGTGAAATATTCTAATTGCAATCTCCTTATGTAGCTGGTTGAATCTGAAAATGCTGCTGTAAGACTTGATTGCTTGGCTTTTCCCTAACACAATAAATAATCACATGTCTAGGAACATTTTTTATTCTTGCAAATGATGAATTAATCCTGAAAATTCTATCAATCTCTGCATCCATATCTTCTTTATCACATTCCAAGAAATTTGCCAGAGCTTTAACAGTCTTTCATCTAATCTTCTCTGTATAATCTTCCAAAATTAATCTAAATCTCAAACAAGATTTTTCTCTCTGTTCCAGCAATGCCAACTTGTCCAAGTCCTTTTTCATCTTCCTGTTTAAAATTTCAGTTTTATTTTATTGTTAACTGGCCTCGAGTCAATCTCAACCCATGGCAACCCTCTGGATGAAATTTCTCCAAGACTCCCTGTCCTCCATTGCTCTGCTTAAATCCTGCAAACCCATACCCATGACCTCCTTTATAGAGTCCATCCATCTGGCACGTGGCCTTCCTCTCTTCTTTCTTCCCTCCACTTTCCCCAGCATTATTGTCTTTTCTAATGATTCTTCTCTTCTCATGATGTGTCCAAAGTACAAGAGCCTCAGTTTGGTTAAGGTTTCCAGCTTGATCTGCTCTAAGACCCATTTGTTTGTCTTTTTGGCTATCCACGAGATTCCCCCCCCCCCAGTCAATTGCTGTACTGTTCCTTTAATCTCCTTCACCTCTTTTTAATAATTTTCCTTCAGTTCTTTAAGTCCCTCAATCATTTCCCCCATATTTTCATTTATTGTTCCCATATTCTTACTCAGAGTATTAATTTCATCAAATAACTTCTGCATCATTTTTGGGGAACTTGTTTTTTCCTTTGGTTGATGAAAGCATATTCTTATCATAGTCAGAATCATTGGATTCTTGACACTTTTCATCTTATAACTCCAAAATAAGACCATACTGCAATTCTTATTTTGTTCACTAGATGGTAGTGTTACATTAAATATTTAAATTGCCATTTAAAAAAGAAATCCAAAATAAAAGTGCACAATAATTCTTTCCTTTGTCTACCAAATAATAGTGTAACATCACAAATCTAAATTGTCATCAACAATTTAGACTCCATAGTTTTTTGTGGGTTTTTCGGGCTGTGTGGCCATGTTCTAGAAGAGTTTCTTTCTGATGTTTCACCAGCATCTGTGGCTGGCATCTTCAAAGAATACTGGAATGGAAGTGAGTGGGTCTATATATACCGTGAGACCCTGGGTGATTCCCATGTAAACTGTGTATTGTTCTGTTTTCAATAGATTTTGTTCTGTTGTTAATGGCATGGCTTCAGGGTGGAAGGATATTCAAACAAGGATATTGTCTGCTATTGTCTGCTGGGAAAGCCCCTGACCCCGGTTGGTTTCCCATTTGCATTTGCTGAGTGCTGATTTTCTTATTCTGTAGGACTGGTAGCCAAACCTTGTTTACTTTAAGGGTTTCTTTTTTCTTGTTGAAGTTGTCCAAGTGTTTGTGGATTTTGATGGCTTCCCTGTGCATTCTGACCTGATAGTTGTTGGCATGGTCCAGAATTTCAGTGTTTTCAAACAGCATTTTATGCCCAGGATGGTTTATAATGTGTTCTGCTACTGCTGATTTTTCTGGCTGGCCCAGTCTGCAGTGTCTCTCATGATCCTTGACTCATGTTTGGACACTGCGTTTGGTGGTCCCTATGTAGACTTGTCCGCAGCTGCATGGTATGCGGTAAACTCCTGCGGCTGTGAGAGGGTCTCTCCTGTCCTTCGCTGAGCGCAGCATTTGTTGGATTTTCTTGGTTGGTTTGTAAACCATTTGGAGGTTGTGGTTCCTCACCACTTTCCCTATTCTGTCTGTGACTCCTTTGATATATGGTAAAAAAAAAAAATACCCACTCTCTTCCATTCCAGTATTCTCTGAAGATGCCAGCCACAGATGCTGGTGAAACGTCAGAAAGAAAGTCTTCTAGAACATGGCCACACAGCCTGAAAAACCCACAAAAAACTATGGATGCCGGCCATGAAAGCCTACGACTTCACAAATTTCGACTCCTTTCAGCCTCCATGTGAACCCCCCCCTCTCTTCTCTCTTGTTTTGTTAACTCTTCGAAAAAAACCCTGCATTTCCATGGAGATGATCTCAGCACCCATCCAGCCTCGATACTCTAAAGCACCTTAATCAAATGCAAAATAAAAAAATCATTTACTTTAAAGTCACACTTCCCTTTGTTCATTTTTCCTTTCCTAAACCACAGTATTGATTAATCTTTTTCCATTTAAACCCAAATTTAAACAGTTCTTGTTCTCCACTCTTGTTTTCATAAAGAAAGAAACCCACCATGGTTTTGATTTCACCACTGATTAGAAATTCTCTCTTCAGTTATAAATGAGCTAACTTAAATATGATTAAGAAAGAGGAACCACAGATCCAATGTCCTTTAAAAGGCCTGTGTCAATTGTTGAGCCAGATATTAGTTGTCCCCCCTCCCCCGCACTAGAACTCATTGCAGACTGCTATGCTTTCTGCTGTCTCCTTGTGAGTAGCAGGGGTTCTGGAACAACACATAGGCAATATTCTCACTCTTCCCTTTTCCAGAAAGAGATCTGCCTACCAGGGTTCCCCTCCTAGCTGACTGCCCTGTTGAAGCTTTCTCACAGAAGACTACTCAGGGATGATAATCTGGCATGGTTTGTGTTTTTGCCTTTTTTTTCTTTTGGAATATTTTGAAGCCCTGGATGGTGGAATCAATGGATGCAGAATCCATGGAAATAGAGGGCTGACTGTATAGAGAAGTAATTTTTAGTTTTTTGATTTCTAACATTCAGGACATAAAATGGCCAAACATTGTTATTACTGGCAAACCTTGATGCATTTCCAACGACAGTAAACAAATTGTCAGACAAAGCAAACTTAATTAAAGCATTAAAACATAGCAAATATACAAATTAAACACTACTCTACACTAGAAAATACATTAACAGCAACTTCCTGTTAAAACCTCCTTCAGCAAACTGCAACAGCAGGAATTATTTTCCGTCTTCTCAATCAGGCTGTCAAGATGGAAGAAAGTTTTGTTAGTGTGTGTGTAAGCTTACAACTGGAATGGTGAACTCAATACTAGTATTAAAATCAAATTCCTAGGCTGAGTGCATGCTCAAAGGCATTGTGAGAATCCCATTATCCCTCATGCTGGCTGGAAGGGTTCTGGGAGTTTTAATGCAGAAAAAGGAACTTTCCCAAACATTGCCCAAGTTTCTTATAAAATAAACAAAGTAGATCTTGAAATAGCAGCCAAACCTAGGGTATCCAGAAAAGGCTGAAATTGGAAGGGAGAAAAAAGCAGTTAAGGATGCAAGATCACTTAAGGCAGAAGTCTAGTTAGCTTGAAAATTCTTTAACTAAACAAGGGGTAGGCAACCTTTTTGAGCCAGGGGCCGGGTTGCTGTCCCTTAGACAATTGGGGGGCCGAAGCACCATAAATAAATAAATAAATAAAAATTTAAAAAATTAAAAATGTAAAAAAAAATTAAAAATATTCATGCACACTCTCTCAGCCCCAGAAAAGCCATGGCAAAACCCCTGTGGAGATTTTGCCAAGAAAACCCCAAGAACAAGTAATAACAACAATAATCAATATCATCATGGCGGGCGGCGGTGGCAGGACCAGCCTGGGGCCGGTCCAAAGGCCTCGGGGGGCCGCATCCGGCCCCCAGGCCTTAGGTTGCCTACCCCTGAACTAAACCATTATCCATCAAGATAACTGCAGAACTAAGGAGTACAATATTGTTTGCATTTGTTGGGGGGGGGGGAAATGCCATGAGGATCATAGCCCAATAATGGAAGTTTCAGATCACCCCACAGTGAAAAGCCAGCTGTGACCCACCATAGTCAGCTGCTTTTAGTTGTCTATCATCTATGGGAGCCTCATTCAATAAGTACATGAAAAAAGTGGTAATAAAACATATAGTATACTGAAAGAGTACTAAATAAGTTGTTTATAAAAAGGAAATGAAATACAGGATTATAGATAAAAGCCATTGAACTGGGTTTACAGTGTGACTAGAAAGACTTATTTGAAGTACAGTCTTCTGTCTGGATGTCTGAGGAATGAGTGGATGTAGCACTTAAGGATTTTCTGAAAGAAAAATGTCTCAGACTCTTCAGATGCAACTCTAAACTTTTGCCCAACCCAGCTTTGAAAATCTAGTTAATAAAACAGCATGAGCTTAAGGCCTTGAATGGGATTTCCTTAAAGTAAAATCCTTTCACAAAGGTGTTTCATATTCTTGGAAAGCAAAAAGGGTGCAAGATGAAACCATAACAATGAAGCACCTGAAAACAGTGATAAATGGCCTTTCCCTTGCTTTCTACCACCACGTTCAGTACCAGGAAGATTTTCAAAATCACCCACAAGCAAGTAGAGGCTTCACTTCTATTTTATGGCTCATATAAATGTCAAGGGGTTGACAAAAGTACTGGAGATGTGCATTCATTTGGATATGAATGAAAATCAATGAAAAATTGGACCAAATTGAGCCAATTAGTTCAGTTTACATTAGTTCTGAAATGAAAACAGTGAACAACAAAAGGGCACAGGTGGGTATGTAACTGTTTTGGGACAGCCTTTTCACACCAGACCCCCTTTCCATCTCTATTGTGCTCCAGGAATTCAGGAACAGAATTCCCAGGTGGGTCAGGAAGAGACCCAGAAGAAATAGATGTCCATACTAATCATATGAAATTTTCAAAGATCACTCTGTATTGCATCTCAGGAAATGGACTGATATCCACTCTCAGATTACACATGTACTCACCCACCCTAAAGTGGTCACCATCTCAAGTTTATGGCTTTCAGGTACCAAACATTCCAGCTCTGCACATTTTCCATAAGGGAAATATCTTATATCAAAGGTGGGAAACATTTCCAATGTCCAACCAGAATCTGAAAGTCATCTTTTATTTTTTTTAAAAAAGAAGAGCTCGGGAGCCACTTTTCAGTTTAGCTGAGTGTCTGAAGACATTTGTTTTTGTTTTAAAAGTTTTAAAACTTAAAAAACACACATAAAGACAGCTACATTATGGAAAGCAGATTTAAAGTTAGCTTAAATACGTTAAAATTCAATGTTAATAAATTCATTCAATTTGATTGAGTGTTATTAAATTCATTAAAACTTCCAGTCCCATTATAAACCCATCCCAAACTTGATTATTAAAGTTATATTTGTAAGTAAATAATGGTTAAATGTACCCAAATTGATTTTAATTAATATTAATAATTGACTGACTATTGCATTAACTATTTAAATGAACTAAAAGTAAATAAATCAGGTGCAGTGTTGACTATAATTTTGCTTATGATATTAACTGTGTTATTGACAATAGCACATTTAGTTGCTTCTCCCATTGACTATAGTTGTTTCCTGCTAAATTTTGGAAGCAGCCCATAATATCAGTTTGGTATAATGCCAGTTTTTTTTAAATTTTATTAAAAAATAAAAATTCTGGGGAGTCCAGGCAGGCTGTTATAAGTGTTCCTATTTCACTTTAACTGCTATGGCTGCCTCCTGTGGAATCCTGGGATTTGCAGTTTTGGAAGGGGCATTTAGAAGAGTTTGAAGAGTTTCATCTGCCATCCATTGAGGCTTCTCTTTCTTTTTGACTACAAATACAATTGCCCCTCCCAATTTGCAGAGGGTGCGTTTCAGATTCCCTCCCCTCCCCCTGCAAAAATGGTGGCTCTCAAATATTTGAGTCCCATTAAAAATAATGGTGCATGTGCAGGGCCACACACAGGCACGCATCACCATTTTGTCTATAGCAGCGTGCCCCTCCTGTGAAGAGTGAGACTGCAGACTCAAACTCCGCAAACGTGGAGGGACAACTGTAGTGTCTTTTTACATTTCTCCCTGACATGTCCCTGGCTTCAGTCCAAAGTTTATCAGCTTCCTGGTCAGTTAGGCTTAATAGTGCAAATCTATTTTTCACATTATTTTTATTTTCTACAGGTATGTTCTTCAGATTGTATATTGGCATGTTGGTTAGTTTAGTGTTCTTCTTCAGTATTAGCTTTGGTTATTGATAGTTCATAGTCTGTGCCACAATCATCTTGTGATTTTACTTTTGCAGAGAGAATGGAGCTTTAAATAACTTTTATGATTTACATAACTTTAAATGAGGACATAGCTTACATAGTTTTAAATAAAGACATTGAAATAGTTCAAGATTTTCCATGCCTTGGCTTAGTCATTAATCGGAATGGAGACTGCAGTCAAGAAATCAGAAGATTAGGACTTGGACAGGCAGCTATGAAGGAACGAGACAAGATCTTGAAGTATAAAGCTATATCACTGTATACTAAAGTTAGGTATGTCCATATCCTCCCATTTCCTATTTCTATGTATAATTGTGAAAACTGGACAGTGAAGAAAGCTGATAGGTAGAAAATCAACGTATTTGAAATGTGGTGCTGGAGAAGAATTCTAAGGACACTACTGAGTTGCAAAAACACCAAATAAATGGATCCTACAGCAAATCAAACCTGAATTCTCCCTAGAAGCCAAGATGACTAAACTGAGACTGTCATACTTTGGCACAACATGAGAAGACATGAGTCCCTAGAAAAGACAATCATGTTTGGTAAGGAAGAAACAGTAGGAAAAGAGGAAGACTGCATTCCAGGTGGATGGACTCAATCAAGTAAGCCACGGCCCTGCATCTGCAAGACCTGAGCAGGGCTGTTGATGACAGGGTGACTTGGAGGTCTCACATTCATGGGGTTAGTATAGGTAGAAGTCAACTTGATGGCAGTTAACAACAACAAAATTGTCAATAGTCATACACATATAGTAAGCAGTTGAAGCCAGGAGTTTGCAAGGCCAGAACAAGAAGTGAGCCATGTCACCCCTTCTTCCTCTGTCCTTCTTCCACCTCCTCCGCTCTCCTTCCCTCCTCCTCAGTGGTGCAGAGAATGTCTTCCAAACTTGGATCTAAAGTCCCAAGGTGTTGCCCTCAAACAGCTTGAACACCTTGGCTAGTTCCTTAAAGTTCATACTAAGACCTGGGGTGGACTCCCCACCTTGAAAGAGATTAGCTGCTCCTGCTCCCTTCATCCTTCCTCCCCAGCCCCCTTTCTTTCTTGCTTAACAGACTGCTGGAAGGCAGATAGAGTTCTTTTGCTCAAAGGGTTAGAACTGACCCCTTCCAGAGGCCTTTGAAATTAGTCCAGGACTTGCATGAAATTAGGTAGAGCGCTACCAACAGTCTACCCCCTTGTTAGGTAAATGTTGCCCAGACATAGCAAGACATTTGCTTGAACAAAAGGGGTGGCTGGCTGGTATTAATAACAAAACAATTAAAATAAATTACAAAAACTAGTTGCTTTTTTCAACACCTATGAAATTTCCCACTTGATGGCAATGAGAGTAGCCATAGTGGATGAAATTGTCACTTCTACACAAAGCATAAATATATAGGAGGTGTTCAGGTTTATACCTAGTAATTGTTTCTAGTGCCACCACTGACATTTCCTCCGACTTCCCCTTTGCTTACTAAATATTCTTTTTACTCAGACTCATCCAGAACATATATTTTAATGGTTTACTATCTGCTGCATTAACAAAAGAAAATATATGTTCTTGTGGAACTATTTAAAGCCAGTGTGGTCAGAAACAATGGAAGGGAGACTATGGGCCTAAGCAGACTGCCAGAAATAGTGCACATTAAATTGAGGCACTGCCCTGGCTCAGTGCTAGGGAATCATGGGAACTGTAATTTATTGTGGCACCAGAGCTCTCTGACAGAGAAGGCTCAATGTCCCAGAAAAAAATACAATTCCCATGATTCCCTAGCACTGAGCCAGGGCAGTGCCTCAATTTAATGTGCACTATTTCTGGCAGTCTGCTTAGGCCTTATGATTTGACAGATTCTTCTCTTTAGGGCTTTATTTTATGGCTCATTATTTTTAAATAATGTGGCTCATTCCTCATTCCAGCACATTCCAGAAAGAACAGAGGCACTAATATCTAGCAGTATTCTTCCAGCATTTAGTCTTGTCATGTTCTGACTTGCATAAAGAGATTTTAATGACTAGAGAGTATTTCATTATGGCTTCTAAGATCCGGACATAACTGGTTTAGAAGAGTTTTTTATGCTCTACTGTCTGACAATCTTTTCACCTCACTGCCCATCACTGCTGGAAAAAAAATAATCAGTTTTTTTTTTTGTGTGTGTGTGGGGGAAATCCAAAGGGTTCACAGCTCAGCATTCTTCTCATACCAAGGTTGTCAGTCTTAGGAGATCCTGTTTATGGTGGCTCTGTACATGGTTCCCCCCCCCCCCCCCCCCCGTCCTAAGAATAACCCAACAGGGTAAGTAGATTCAAAAGCCTAATTCTTCCTCCACACATTGTTTGAATGTATGGAGGAAAATTCTGAAGGGGGCTGTGGAGTGGAGTGGTTAATGATCCCCCTTTATTTTTTGCTCCACTTGGAGGGTGTAAATATAAACAGACAGTAGCAGGAATGAAGAGGAACAGCAAGGCCTGGAGATTCCAGGTGGGAAGTGGTGAATGCCTCATTGCAGCAAGGGAGGTTTCCATCCTGCCTAAAGGCAGAGTTGAGGCCATTACTGAAAAAGACCTCCTTGGATCTCACCATTCTGAATAACTATTGGCCAGTCTCTAATATTCCATTCTTGGGTGAGGTTCTGGAGTGAGTGGGGGCCTCCCAGATCCAGGGGGTTCTGGATGAAATGGATTATCTAGATCCATTTCAATCTGGCTTCAGGCCTGCCTATGGGATAGAAACAACTTTGGTTCCCATGATGGATGACCTATGCAGGGAAATGGACAGGGGGAGTATTTCCTGTTGGTCCTGCTGGACCTCTTGGTGTGTTTTGATACCATCAACCATGGTATCCTTCTGGGTTACCTCTCTGAGATGGGACTTTTGGGGGCACTGTTAGACAGTGTTTCCAGGCTTTCCTGGAGGGGCAAATTCAGAACGTGGTGTAGGGTGACTCCTGTTTGAGTCCCTGACTATTGGCCTGCGAAGTCCCACAAGGTTCTGTTTTGTCACCCATGCTACTTAATATCTACATAAACTGCTGGGAGAGGTCATCCAGAGTTTTAGGGTGCAGTGTTGCCAGCATACGGATGACATCCAATTCTAGCAATAGTATTTACCATTTACATTTCTATACCACTTAATAGTGAACTCAGCACTCTCTAAGAGGTTTATAATCTATAAGCCAATTGCCCCCCCAAAACTGGGTACTCATTTTACCGACCTACGAAATGATGGAAGGCTGAGTCAACCTTGGAGCCCAGGGATTGAACTCACAATGTTGTGGCTGAAGTACTGGCATTTAACCACTGTGCCACCAGGTCTCCCACCCTATCTCTCCTTTCCATCTGATTCCAAGGAAGTTGTCTCTGTACTGAACCAATGTCTGTTGTCAGTAATGGACTGGATGAGAGCAAATAAAGTGAAACTTAATCCAGACAAGACAGAGGTGCTGCTGATCAGTTGTAAATTAGATCAGGGAATAGGGACTTTACTCCCCCTGTAATCTCAGGCTCACAACTTGAGTGTTCTCCTGGACTCAACTCTGGATGTTTAAGCCAGGAATGCATTTGCACAGGTAAAACTAGTGCGCTAGCTGTGCCCGTTCCTTGAGAAGTCAGACCTGGCCATGGTAACATATGCCTTGATTACATCCCATTTTGATTACTGTAACACACTCGATGTGGGACTACATTTGGAAACTGTTTGGAAATTTAAATTGATTTGAAATGCAGTGGCCAGAATGCTGAGCAGAGCCAGTTATAGGGAATATATAACTCAATTGTTGAAACAGCTTCACTGGCAACTGGTTCATTTGTGGGCACAATTCAAAGTGCTGGCTTGCTTGGTGAGGACACAAGAGAGAGCCGTATCGGTGGCTGCTCCCATCCTCTGGAACTCCCTTTCATGTAGCCAAAATGTTTATGTTTATGAGGCTAGCCTGCCCCCCCTTTCCTTTTTCCAGCAGGCATAGACATTTTATTCAAGGAGCCTTTTATATATAATCATGTTCGGGAGGTTTTTATACTTGTGTATGCTTTATGTCATTTTGTACTGTTCTTAGTTAGTTAATTTTTATTTTTTTTTAATTTTTATTGTACATTTTTAAAAACAATTTTATCTGTGAGCTGCCTTGGGTCCCTTTCTGGGAAAACGATGGAAGAGATGAAATTAAATGAAGCAAAGGATTTGGCCTCCCTATTGAGGCAAGGACCAAGATCAAGGACCCATTAACTTTTGATACTGGCTTTGAATCAAATCAATGGTCACAAGTTATTTCCCACTTTTGGAGGGATAGTTTTGGAGGGATGACTGGATATGATTGCTTGATTGATGGTGTGTGTGTGTGTACGTAGGCAAATATATGCACTGTCAGTCAGTATAGGATAAAATGAAATTTTGGAGGCTATATCAAGAAAAATGTGGCAGAAGAATGCAAGTTTAGATTGCCAAATTGGCCAGTAATGAATAAAATACTAGAACAAGAGATTGATGACAGTTTTCCTGGCTTCTATGCCCTACTTATCATCATTACACCTTGTTTTTGGTATTGTCTAGTATAAAGTGGGGAACCTCTGATCCATATGTTTATGAATTACTATACTTCACCACTGACCAAGCTGATGGGAAATAGAGTTTAACACCATCTGGAGGGCTGCACATTCACCAGCCTTTGTCTAGTAAATTATCATGTTCTAACTGTGATTTCAGATGTATTTTAGAATAATAGCAAAAAGCCACAGTACCTTGAAACCATTACAGACAGAATCCTGCAAACATAGAAAGTTTAAATCCCATTCATATCAACGAGATTTAAACGGCTAATTAGCAGCCAAAATATTTTCAAACCAGATCCCTCAGTACTGAGCAATTCTGGAGAGCTGGTGTCTTTTGCAAAATGGTGAATCCCCCTGCCTCTAATAAAAACATAATGATTCATTTTTTTTAGGGAGATAACTCATCTGAAAGGCCAAATGATGATCTGAAACACTGTTTAAGAAGTGTTCAAACGATGTGTGCAAAATTTACAGAAATATGTCAACTGGGATTTTTTTCCAAAAAAGCAGTTAGAATCTCATTAACTCTAAATCAAAAGCTTACTTGGGGAAAGAATTTAAAAATAGATATTGAAACCCAAGAATTCACACTCTTCCACACTTGTTTCCATTACAATGTACACCTAAGAGTTTGGTAATTTTTTCCAGGTGTTGTAAAATAAAAACTGGTTTACATTTGTAGCTAGTTTCAGATTTTAAAGTAAACAAGGCACTTGCACTAGAGGACATGGTTTGTCCATGATATATCCCATCTGGGAATGTTTATTTTAAACACATCATTAAAAAGCAGCCAGTTCAATGTTTTAAAAGAAATTTTCTACCATGCTAAAACATTGGGAGGAAATTTCTCTTTAGTGAGAAACAGTAAGATAGTTTTTTCTTCTTTCAGAGTTCTAGTTCAGTGACAGGCACAATGGGGTGAAAACACAGATGTAGTAAGTGGGAATTACATTTCTGAAGAACAAATAAAGAAATTAAGGCAAAGAACAAAAATCAAAGGTGGGAAACTTCTCGTTTGGATATGCTGAAGGAAGATCAGTGCAGACAACTAAAGCAAAATATCTGAATGTACTGTAGGCAAAGATTGTTAGGATTCTTCTTCCCAGATATCAGTTCAGTGTTGTTCTACTGCTTATTACCTTTACAGACTGCCAGAAATAGTGCAAATCGAGGCCACTTTAACTGTCCTGGCTCAGTGCTAGGGAATCATGGGAATTGTATTTTTTTCTGGAACATTGAGCCTTTTCTGTCAGAGAGCTCTGGTGCCACAATAAACTATAGTTCCCATGATTCCTTAGCACTGAGCCAGGACAGTTAAAGTGGCATCAATTTGCACTATTTCTGGCAGTCTGCAGCCACCATTAGTCTGTGATAACATAAGAGAAGTTAAAACACTGAGCCAAAATACCACCCCATTCACAGGTGGCGAATAGGGGGCACTTTGAATAACTCTGTGGGAAAGGGGGACTCACCTCCTCTCTCTGCAGCTTTGCCTGATGCCATTTTTCTTTCTTTCCAAAGATCTTGACAGTGATACTTAGGGCATTATATAATTTTGCTTCCAGAGACTTTGTAGAGAAAAACTGAAGAAGGTCATCTGTATGGAATGAGTTCATTTCCACCCCTACAAGCCATTCTTAATATGCCAGGGACTTTGTACACTTCCAACCCTCTCCCCTCTCAATTTGAAGGGAAAGTTCTGATTTGAACACTTTCAGCTCAGTACTATTAAAATTCTTCCATCTTGTGGTAGATGAGGCACAGCAGGTGTATGACCTCCAAGTGTCCCAGTTTGGCAGGGACAATCCTGATTAATCCTCTTTCATCCTAACTTTTCAGCTGCCTTTAAAATGCCTCCATTTCTGTCTCTTTCTCCCACTTTCTCCCTTTACCCTCAGCTTACTTCAGTTGCTGCAAAGTGATTTCAAAGTTCAAAAGTAGTTGCACTTAATTTATTTAGTGAAGGGAGAGGACATGGAGCAGAGTCTTGCTGTATCTAGTACTGACGCATCCTCTCCTAGCTTGTGTGTTCTTCCTCATTTTTTTGCAATCTTGAGTTGCTTGGCCACTCACATTCTTATTTTCATTTGTGAAATGTTGGAAGGTATGGAGGAGGCCAGACTGCCCTCCATCCTTCCCTCATCATTCAGAAACTGTAGTGACAACACATAAGCTGTTTGGAATTGCTAAAATGGTTTTAAATTACTTTCAGGTTGTTTTATTGGCAGTGCATCACCTTGAGATATGTGGTGGGAGGGTATAAAGTGATCAGTGGGAGAGGGAAGGATCTTTATTTCACCTCTCTGTCTCTTTCTTTGGTCTATGTACTCAATCCATTTACTCCCTTCTTACTTTTCCTCTTCTTCAGTTAGTTAGTAATTCTCTCTCTTCCTTTTGTCTGGGAAGGGAGCATTTAGGAAGGTTCAACCCCAATAATATCTCCTAGTTTACCGCTACGCATAAAAGCCAGCTTTTAGCAGCTCATGTAAGCAAATTTAAATCAACTTCTTTTATCTGTCACCTTTCCCATCCCAAGATAGATTTCCTGAGACAATAAACCCAAATTTTCTTTTTTGCCTTACAAGATCTTCCTGACTGATTTCTTTAGTTACTACCACAAGCTCATATTGCACTAGCTCTGCTGCACTCTCCTTAATGTTGTTGTTGTTGTGTGCCTCCAAGTTGTTTGTGACTTATGGCATCCCTAAGATGAACCTATCATGAGATTTTCTTGGGAAGGTTTGTTCAGCAGAGGTTTGCCATTGCCATCCCCTGAGGCTGGGAGTGTGTGACTTGCCCAAGGTCACCCAGTGGGTTTCATGGCCCAGCAAGAATTTGAACCCTGTTCTCCAGAGTCATAGTCCAATGTCATTAATGTGCATACCAGATATTCCTACTAGGTTTAAATTCAATTGATACCCATCCTGATTACATCCATATTTTGACATCATGGAGAACTTGTGACACCTGGCAGTGAAATGATGAGTTGCTCTCTGTGTGTTGATTGAATGTTTGAAGGCTTTAATGTAAACACAATAATTCTAGTTGGAATATTTCAAAATTATACATGGTAACTGGTAAATCATTCACAAGAGCAATGACCATGCACAACTGGCAATTCATAGCACCCACACACAATTGCTGTCCATTAAAACAAGGCTGAGAATTAGCTGCAAGTAGGTCAATGGATTATTTGAGTTGAGATTATTTGAAAGCTGGGCCCTCAGCTACTGACTGGCTTGTACTGGTGTAAACTGAGGAACATGATTGGCATCTGGGCTGGATCTCAGGATGATCAGAATCAATGGTCCAAAACCCACTGCAGAAATAATCCAGTTTGAGACTGCTTTAACTGCCTTGGCTCCATGCTAGGGAATTCTGGGAACTGTAATTTTGTGAGACATTTAGCCTTCTCTGTCAGAGACCTCTGGTGTCATAATAAACTACAGTTCCCAGGATTCCCTAGCACTGAGCCAAAGAAGTTAAAGCAGTCTCAAACTGGATTATTTCTGCAGTGGGTTTTGAACCAATGAAGCTATACAACTACAGCAACTAGAGTGCTAAGGAATATACTGCTAGTAGCTCAAGAGTGGGGGAGAAGCTTGGAGAGAGGTGGAACTACTTCTTTGATGTCTAGGATGGTTAGCTTGATAGATGATAGAAATAGAAATTCATGTTTGGTTTTGTGCCCATTTTGTAAGAAGGCATGAAGATTGATGCTCAGGCACCTGTGAGCCATATGCTTTATAAACACACCCTGTAGTCTTTGAGCGATCTCCTTCAGGTTTCCCTTTGAGCGAGCTTCCTCTGGTTTCTCCTACAAGCACCAGAGCTATTTTTTCCAGATGATGTAGAAATTTGTAAAAACTGCAGTGGCAAGCATATTTTTTCCTGGAAGTAAAACCCAGTGGTAGGGTTGCAAGGTCTCAGGGCACTAGGTAAGATTGTTGAGAAATACTAAATTTCTCCAAGTCTCCAGGCAGATAAAAACAAAATGGCCAAAATCCTGTTGAGACATTGCAAAGGTGTTACTTCCATACCAGTCTCCCCAGTCCCCACTTACCAGGTAGCAGCCACTCTGATTGATGGGGATCTGTTCCCCTGTTGATCAGGAAGCAGCTGACTGATGTTCCCATCCTTTTCCATGAGCAATCTCTGGTGTGACAGGCAGAAGCAGGAACCCAGTTGCAATTGCTCCTCTTCCCAGGGATCTCCATACAAGGGGTGGGTGGGAACATCAGCCAGTTGCTTCCTGGTCAACAAGGGAACAGACCTCTGCCAATTGCAACAGCTGCTGCCAGAGAAATGGGTTCACAGTCCTTACATAATCCCTAAACTATAGGCTACATAAGGACTATGAATACAAAATAGTCACAAGTAAACAATTCTAGCTTGCACATTTGTAACTGACCAACAGGATTCTGGCTTTCTTTTCTTTTCTTTTCTTTTCTTTTCTTTTCTTTTCTTTTCTTTTCTTTTCTTTTCTTGGGGGGGGGGTATCTGAGGTGGCTTTAAAGCCTGTGCACCCATCTCCACCCATTTCCAGCTAGTATCAGGACATTCTAACTCAGCATGCGTGCTGCTGCACCTAAAAGCCAGGAGTTGGGAGGGTGGGAGTGAGAGTGAGTGAAGTGGGAGAAAGAAAGTTGAATAAATGTGTGGGATTCATTGTGTCATCTGGAGAGGACATGAGCTTCCCTGTTGTGTTAGCCATGGCAGGAGCAACACAAGGCCTATGAGAGAAGAAACCACCCTGAGGGTTGCCAGTGAACTTTCCACAACTCCAGTAGCATCATCTCTGTGTTGTGCACCTTCAAACTATTTCTGACTTATGGCAACCCCACATGGGGTTTTCTTGGCAAGGCTTGTTCAGCAGAGGTTTCCCATTGTCTTCCCCAGAGGCTGAAAGTGTGTGACTTGCCTAAGGTCACCCAGTGGGTTTCATGGCCAAACTGGGAATTGAACCCTGGTCTCCAGAGTCTTACACCATGCTGGCTCTTTGGAATTACCTTTGATTTCACTAAAATAAGATTATGCTACCATATGTCTTTATGCACAAGTACATAGTAATTCCATAATTCTTCAGGACATTGATATGTGGTAAGTTCATCTTTTCTACAGATTACTTGCTGTTCCTTCTCAAATATGGAAACTAAGAACACTCAAACCACTATGCCACACTGACTCAGTAGCAGCACTAGCAAAACTCCTCATGTGCCATGCATGGTGTAGGTAAAGCCACATGAGATGTGAGGTCTCACAAGAACAGCAGCAACTGATGTAGTTGCTGGGTGTATTTTTCTGCCTACATTGGGGTGAAGAGGCAGGGAGAGAAAATTTGCTCCCTGAAAAATGCTTTGCATGTTGTTCTTTTCCTGACTCTGGCTAGCCATATTACCTGAGTAGTTGAGATTTTTGTCTTGATGCTCATTTCCACAACCAGTAGATGCCCCTGCTAACTCTTGCCTGCCTTGCTACTGTAATATCACAAGTACCCACCTACTGGTCTCAGGTTTTGGGCCTAAAATCTCAAGTAATGGGATGCTGCCAACCCTACTCTGTGAAACAAATAAAAGGAGATGTTCTTTATAGTAAACATTGTCAGAGTTGGAGTATTGATTGCACAGCAAATTAATTTTACTAAGTACTAGGTTGAGTGATCTTGACACAGCTGAATGAGTCTGCACAGGGTGAAAAGGGTGTTTGTTGACCTGAGGCAACCTTGTAAAAATGTGGGCAGACTTCAGGCTTGTCAAATTTGCTTTACATTTTACTCAACCCACTAAGAGCAACCAAACAGAGACAGTACAAAAGAATTGCACTAAAAATTGAAAACAAAAAAAATTGAGACACAGCAAAATGGTGGCTGAATACTTTGCAAGCCTAGGAACTTGTTCCGAGTCCCATAATGGAACTTTGGGTCCAATCCATTCTTGGTTCCAGTCTAAATGGAAAAAAGGTCACTATGGTCCGAAAAACACTGCAGAAATAATCCAGTTTGAGGCCGCTTTAACTGCCCTCGCTCAGTACTAGGGAATCTTGGGAATTGTAGTTTATTGTGACACCAGAGCCCTCTGGCAGAGAAGGCTAAACGTCTCACAAAACTGCAGTTCCCAGAATTCCCTAGCATTGAGCCAGGGCAGTTAAAGTGGTCTCAAACTGGATTGTTTCCATAGTGTGTTTTGGACCCTTGCTGGACTACCACAAATCACCTAGAGATCCACCAAGCTTATCTATGTTTTGCCCTCGTATATATACCCCAGTGGCTTTTATGGCCCTTAATATCACCTGTCACTCACTGATTGCCTGTAATGTAAAACTAGGCTCAGCCACTTACCAAAGTATGTCTTTTATTGTAGAAATAAAGGCACCAACCCTCCCCCCCATGTGCTAGAACAATGTCATTACTTTTTCTAGATGTTGTCATCCTGGAAAGGGTGTGGAGTTTCCACCTGCATGACTGAAAAGCAGATGATTAAGTTTAAGTGAAATGCATCAATGTCACCTTTCTGAACTTTTGACACAGTACAGCTAGCAGGGCATTAAAATTGTAACAGTGGTCATGGTGTGGCCACCTACAGAGAATGTTGCTGTCAAATATTTTCACATTCTGGGTCAGATGCTGCTCATTTGTTTTTCTTTCATGGCCTGCCTGCCTGCCTTCCTCCTACTCCTCTGTAAAAGGAGGAGCCCAAACTGCACACAGTGTAGATAAAGGGTTTACAAAATGCTAGTTAGGCAATAGTGAGAAGTCAATAAGGTAAATTTTGCAGTGCTGATGCTCATCTTGACGGTCTCCATAGAGTCACTCCCAAGGAGAAGCCAAGAATTTAGGCAGCTGGTTTCTTGCAATGTTCATTGATGCCCAGGAGCAGGTGTTTTGTAAAGCTAATGAATCTTCAGTGCCACTCTAAAATGCTTTGCTTTGCAAGGGTAGCTCACAACAAAATATCCCTCTCCAACTCCTGCTAGGAAAGCCAATGTAGCCTAGTGTCTTGAGCATTAAAACTAAGAGTCTGGGAGACCAGGGTTTGAATCCGTGCTCACTCATGTAAATCTACTAGGTGAGCTTGGAAAAGTCACACTCAGCTGAAGAGGAAGGCAAACCTCCTCTGAATAAATCATGCCAAGGAAACCTCATAATATTTTTGCCTTACTCTCACCATAGGTCAGAGGTGACATGCAGGTACACAACAGCAATAGCGACAGCGACATCAGCAACTCTCATGAGCACTACAGTAAAGCTTAGAGGGAACTAAAGAAGCCAGAGCAGAGTGGCAGATTGTGTCATTCCCACTAATCAAAATGTCCCAGAGTTACAACCCTGTGAGCTCTGGCTCCATTACACCACTATAGGTAAGGAGTTCATCACACTGGAAAAAGAAACGGAATATTAGCATGATATTCTCGTCAATATCCTGTAAGTATTGCATGATAATGCCATGATTTTCACAGGACTTTGCACAATGTCATCATTATTGCACGATTATCCCGTGAATAAAGTGGCACAATTTTGCTGCTTTATTCACAGGGTAATTGCACAATAATGATGACATAGTGTGAAAACCATGGCATTATTGTGCAATATTAACAGGATATTGCAGGATTATCATGCTAATATCCCATTTCTTTTTCCAGTGTGATAAATTCCCAAGTCTTGAAAGAATTTACAGAGAATATTCCCAGCACCTGTTATATGCAGCTAGACTATAAGAGTTATTGCAGTCACATACAGCTTCAGAAAATTATACTGCTGTCTCACTTGACACATTTTGAAGGAGAAACATACAAAGCCAATCATTTGGCCCTAATGGTATTTTCCTAGTTGGACCCTGTGAATCTTTTTTTGCAGGTGAATCTGCTTTCTCTCTTGTCTTTATACTGTAGTTAACATGATGTCTGCTTTCTTTTCTTTCTGAAAGCTAACTAGTAAAAAGAGCGAAGCAGGACCTTCTTTAACTACTGAATGCTACCCATTTTCACCCAGAATTTGTAAAGGCTCTCCAATTTTAGCAATTACCATCTGGGGGTTCCCAGTTAAGAACCACTGTTTTGATCCCTGAGAAAAATATAGAGATCCAGGTCCACACCAGATTTCTGCTGCAAGAATGAAATGTTTTTATATGACCCACCTTGCACTGGCCCCCTTTAGCTTGCCTTTGAAGGAGACACTTTCACATCAGACATTTATAATGCTATGATTCTATTTTAACTGCCATACAACATCCTATGGAATCCTGGAATCTGCTTTGTTTTAGGGCCTTGAAGTTATTTCTGATTATGATCTGTGTGGTTTTCTTGGTAAGATATGTTTGGGGAGGTTGCCTTTGACTTACTCTGAGGCTGAGTAAGTTTGACTTGCTCAAGGTTACACAGTAGGTTTCCATGGCTGAGTGGAGATTTGAACCCTGGTCTCCAGAGTCATAGCCCAATGCTCAAACTACTATACCACAATGCTATTTAGGGGATTGGTTTGCATTTAGAATTCTTAGCCAGAGATGGCTAGTGCCATAATGAATAACAAACCCCAGGATTCCATAGCATGTTGCCAAGGCAGTTAGTGGAATATAGTGCTATAACTGTGTAGTGTGAGTGGGTCCCATATATCACTATTTATCCACCATAACCCAGTAGGACATTTCCAGCCACCAACTGTTTATCATAACCCACTTACTTGCCTTCTAGCTTACCATTTTTGCTTTCCATCTCTTATCTTTTCCTTATGATCTCTCTACTTAACATCAACCATCTTTCTCACTTCTCTTAAATCCATTCCATCTACCATCTAAGTTTGCCAGGTATATAGGTCTGAATTAAGGTTTCAGGGTTTTGTTGTTTGTGGTCTCCAGGGATGGAGTGAAATCTGTTTAAGAACTATAATCAAGTGGACTATTTTCTGCTTGATCTGAGAAATGTTGCCATTTCCTACTCAACCACAACAAGAATTGGGTGCCACTCTCTTATGAGACCTGGCAACACTACTAACATCTGCTTTCTCCATATCCATCCATATTTCCTTCAACTGCTTTTTGAATTCCAGTTCCAGAACATTTTTTTCAAATGGCCCTTCTGTAAGTACATATTCAGAAATTCATGAAGCCAGTACCAAAAATTCATCCTTTGTTCTTGGTCAGCCCTAGGTTTTCAACATCTTGTGTTTAAGAACTGAGCAAGTGGGCAGCTGGTTCTCTCTCACTGGTGAATATGAGCAGGCATCTTCTTTTTCATTGGCTTTCAAGAACATATCCATAAACTGTAATATGAGAGCCTTCAGGGGATGGTTCATTCATTTCAATCTCTCTATACCATTTTACACAAGGTGGATGTCACCACACTGAAAAAGCTATCTGGTGTCAGAACACTTTCTCAATTATTCAGAAGCTATTTAGAGGATAAACAAAACTTCCTTGACTGCTAAATTATTAACTGTAGTGTAGTTTTATGGCTTAAAGGACAGTGTGGTTTGGTATGTGTTATAAAAGGGAGCAGATCATCCTGACCAAGTGATCCATGAATCAGATTTTTTTAAAGTTTTGCATTAATTTCCTATGCTTAGAAACTTAGAAATCTCTATATAAGGCATGATAAGCAAGGTAGTTGAAGATACTGGGGAAAAGATGGATCTTCATCATGGGTCTTGGTCTTGTAGGTTGTGATCCACAAGTGTTTTGTATCTAATGATGTGAAAATACCTTGTTGTTGTTGAGATTTTGATTGAGACTGGTTATCATTGCATGGTGAGATAGCCTATTCTCTAGCCTCTGTGGGAATTCCTACCTCAAGAGGCACCAATTTTTGGGGGGAGAGGGAGGAGAGGCATTAAGTTTGCTGCATTCTGTGCAAAAGTCCTTCGCCAGTGTGAAACAAATGATTTTTCAGTTTCTGTGGGTAAGCACGTGCACGCGTGCACACACACAGATCAACTATACAAGGACAGGCTGATTGATCAAAAGGACACAAACAACCCATCTAATATTACTATTTTTTAATGTTTGTGCAAGAAAACAACAGTTACTGCATTTTTCAACTTTGCAAATTTTTCAGATAGACACAAAACCCATTCTTTAAAATGGACAATAGCACTCCACAACTGACCCCTTTCTCCCACAAAATCTCACTATATAACAGTGAGGAGAACTCTCTGAGTGTATGTGTGTTGTCCTATTAATTATGAGAGGATGAACTGAGTTAGAATTTCCATCACTACTCACATCCCAATATACCATGTTTGGGACTGCTTTCAAATATAACATATGTAGGCCTTTTCAGGAATATGGTCCATCTCAATGTGAATAAAATGTGGCTCTGAAATTATGGATTTCATTTAAACCCACTCTTAATGAACCACTAACTGATTTTTCACTTTCTATAGGTAAGCACGTGCATGCACACGTGCATGCGCATGCACATGCACACACACAAACCAACAGGTATGATTCATTGTTGCTCATTACATCACACCATAACAAAAGATTGGCATATCTGCTGCATGCATAACCTGCACATTCCACAAAGTGCATTTCCCCCCTCACAACAATCACCTTACAAAGGTGGGTTAATTTGAGAGATTGTGACTTATAGGGGCAGCTGGTGACTTCATTGCTTATTGGATCATCCCTGGACTTTAGTGCTTAGATCCTGTCCAGTGCTGACAAAGTGTGCTCTTCTGGGTTTTGGTGCTGGTGGGCAGAGCTGAGCCCATGCTCTTAAAGCCAGCTTGATGGACTGCTGGGCAAAGGGAAGAAGTTTGCATAAAGGGGACTGAATATCCAAGAAAGTAAGAAGTACAACTGTTGGTATGATAACCCAGTGTTACGACAATGTAAAGCCCCAGTGGAATTCTACCCTGAACTTTAAAGGTGCCTATTAAATCTGTTGAGGGGTTGGATTCAGCACCCTGGATAGCTCCTTTAAGGTTTTGGCTAAAATACCCATGGGAGACATGGGAACCGCCAGCTGTCACTGTATTATTTGTTGCTGTTATCTGCATTTGAACTGACCTTGATTCATGATAACCCTGTGGATGAGACACCTCCAAGAGCCCCTGTCCTCAACTGCTCTGCTCAGGTCCTGCAGGCTCAGGGCCATGGTTTCCTTGATTGAGTCTTTCTTCTTCTGTTTCAACTACAGAGGAAACTACTCTGTTTCTACTATTACCTTTCCTAGCATTATTGTCTTTTCTAGTGAATCCTGCCTCCTCATGATGTGGCTGAAGTACAACAGTCTCAGTTTAGTGATCTTGGCTTTCAGGGAGAGTCCAGGCTTGATCTGCTCTAGGACCCATTTGTTTGACTTTTTGGATGTCCACGGTATCCTCAGCACTCTTTTCCATTTCAAATGAGCTGATTTTCTTCCTATCCATTTTCTTCACTGTTCAGATTTCACACCCATACACACTGATGAGAAATAAAAATGCTTGGACTATCCTAATTTTAGTATTCAGTTTTATGTCTTTGCTCTTTAGGATCTTGTCTAGTTCTTTCATAGCTGCCTTTCCCATTCCAAATCTTCTGATTTCTTGATTACAATCTCCATTCTGAGCAATGGGTGATCCAAGGTAAGGGAACTCTTTAACTATTTGACTGCATTGTACATAAGCGAAACTAAGGTTGAGGTGTGCCCAAGGCTAGTTGGTGAACCCACAACTTATGGGAGATTTGGCCTGGACCTAAAATGAGGCTTTCATGTACAAACTAGGGTTTCTATGTCTGTTCTATCTGAATTCTACTTTTGAAAACTGGGGCACCTTGTGAAGTGGCCTTGAATGTGTTTTAATAAAAAGCTATTAGATGAGAAATAGAGGACATGGCTTTCCTGGTTCCCCCCCCCCCCCCCCATATAATTGTAGGATTTTAATTTGCTGAATAAAAAGATCCTCCATTCTCCAGTAAAACCCCAGGATCAGGCTGCTGTGTGATGCCAGTCTCAGGCTTGCACAATTATTTCTCTGCCCTCACCACTAACATGGAAGTCACAACTGCCAACAGTGACTATCCAAAACTGTCCTTTGGACTTGGAGGCTAAATGGAAATTTTACTTTTCGGTTCCCACTTCCATCTTGGTCCTTTAGCTGTTATCTCATAATGCCAGTGGTCCATAATAGCTTTTATATGGGTGAGTTTCCTTCCTTGCTTTGTTCTGTCTAAGGGAATATTCAAATATTTGATCCCATACATCCAGTCTTGAGTTGCACAGTCCAGAAATGTCAAGTGAGTGTTACCTGTAACTTTTAGAAAGCCACATTTTCCTAGCTTGTACCTGTAGCATTTCTGGCAATTATACAAAAGCTCTATTAACTCCAGCATGGAGGAACTTTTCTGTGTTCACTGATGCTTCCTTTTAGACACTAAACCTCTAGATTAGGACAAACGGGCAAAATGGAGTTTTATCTTGTTTACGTTCATGCTAAACTTGTGGAAAAGCCAGCTGTTCTCAAGATAAAGGTGAAAATATTTCCCGTTGACAAGGTTGTCAAGTCATGTCTGACCATATGGGGCAGTGCTCATCTCCGTTACTAAGAGCCAGTGTTGTCAGAGACTACTCTCTGATCATGTGGGGCAGCATGATTTCACAGAATGGTGTTTACTGTTCCCAAGATAACAGTAGCTCAATAATTTAATTCAGTTATTTTTTTATTAAACAAAATCATATATCTATAATAAAATGCAGTGTGTATTTTTACCAACAGCAGTATGGTCTTTATTCCACTAAAGACTAATCCAGTGATTTTTTTAAAAAAAAAAAGGGTTTGTAATTTTGTTAATTACATTCTTTTCACCAATACAATGTGGAAATCCTTCCATATTCTTAAAGGTAGGGTCAACTGTGCTTCAATAAATATTTCTTAGCGCTACTTGGGAAAGAAGGTATTGCTCTCCAAAAAATATACTGTAATTCTTCAAATAAAATAAAATAAAATAAAATAAAATAAAATCTGTCAGGCAACTTGATTCTTTCCTTTCTTGCCACATCCACAAATAAGTGCAATGATTTATTGACTATTGATCTGAACATTAAAAAGCAAGTGCAAAATACAGGGAATCTCCCTGAGCGATAGAGCTTCTAAGGGTAGCTGTATTCAGGGGTAGCTGTGTTGGCCATTTAGCAAATTCAAACAAAATTCCATCAGTGATATCTTTATTGTCCAACCAAAATGCACAATATACTCGTTGTAAGCTTTCAAAACTTCATGGGCTTCTTCATCAGGCAAGATGTTACAAACCAAACAGGAGAAAAACAATTGGAGATGTTAGTCAGATGGCTACATGCTGTTTCAGTCTTTAGTTAAGATGTTATATGGTGGGGAGAATATCATTTGCAGGCAGACTCCTCCTCCTCCTGGCTCTGTGGCTATAAGGAGATTTGCAAAGTCCAGGAAATTTAAAATCCATCTGCATCTCAACAGGGACCCCTCTTTTGCAAGCCAATATGTTTCCATTCCAGTGGGGTCACAGGCCTTTTTGTGACAGAGAACAATGAATTCCTCAAGAAGTCGCCATGTGTTTGCATCAGGGATATTTTGGTGGATGTAGAGGTAAAACATGCAAATTCAGTCCAAATTTGTGGGGCTTGGTTGGTTGAAGTTCCAGGAGAACTAAGAAGAATTGCCTGTGGAATGGGAACCTTATGAAGATAATAACCATGAGTTTCTGGGGCCCTTTCACATTACGCAATTAAAGCACTTTCAATCCACTTTAGGTGCCATGAGTCCATCCTATAGAATGCTAGAATTTGTACATTGTTGTTATTTGTTGTGAAGTAGACTTTGATTTGTGTCAACCCTATGAAAGAGACACCTTCATGAGCCCTGGTCATCAACTGCCCTGCTCACATCTTATAAACTCAGGGCCATGGCTTCCTTGATTGAGTCTATCCACCTGTAGTGTGTTTTCCTCTTCCTACTGCGTTCCACCTTACCAAGAATTCTTATATTTTTCAGTGAGTCACATCATCTTATGATATGTCTGAAGTATAAGAGCCTCAGTTTAGTCACCTTCACTTCTAGTGAAAGTTCAGGCTTGATTTGCTCAAAGACCCAATTATTTGTATTTTAGCAGTGCATGGTATCTGTAGAACATTTTTCCAACCCAATATTTAAAATGTGTTGATTTTCTTCTTGTCAGCTTTCTTCACTGTCCCACTTTCACAATCATACTTTAGGAAGGCACAGTCAGAATTCTCTAACGCCTCTCCAAATTATATATCCCAGGATTCTGTAGAATGTAGCTAGGGCAGTTAAAATAAAACCAAAATGCTATAATTGTGTGGTGCTTCCCTGATTAAACAGAGTTGGCATTTCTGGAATTAGTCCAATGTCTGATGATGTTGAATTACAATTAAAGCCAAGTACTGGTTTTTCTTTTCTGAACTGAGATTTTGCACAGGTTTCCTAGGTCCATGTCCAGGATCTATAGTGCTTGTGGAGGCATGGATTCAAGAGTGGAGAGAGAGAGATGGCAGAGAAGGAATATAAACGATGGCATTACTATGCTCAAGCTAGTTGGGGATTCTGGAAGTGGTATTCTGAAATAGAAAAGCTACTCATACTCCTACTAAACACAATAATTATAATAAAGCAATGTAGTTCAAGTACCTGTGGCTGTATAATTGTATTTAAAGTAAAACTAAGCACAGATTGTTTGGCAAAGGTTTCAGAAACATTTTTTGGGGGTGGGGGGTGGAGGGATAAGAACAGAATCAGAAATTGCCAGCCCATGTTCATTTATTTTCCTCACCATGGATCTCCTCTGTATGACATCTTTGAGGTGAGATGGAGTTTAATTGGTTGCAATGGTGAAGCCATTCCTTGCCTACCTGGATTCCATCTTTTCTGAAGTCTCTGTTACCATCTATTTTCCCTCCCTGTCTTTTATTTCAACTGTGATACATTCTTACTACTTGTTTTCACCAAGCTCTTTGTCTCTTCGTTGTCTTCCACAAACATAATACAACCACTCCTCCCCATTTAATATCCTACTTTGCATACTCTTCCTATGCAAAATCTAATCTTAAAATCTCTGATTTTTTCCCTGATCTTGTTTGATATGGTGGAGATAATACTGGAAGATTTAAGTCCATATCCTTAGGCATATGTTTGAGCTGAACAAAGTTCCTTTTAATGTTACTACAGTTGAAAAAGTCTCTGGACTTTTCTTTAGATTGTCTTAGGCTTCTTACCATAAGTGTCTGTTGCTGAGTCATGGGGAAAATTGGTGGCCTTGAACCATTGGCAAAAAATGGAGAGGAGCCATTAGGTTGTTGTTGTGAGACCTTTTTAGTGATTGGGTCCCTCAAAAGAACCTGTCTCAGTCTTGGTAGAGGTGAGAGTTGTGAAGTTTCCATTATCAAGAAGGTGGAGCTGTCTTTTTCTTGATATTGCCATGTTGGGACTGGAACATTTTCATCCATTGCTTTCAGAAGATCTTTGACTCTTGTGTCTGGAAAAGCCACAGGACTTGGGTCTACAGTTCTGTTTTCAGTTGCTGATCTTGGTATTATCCGACTCATACATGACATAGAGAACCTTTGAGTATAGTGGTTATTTACTAAAGCAGAAGGTGCTCTCTCTGACAAATATGATTTTCTCACTTCTGTGAAATCCTTGACATCTACATTTTCCTGTGGATCCTGTTGTGTCTTATTGAATGGCTCATGAGAAAAAAATGTTGGAGATCTAGGCGGCTCAAAATGTACCAGTTCTCTGTCTGCAAACTTGGAAACTAAATGGAACATCAAAGTACACATAATCAGTTCAAACGGAAATCATGCATGTGTTTGTGCATTCAAATTGCCTGTCGATTTAGGGCAACTCATGCATTTCACAGGCTTTTCTCAGGAACGGAATATTCAGAGGTGGACTTGCCAGTTCGTTCTTCTGAAATGTAGCCTAAAGCACCTGGTATTCATTGGTGGTCTCCCATCCAAATAGTAACCAGAACTGACCCTGCTTAGCTTCCAAGATCAGATGGGATATTGGGGTATTCAGAAATTATACTTGCAATTAAAATTGTCACATTCTCCAGGAAATCTAAACAACAATAACCAGCAAAATCCTCCTGTGATGGAAAGATTCCTTCCACCAGCAGGACGCTTTTGCCCTAATCAAACATTTTTGATGCCAGAATGGAAAAGGAGTCTCTCTTCACTAACCCCCACTTTTCTCTTGCAAGTTCTCTATCCTCTGCATCTGGTCTGCAAATGAAATGAAAGCAAAATAAATACAGGACTGTCAACAGAATGAGATGGCTTCTGTCCTATTTTTACCAGCATCTGAGTGTTTTGGGTGGAATGCCTATTAGGCATCTTCATGCCAGCAGACCCAGACTCTGACCCATTGTTTCTAGCAGTAGCAGCTGATGGCTTCCATGTCAGCAGAGCTGTGAATCTGTTCTGTGAATCAATGGAGCAGTGATTCTGCTCTGGATATTAGGCTAAACTTTAAAGAGGCTATTCCAGGTGCTTTGGACAGCACCATTAAAGTTCCTGGATTGGATTCATTGCCACAAAGAAATGAAAACCACACATGGTTTCTAGATCCTTAATTCTTACAAGCAAACTGAGAACTTCATCCATTACTATTTCTTCCATTACTGTTACTAACATTACAAAGAAAAGGGGTGGATGTTTCACCTGTGCTGACAACACTGCTAATTTTTTAAAGGGAGGGGGGGAAATATAAAGATTTAAAAATGCAAGTCTAAATACATTGAAGGTACCAGATTCCATCTGATCTTGGGAGATAAACAAAGTCAGCCTGGTAAGTACTTGAATGGGACGCTGCCAAGAAATACCTGGTGTTGTAAACTATATTTCAGAGAAAAGTACTAAGAAATCGGTACTGGGAAACTGGCAAGATTCAGAAAAGTCTGCTCAACCAATTCCAAGTTGTACCAGCAACAACAACCTTCTAGCAGAACGACTTTGAGTTCTTTATTACGACCAATCGGTCAGCACAAGCAGAACGACTGTATTTCAGTTACATTTGTTGTTCTTACTTTTCTAAATGCATGCATATGTGTTTTCCAATCACTTGTCAGTTTACAGTGTTCCCATGAATTTCACTGGATCTTCTTAGGAAAAGAATGCTCAGACACAATTTTCTGGGTGAGGGCTGACCAAAGCAGAATAGATTGGTACTATTACTTCCCTCAGTCTAGACACCATACTTCTATTGATGAAGCTTAGAATTGCATTGGTCTTTTTAGCTGCCACATCACACTGTTCACTCATGTTTGGCCTGTGGTCCACTAATACACCTAGATCCCTGATGTAAAGCTTAAAAAGTTATTTTTAAGAAAAATTGATATAGTGACAGTGGTCCCCAAACTTTTTCAGGCCACCATCCCCTTTCCTCTTGGGTGACAACCCTAGCACCTGCCATGTCTATTTCTTGGTATTAGGTCCACTGTTCTACTGGCGGTGGTGGGGGGGGGGGGGAGGGAGAAAGTATTCTAAGCAAGGGAAGCAGCTGCTTTTGGGTAATTTTGCAAATGAAGTAAATGAAATCCTGCTTGCCACGCAACCCCACTGGGTGACTCTAGGCAAGTCACACTCTCCCAGCCAAAGGGAAAGGCAATGGCAACCCCCCTCTGAAGAAAACTTTTCAAGAAAACCCCATGATATGTTCATCTTAGAGTCACCATGAGTCAAAATAACTTGAAGGCCCACAACAACAATTGCTACTAGTGAGCCCAAGTTCCAAAGGGAGCCTGGAGCCCCACAAGTTTGTATTTGGGGGAAGGAAGGTGAGGCTGGGGGGTGGCTTGGTAAAGTGAAGGAGGGAGGCTCCTCTATGGAAGGAACAGCGCTGCCTGAATGGGGTGCCTGGCAAAGAGGGTGGGCAGGCAGACAAGCTCAGCAGCAAGGAAGGGCTGCATGGCCACCTGGGCAGCCCATGCCAAGAAATATCCCTGTAGTTGCCCTCCCCTGGCAAAGCAGCTGCCTGGCAAAGGGAGGGAGAGGGGGATAAGGGGGGGGGGAAGGAACAGGAAACCTCAGGAGTCACCAGAGCATTGACTGTATCCAACGCAAGGGGAAACAGAGGAAGAGCCTGCCCCCTTCCCTTCCCTTTTCTCCTGGCTAGCTGGCTTGAGCTAGTTAGCCAAGGCAAAAAGGAAAGAAGAGCAAATTCCTGCCCCCTCCCTTTCCTTTTGCCTTGGAACCAGCCGGTGTCCTTTTTACCCAAAGAAACTTTCTTCCTTGGGCTCACTGAAGGGGGAGCTGAGCAGTTTCTGGGAAAAGGTGGGCATGGTAAGTATTTTGGTGCCTAAAGAGGAGAGGGAGCAAGGGAAGAACAGGGTCAATTTGCTCTGTTCCAAGGTGAGGCAAAGCTGGAGGAGCCATGCTAAGTTTCTTGCTTCTCAGTCTGGACTGACACAGCTTGTTTCCTGCAGAACTCTCTATTCAGCCTCCCTCTGTCCTGTCCCAGAATGGTGTACAAAAGAAGTTTCTTGCAACTAGGGTTGCCATAATTCTCTTCCACAAAACCTTAGATGCAAGTCTACGAAAGCTTATGCTACAACTTTCCTCCCACAGTTAGTCTCAAAGGTGCTACAAGATCCCTTTGCATACCGATATTCCAGACTAATATGACTTATGGTTGAATCTGCACTGCAGAGGGGGGCAATGTAGTTTGACATTGTTTTAACTGCCAATACTATGGAATTCAGGGGTTTGTAGTTTGTTGTCACACCAGAGCTCCCTTAGAGAGGTTACATGCCTCACAAAACTACAAATCCCAGATTTCCATAGAATTGAGCCATGGCAGTTAAAACAGTGTTGAATTGATTATTTTTGTAATGAAAATTAAACCTATATCTCTGAAATCTAGTCACTTGGAAGAGAACTTAGCAAAGGTGAGTTTCCCCTCCTCCCACTTCTATGAGTGGAAGGGGGGGAGAAAAGCTCCCAAACAGCTATGAGACTAAGAGGGAGTCCTGCTCTAGGAAACATATCCAGGGGTTGCTGTGCAGGCCAGCCCATACAGCAAAGTACAATAACTTTTTATTCAAAATCCACAAAATAGTGATACCTTTATTGGCCAATCAAAATGCACAAAACAGATGAAGCAAGCTTTTGAAGTTCAACTGTGGCTCATTGGGCAAAGGTGCTAAAAATCAAACAGGAGAAAGGTATCATTGTTTTGTGGATTTTGGATGTTATTGTTTGCACTACAGCCAACACAACTACTCCTGGATATGCTTTCTAGATTTCAGGATACTGAATTTTAGCCACAACAGGAGAATCCTTTATCAAGAGGGAACAAAGGGCTGAAAATTAACTTTTTGAGGTCTTTACCTCCAACAAAAGTCAAAATTGTGTTTTTTTTTTAAACGAGAGTGTATTTGATGTTTTAAGCAGCATATAAAAGTTTTTTTCAGATGCAACAACCCAGAGACTACTTGAGAAATTCAATATTATCTGCCAAAGGAGGGGGGCAGGTATTTTCACACAGGAGAAAAAAAGAAAGAAGGTTTCATTGTGTTGCTAATGGACCTATTTGTAAATGTTATCTCCTGGACTTCACTGTTTGTCTTCCAGAGCCCATATGTCCCTCCTTTTTTTCAAACACACACACATTTCTATGGGGGAGGGAAATTAAGGAAAGGGGAGTGCCAGTCCATTAGCATGCAGCTAAGAGGAAAGAGGGGCTCTGGTCCTTAAGAAAGCCCCCTCTTTTCAAACACAGTGTGTGTGTGTGTGTATGTGTATGTGTGTGGGGGGGTGGAGCTGGAGGGAAGGGCAGCTCCAGTCCCAAGCAAGCAAAAAGTTCCACTGTATCGCCATACATTTACCAGGACACTAAAAAGTCTCCTTGCTGCTTCAAGCCTCTGCTTGCCGCCTCTCTCTTCCTGCCTCTGGGCTCTGGGTGGCACTGCACAGATGTGCCAGACACTGCTGTGGGTCTGGCACGCCTGTGCAGTACCACCCAGAGCCTCAAGGATGGGATCTGGATGAGTCTCTTCCCCTTGTTTTCACTCCTGCCTTCAGGAATCTGAGACCTGCCACTTTTCAAAGACTTCAATCCAGGACCTTTACAGTTTTTCAGCAGCAATGGCAACCCTACTTGCAACCCCCATCCCCACAATTCCCTGTTGCCCCTTTTTTCCTCTCAGCACCCCCTGCTGCTTTCCAATGCCCCCAAGGGGGCACTACTGCCCACTTTGTGGACCACTGTGCTAAAGCCATCTATAACCGAGGAGTGATAGGATGCTGCTGCCGGATATTCTTGATGTTTGGATGATGAGCAGATGCATGATCAAGTACTATGTATACTGAAAAAATTAGCTTTTAAGAGTCAAGCCTATTTTTTCCTTCTTGTTGATCAAAGTCTTGTTAACTTCAACTGTTATACACTCATAAGATTTAGACTAATGCATTAATAGCTCTCACATTACCATGACAAGTAACAAGTGTTACCTTCTGGTAAGAGTTGTTGGTTTTCCAGAGTAATTGCAATTTCATCTTCCTGGATGGCATATGGCATTTCTGAGTTCGGCACAGTAGGAAATGCTTTACTGTCACAACTTTTCAGGTTTTGTGCTCTGACCAGTTCTGTCTTTGGAGAAGCTGGGATATCTGCATTTTGATTTACAGGAAGTTTCCTGTCAAGCATTTCTGGCAGTTTTTCCTTCTGTAAACATATCAGAGAGATATCAGAAATATTGCTATAAATGGAAAGGATGCTCAAGTGATAAGAAAATGAAATGCAGTACACTATGTTCCGCTATCTAATTTTATAAAAAGTAGTATTGGGACTGTAAAATCTATGAAACTGGATTACCATTTTCCCCAACTAACAATCAATGTATAATAAATCTGGCTGTAAAGCCAGATTATTGAGGGGAATTCTTGTTCTTTAAAGGTACTTGCCTTCTTCTTGGAAGGCCATATCATTCTCTCCATGGATCTATGTTTACTTTGCTTTTATTTGCATTTGTTATTCCCCTAGGTTTGCAAGCCAAAAGGTTTGACCATAAGAATGTAAGGATTTTCTAGATCAGACTAATGTCCCTAAAGTTCAGCCCAGTGGTGGCCAACTAATTGCCCTGGGATGTAGAAGTGAAGGTCATATTTTGTTGCTTCTCCCCAGCATGTGGGGATATTCAGAAAACAGTTGCAGAAAACATCGAGCATGACATGTAATGGCTGGCTAATCTAAGTTTGGGAAGGTTACTGTTTTGGACTGCAGCTCCTCAAATCTCCTAGCTACCATGACTACCAGACTTCCTATCTGAAGGAATAGAAAGAGTTGCACTCAAAGAGGTAACTTTTCCAGGTTCTGCATTAGTTTGTGGGATCTTTTATAAAAAGCAAGATCTAAATCACCTCTTCTTATAGTGAAAAAAACAATAACACCAAAGGTTGTGTACAACCTTTTAAAGCTAACATATTTATTATTGCATGAGCTTTTGTGGACACAGTTCACTTTCTGAGATATATGGAGATATATGGAGTGAAGTTTGGGAGCCTCAGATATATATGGAATACATATAGCCACTTTGAATCCCATCTCAGAACAAAAATTCAACAAATAAAACATAAATGAATATGGTTTGGGGGTGGGATACAGACACTGAGATGAGAGTGAACATACACCACCCTACCATTCTGAACACAACCAGGGTTGGGCCTGGTTAGCACTGGGATGGGAGCCCATTGGGGAATACCAGGGTTTTCCAGGTAGGGCTAGGAGAAAGTCCTTCTTGCCAGTCAGAGTTGACTAACTCAAGGTAGAGGAACTTCCTAAATGCAGATGCATTAGCAGTGAAAATTGCTTAACATAAACATCCTGGCACTGGGTCCTGAGAGAAGAGTCTGTTACTCTTTACAACCCCTGGAGATATGTTTTACTATGAAAGCAGTATCTGACTTTCTTCCTTCTCCTCTAGAGAGTTCCCCAGGGCAATGGTGTGCTGCATGAAGAAGTTTCTTAGGGCCCTGTGAGTCATTGTGGTAATGTCTGCTTCTTTCCAAGGAAGCAAAATGACAGCAGCCCATTTAATGCCACCACTAGTGGCATCACAATCACTAGCAGGTCCAACTATCACTTATAGGAAAACAAATGTAGTACCACATGTGATTATAGTACAGAAATGAACAGAGAGAGAGAGAGAGCCTAAAGGGGATTTGTAGATATTTGACATTATATTTGTGTAGAGATGAATGAAAATTCTGCCCTTGGAAGGGGAGGATTGGGGTCGAGGCTGCCCCATGCCTTGGCCCCAATCCTCCCTCTTGCCAGCCCTGAAAAGAGTGGCAAAATGCTGGTCCTTTCAGAGCTGGCAAATAGGGCGCCTGAAGAGCCACCGTGCATATCTTCTGCGCCCCTTCCTGCGCAGTGTGTCAAGACACTGCGCCGTAAGGACATCCTGAAGGCATGCACCATGTGTAACGACATGCACCGTGATGACATCTTTGGGGAGAGAGGTCCAAAGTTAACAACATTCACAGAAAAAACAATTCCTTGAAATTAAAACATCCCCAGAACGTAGGAAAAATTGAAAATGTCAGGGATGGGAAATGCATCTTCAGCTGGCCAAGTGTAGCAGCTATTATGTTATCAGAAGGATTTAGCCACTGAAATTGCTGCCCAGGTCCATCCCAGGTCCATTCCCGCTTCCAAGGCTGCCCCGGTGGCTATTTCTTTAAGTCAGAAAACTCCTGGCTTCGAAAAAAGCCATGCTGAGCAACCCTGGGAGTGGGCATGGACCCAGGATGGACCCAGGCGGTAATTTAGGTGGCTAAATCTTTCTGATAACATCAGGATGCTGCCCATTTTAAATTTTAAGCCAGCTCAGATAGCACTGCAATAATCTCCAGGTCAACAAGCCAACAAGCCTTGAATTGCACTTTCAGGCCTAATTCTGTATTCATCTACCAGTCAGGGCTTTTGTGCTTAACTCATAAAAGGCAGGATGGAGTCCCTATATATGATATAGGAATCCCAAGATTGTTGCAAAATATGCTTGTCCCCTCTTTTGGGCTGAGGCTCCTTATCTTTGAAAACAATATGGCAGGCAGGTACAGCTGCATGCTGGGAACATTTGTACATCTGTGTAAATTTGAACCATTGAAATAGAGGATAATCTTTCTTCATATTCAGAACTTAAGGTTTCAGATATTCAGATGTGGGAGTAAGTGAAACCACTCTTCATTCCTACTTATGCATTAAATTTAGAAACCACAGAGTCAGCTATGTTATTTGCTTCTGCTTTTCAGTATATTTACTAGAAATTGGTTGTAACTAATGTGGAACTAGTGTGGAGCTCCCCCAACTGTTCTTTCATCCAATGCTGCTTGAAACAGTGGATGCAAAATGGTAAAAGTGAAATGGGAAACAGTTCCAATGTATGTGATGAATAGAATGCAGCTATGATTAAATTAAACCCTATTGATTCAGGATCTTGGTTTGTGCTGAGGGAGACTGATAGTGTGCTAAAAGAAATGAAATTTAATCCACATTCATCTAGAAACCAAGGAAGAAACTCATATTACATTTAGTTTACAATATTTATGGATTGCCCTTTAAAAGGTGATACGGAAGTACTAAAGACTGAAAAAAATGCAGGTAAAGGCAAATAATTTTTTTTCTAAAAGTATCTATTTTACTCTAAGTAACCCTGAGATCATTGGCTATAGGGTAGGATATAAATATTTTAATAAATGAAAAATATAAATATCTATGCTATAGTGGGCAAAATGTGACCCTCAGGCTGCATGCAGCCCTTGGGATCCCTCAGAAACCCCTCTCCAGCTGTCAGCCATAACAAAAAATTGTGGGCCAATTTTCAGTCAATTGTTTTATTCCCAAACACCTAAAATGCAGCATTTTTCTTCGCCTAAGCTGGCAAAGTTCCTCAAATGTCTTCAAGACACCAAGAAGAGGAGGGGGGAATCAGCTGCAAATTGACCAAAATGACAGTTGGAAGTGATTTCATGTTCTTCCAGCACACTGAAACTCCCTAGTGTAACCTGCCAATATGATGATGGGAAGTAAAATGGCCCCTGCCCCTGTGCAGTTGTGCACCTCAGCTATAGATGTATAGTCTGATCCAATCATGTTATTGTCCCAGTGCAAGGTCCTTTGCATTGATATGAATCTAGATTTAATGTAAGGGAGGGCTGCAGAGCAAAATTCCTTTGTGCTGTTGGGTTGCAAATGAAATATCATAAAAACAGGCTGCATGAGTGCAATGTCTCTTGCACTGCTACAGGCATAACATTTGAAACCAGCTATGAAAACAATTACACTGGTATTCACTCTGCTATCGTAGTGCTGAATCTATGCCACATGCTTTATTTTATTTAAGAAATCAAACTCTGGTTCCCTCCGCCTCCAAAACAAATAACTCAAAGCATTGAACAAGGTTTTATAACATATCAGTTAGCACAGTTCTGCACAAAGATCTTATGAGGGCATGGAGAATTCTGTTAGAAATTTTTAGACCCCCTCACAAAACAGTACTTCCTAAAGACAGAAAGCCTTATTAAAGAAGATGAAGGCTGTATTTGAAAAGATTGGAACCTACTGAGCAAGAACTTTAGTCCATCTGCATCTGTACTGCCTATTGACAGGGACTGTCAGGGAACTTAGGCAGATGCCCTTTATAACACCTTCAACTGACCCTTTTAACTAGAGGTGCCAAGAATGGAAACTGGACTTTCAGCCTGCAAAGCATTTGTTTTGTCACTGACCTCTGGGTCCCACTAAATACGACAATTACTTCTAAGCCAACAAGCCTCAGTTTTCACTTAGACTTAAATTCAGTAGAGTAGACCCATTAAATTGATGGAATTTACAAAAGTGTTGACTTGCTAAGTTCTTGTTGATTCAGTAGGTGTACAGACTGGGACAGCTGGATTTAGGACTTATTCTGTAAGTGCAGATTTGTCCTAATAGATGTTTTAATAATGAAGCCAATGTAGCATCATAGTAAATATTGATGGATGCTGTTTTTCATGTGTGGGTTATGTGCTTTTAAGTCACCTGTTGACTTATGGCAACCCCATGAATTTCACAGGGTTTTCTCAGAGGTGGTTTGGCCAATTCTTCTGAAATACACTGAGCCCTTGGTGTTTGCTGGGGTTTGGTTCTAGGACCCCCCCCTGGATACCAAAATCCATGGATGCTCAAGTCCCATTATATACAACAGGGTAGGAAAATGGTGTCCCTTATATAAAATGTCAAAATCAAGTTTTTAGAGATTTTTATTTCTTTGGTTTTAGTATTTTCAAGCTCTAGATGATCGAATCTGTGGAGGCAGACTCTGTGGATACAGATGGATTTGACTGTATAGCCTACAGCACCTGGCATTAATTGGCGATCTCTCTCCCATCCAAGTCATAACCAGGGCTGACTTTGCTTAGCTTCCAAGATCAGACTGGATCTCAGGGTATTTAGGCAGCTGCCCCAACTCTTTCTTCAAACCCAGTAAAAATTATAGGCCAACTGACTCCCCCACTCTTCAACATATTTTGTGACTTTGTACATAAAATTTCCGAGGCCCCTACAATCTGAAACTTCTCTGGGTTAGTCCATCCATACCAAATATTTTCAAAACTCACAAAAAAGCAATTACATAAGTTATCTTTGAAGACTTCTCTGTCCTTGATCAATCTCTGTTTTTTTTTTTAATGTGCATTGCTCAAACTACACTGCATCAGTGGGGAATATGAGATGACATAAGCATTTTAGCCAAAGCAATCAAAGCGTCTCCTAGGATTTTACACACTTCTGGTTAAGAAAACAAATTTTCATCCTAGATTTTGCAAACTGTCACCTTATATACAGTACATCAGAAAACTTGCCATGGCCAGTTTTTATAGCCAGACCTCTTAATTGGTTAAGCACCTGGGCAGGAAGCTTTTTGGCAGGAACACTATTTCTGCAAGGCTTAACTATAAAGTTTTGGATGGCAAATTGTAATCATTAGGCTCTCCTTTCTACAACAAAACACATAAAATGCAAGCAGGTTGCTTGGAGAAATCACAGTGTGTAAAAAGACAAGGCGTGTTTTATGTTTATCCAATAACTTATAGCTCAGACCTGATCATGGAAAGAAAGGTTTTGTTTCCTGCAGTCATTTGAAAGCCAAATTTCCAGTGGATTTTCCCACCAAACAAAATTACTATCATGCCTTAAGCTAACTCTTTTTTGACCAGCTGTTTGGAGTCAGAATTTCAGAAAGAGAGATGTTTAATAAATGTAACCTTTAGGGTCTTTCCAGACAAGTATTTTATTGCACAAGCAAAGCACAATTATGACTTGACTGGGGGAATTGAACATCTTTTCCTAGGTCTACTGTAGGGAATCACAGTTTCTGCAGAGTTGTTTCATTTTCATTTTATTTTATTTTTGGAACTGGGAAAATATGCAGTCTTAGCTAGCACTTGCATTGGAACTGATAGGGCTATCTTAATTTTGTTCTATTATGCCACAGACATGATTGTTAGTGCATGTAACATCACTGGCAATTAGTGATACTTTAAATTTGCATCTGCATAATTATAGGCTGAGATCTAAGATCAGCTACTTGGTTAATGATGAATAGCCGTATATATATATAATACTTCTCACTGATAAACCTATTAAGTATGCTTAATCAAGTAGCATATCCTTGCCTGACATGCCCCCCCCCCCGGTTTACCCAGCAGCAGCTACTGCAATTACAAGAGATTTGTTCTCCTATTAGTTGATGCACAGAATATTGACCTTTCCACTCCTTCCTGCCAAGCAATTATTTTATTTATTTATTTCCTTATATCCCACCTTTCTCCCACTACAGGGACTCAAAGCAGCAAACAGCAGATTTAAAACAATACAATTTTAAAACAGTACAACATTAAAATGTATAACTATAATTTTTTTTTTTAAAAAACCCCAATTAAACCATTTAAAAAGTTAAAAGAGTTATGAGTTAAAATCTCTAGAGAAGGAAGTGCAATCGGGATCTTTCTTCTGGGTGTCACACTGGAGATTGCTGGGGGAACTGGGTGGAATCATGAGTATGCTGCACCCCAATCAATAGGATAACAGATCTCTGTTGCTCTCTGCAGTTGCTGCCTGATAAAGTAGGACTGGGGGACTTTTACAGTCATGGCAATATTGCCATGATTGTGAATATATAGGGACCGTGAATATAAATCAGTTATGGATGTGTAACTTCAGGTTATGTCTCTGTAATTACAATAGTCAATTCCAGCCATTTTTTAAAAACAGAGCAGAGTAATTTCTTTCAGTCTCAGACAACCTCTGCAGAAATTGCCCATTTATAGATCCAAGAAGTAGATCTCTCCCAAATGTAGAAGCTCCAGTGGCTTCCCTCTTCTCCAGAACCTAGCATCCTCCAGGTCCCCTGTTAAGCAAGCTGTGTATGCAGCCTTGGGTAGAAGAATTAAGAAAGGAATGTATTTATTTATTAGTGCAGATGTTTCTGACTGTTTGGTGCAATGGTTTTTCATTGTACTGCAACAGAAATTTCTACTAGCTGATTCATAGAGCCTCTCAAATTGTTAGATAATGCCGAGGATTAGTGGAAGAATCTCTTTAACCTTCACCTTCATCAGAATATGAATGTGCAGAATTTGTATTTTCTTAAATTAGAATTGGGTCATTTTGATGCCCAACCCAAAGAACAGACTATTAATATGTACATGTTCTTAAATGTATTCAGATGCCAAATTGATGCAATGTATATTCAAATTTAAAATGGCACGTAATTGAGAAATGTTTTTCAAAGTATGTGCCACTGGATGACTTTCAAGTCAATATATGAACTCTCCTAAGAATTACATATGCGTCATGTGAAGGGCTATGGAACATCTGTTTAATAGAACCAAAAGTTCAGTGTTGCTTTTATGTACATTTTATATACAGTGAGAGACATTTTACATTAACAGAATGATAAATATGGATGTGCAAACACATTACTGTTCTGTGTGGTTGTTAATAGAAATAAATCACTTGTATATCTTTGATAAACAATAGTCAAAAGGAAGGTCAATAGTTTCATATCTTCTCAATGAACTTACAAACCCCAAAGTGCAAAAGTATTATGACAAAGTAAAAGAGGCATAACTTGGAATGATGAATGTAATTCTCAAGAGAACTGTTAGATTTAATCAGAAGAACTAACAAAGAGAAAACCTTTTGGCTTTGGCATTAGTATATAAATGGAGTTGAAAGCACTTGTGATTTTTGATCATTTGTTTCATCCTCATCAAGCAAGAGCTAAAGGGTCTATGGGGAACAAATCTATAGTAATAGAGATATGGAGAAGATGAAAATAGTAGAAAATTTAAGTCTTGAACTTCTAAGGTTCAGGTTTTTTATATATCTATTTCAAATGCAGGTCAAGGGATTCTTAACTTGTTATCTAGCATTCCCACCAGAGTACTAAGATATGTCTTGTTTCATTTCATACAGCATTTTATTTTACAACCTGAAGAGGAGGCTAATGAAAGTATCTGGCTTTCTCCTTTGTCCATGTCAGAAAATAAATCCCCATGAATGTGTCTTTTAAATAGTGGTTCATATGTTTGCATATATTAATTTTTAGCAAAGTATTTATGAAATCAAATATAGAGGGAAAATGATTTCTGTACAAAAAATATTTAACTTATTTTCAACTGTTAAGCCACAGCTGCATATCTACTTGCCAGATACTATTATGCTACTGAACTCAAGGTGTATCCACACTACACAATTACAGCAATTTGATTCCACTTTAACTAACCTATAGACACATGAGAGCTGTAGTTCAGGGAGGTATTTAGAATTAACTGCCAGAGAGCTCTAATGGCAAACACACTAGAAAATTATAAATCTCTCCCGAAACTACAAATCTCAAGATGTGTACCATTAAGTCATGATAATTAAACTGGTGTCAAACTGCTAAAATTGTGAAGTATGGATATGTCTTCATCAGTTGCTTATTTTGGAGTAGCTGTATTGTGCTTTATTGATTCAATAGCACAATGGTGTAAATTGCTTGCTTAAAATCTGAGGTTTCATTGTTTGCCCTGTATTCTCTGTAGCCACAGCAAAATGTCTAGATTCTAGAAGATGAAACAGAGGCAATATTTGGTTTGTTGTCAACATATAAAAGTAATAGAATTTATTCTGGATTTCCCCCAAATCTTGTGCAAAAATTCTGATTGACATGCTGACACCTACCATGGTTTAGATCAGTGAGTATGTATGTGCCTTCAAGTTGCCTGTTGACTTATGGTAAGCCCATGGATTTCATAGGGTTTTTAAAGACAAGGACTACTCATAGGTGGTTTTGTCAGTTCCTTCCTCTAGCAATAGAGTATATTTCATGTAAAGAAAGTCTCAGAAAGAACAAAGAAATAATTCTACGTGAGGGTCTGGAAAGCTAATGCCTAGTCATTGTGGACAATACTGGGCTAGTCATGATACCATATTATGCACCTATGTTCCAGAGCTGGGAAACACTTTGGAGTGTGTTGACTTCCAGTTCCATCCTGTATTTTGTCAGATGAGTAAAGAGAAACAGCATACAAGCTTTTAACTGAAAGAAGCAGTTCAGCCCAACATAACCATTGAAATTCCAATGAGGCAAACTTTATCTGGAAATCTGTTGCTTGAGATTGGAAAATAATGGAACTGGAAATCAAATATCGGAGGCACGATCCCCTCATGTTAGGATCCAGGACAACAGGCAAATATCAAGCAAGCCCTGAAATAAAACAGAGCTTTCTTATAACACATCTGAAAGCTCCATTTATGAAGACGAGAACCACTATTGGAGCCCAGTGTTAAAAAAGGGCAATGGTTTTTGGAAGCACTCTGCCCCCCAGCATACATAATTATTACATTAGGTAATAATAAAAACAGAGTGTCTAAATGTCTTGGAGTAAAAAGACCTTCTCCTATTACTTTTTTTGTCCTAAGAGTTATTTCTGGAAGGATTCTTGTGAATTGATTTTTATGATGTGGGGAACCTCATGTAATTAATTTTTCTCCCTCCCTCCCTCCCTCCCTTTTTTTTTTTTTTTTTTTTTTTACTGTTGAGCATAGAGATACCTGAACTGTCTGGGAAGGTTCAGAAATGAGCGATTATGACTGAGAGCACCATAGCAACACCCTGAAATTTTGCACAACGCCTTCAAGAGTCAAACCTATCTGACCCAAAAATATGTGTCCCCCCCCCCCCTCGAGTTAACATTTTCATTCTGCAGTTTTCATTCTGTAGGAAATGTTGGGTTTGGTCAAATATTTCCAACCCCATTTATACTTTAAAAGTTAGATTTTGGCTTCCTGTCTGCCTAGAGCAAACTGTTTATGACTGAGCTGTTAGCCCCTTAGCAGTAATGATTACCAAAGAGAAGGGAATGTAAAGATGTCTAAAGTAATTTGGCTCTAAGTAAATTCTGCTACAATCCAAGAATGTTTTTTTTAATTTGCTTGTGTTTAATATCCTCCATATTTCTGCATTAAAAAGTCAAGGTTAAAATTTAACATAAAGATAGAGAGGAACTCTGAAAATATTTCAGGCCATTTTTCCTACATGGAGATATTGTAAGTGGAATTTTTATCCTGCCTTTCCATTATGACATGGATTGTGCCAGCAGAGCTAGAAAAGTTACTTTTAAGAAGAATGAATAGAATGACATAAATGAACCCATGGATAAGTGAGCAGGAGTAGGATGATGACCTAAAACTCAGAGAATCATGCCACCACTGCTCAGTTATGTAGGGCTTCAGGGTGTAATTATGTATTGATTCTTCTTAAAGGCAGCTTTCCAAGTTTTCTGCTCAATGAAGCCACTGGCCTGGGCAGCTACAGAACATGGCTGCCATTTGCTGCCCAATGGAGAGAGGAAAGGAAGTACCACCATGATACTGTGCATCATGATATTGAGTGTGGGGACTGCTATATAAGCTGCATCTACCCTCCCTTTTCTTGCCTCTTTCCATTTTTGTTTTTCCCAATCACTGCCTCTGGTGGTGAACACAGGTTGCAATTGGTTACTTTGGGACCCAGTGAAATTTTTTGCCCTTCAAGCTGAAGCCACGTTGTACAGAGCCATGTGAAGAGATATAGGACAATTGGTTTGGATGGTGCAACTTAAACAGGTGGCCATACTGACAGGTAGTGCTGAAGAGTTATTACTCTGTTAATGATGATGAGCACCCTAGATCATCATCTGACATTTTGGTTTTAGAGTACCTGAATGGGAAAGACACCAACTATTGGGATTTTAAGGTCTGGGGTTTGTGGCCTGGTATTTGGCCTAGGAAGGTCCTCGCAACAGTAGATGGCCAAGTGATGGAAAGCTATGGTTTATGGATTGTCACAGAGCCAATGGGTGACATAACTGGGTGAGTGGTCCAAGACGACCATGGTTTGAGTCCCTCAAGATGATGATTATAAATTCTTAATGGTGGCCCAAGTTTACCTAACTCCTGTGTATTGTCTCTTTTCTTTCCAATGGGAAAGCAAAGTCTTACCTTTGTTGTCCTGTGTTCCTTTTGATATCTGAGCAGTCTCTTTAAAAGCAAGTAGTATGTTGCTGTCATAGAAGATGGCTTGTTGTTTGTCAAGACATTGACAACATCTGAAAGACTGAGCTCCATTGTTTCTGTCATGTAGCTCAAAACAACAGGATTTAGTTCTTCAGGATGAAGTCTGAAAAAAGAAGATTATACAATAACAATAATGGGCAAAAAATATGGCTTGGCTCAAACTGGAGCTTGATTAAGCAAAATGAGGACCCTCACCACACCTAGAAAATACCTTTCTTCTCTTCTGATTCTAATTCTAGATTCAATATGAACAACTCTCCACAATTTTTCCTTTCAAAACTGTTTGCAATATCTTAAATCAGGGGTGGGCAACTCCGGAGGAGGCCATTTTCCATCCCCCAAAGTTTATGAGTTTCTGCATTGGCTTAATACTCCTGCCAGGGATGTATCATGAACAACATGGCATTTTGGAAGAACTGCGACATCCAGTTTTAGGGTACTGCCAGTTCAGCGCAGTGATGACCTGAAAAGATGCTGTGAACTCAAAAAGCACATGAGGTTCAACAAGAAGGAAACAAGAGTGATATACAGTATAGAGATACTCATAAATTGGTTGCATTATGGGACTTGTGGATCATATTTCTAGAATAGCTTTGGAAGTGGTATGCACTGGGTTTGATCTAACCATTGATAAACTACTATTTGAGTTTGGAGGTATAGCTCCATTCCAACAGGAAAATGTGGCATAAAGGTTAGGTGCTATTTTAAGGGTATATCTTCTGAAGGGAGACATTCACCTCAGTACGCAGCCTAACAACATTGAAAGACTGGCTGTGCTGATAGAAACACATGAACCTATTTCTGCACAAAATGAAATGGGATAGGAGACATTTATTCACCAGCTTCAAACTGGTAGAAAATCTGCTAGCTATTTTGTTGGCAATATTTAACAGAATAACACAGTAATAGTGAAAGCAGCAAGGGAAAGGGGCACTACTTCTGCAGAAGGGCAGTAAATAGGAAAACAGTAGATGGTGTACTACATGTGGAAATTTCCCTGCATTGACCACTGAAGTATTGAAATAACATGTTGTGGTAGTTTGTAGGATGGCTGGCACTAAGAATGATCATTCAGTGTGGGACTATCCTTCAGCAGATACTCTTTAGTAACTGGTATGGAAAAATTGTCCCACATTACCATTAATGACAGGTATTCGTCCAAATAAATAACAGCTTATTTCCATTAGGATTTATGTCAATTTCCTAATGTTTTCAGTTTTTTTTTTTTTGCTGTTTTGAACTGGAAATAACAGTAGTAAAAATTTTAAAATGCAGAAATTGTATTTGTTTATACAGTATATTCTTTAAAGGAGAGCTGACAGCTATGCACAACAAGTGTTCCATCTCATATGGACATGTATTTTCTTCTTTTGGCTGTTTGGATGGTGTGGATTCTGCACTCACAAAAATTACTAGGAACATGGGATGTTTTTATACATATGAGATAGTATAGAATCAACTATTCAACCAGCAGCATTTTCTTTCTTCTCAAGGAATAAGCATTTAATGAGTCTGGGATGCATTTTGGAGTTATCCTTAGATTAGATCCAGTTCTTCTTCTTCTTCTTTTTTTTAACAAAAAGGATTAGAATTAATTAAATTGGACATAAGCCTAGGAAATAAATATTCCCCATATAAAAATGAGTGAATGAATAAAATATGAAGTTTGAAAAGAATTACCTGTTTTTATGTGTGTATAGATTCAGTGGTTTCCTGATATTACTGTCATTCAGCCATTTGTCTTTCATTGCCTCTTTAACAGTGGGGCGCTTAGCTGGATCAGGCTCAAGTAAGGAGTGCATGAAATGAACAGCTCCTGCATAGAAATTCCATCAAAAATGGTATTAGCTACTTATTTATTTAGTATCCCATCTTTCTCCCAGCAGAGGATCCGTTGCAGCTCACAACAAATGATCAAAACAGAATATAGCTAAAATAAATCAGAAAGGTTAAAAAAACCACTTGAATAAACTATTTCATTCAAGACAGTATTGAATTAAAAATAGCTCAAAATTGCTTAAAAACAGTAAAAGATGTAAGAGTTTATCACAGGGAAGGCTAAGTGCCCAAATCTCATGGAGAAACGGGATTAAAATCATTTTCAGATAACGTCAGGGCCACTGAGCATTAACTCGACATTAACCTGCACAGAAAGTGGATGAAATTGGCTGCTTTTTTACTTTCAGAAATCCTGAAAATGGTCCCATTTTTGTGGGATTTTCCTGATTTAAATCCCATTTTTGCTCAGGATAAATTCCATGTGATAAACTCCACACAAAAAGAGTACAGTTGCCCCCCCCCCATATCCACGGTTTCTTTATCCATGGTTTTCAATCATCCATGGCTTGAAAATATTCAAAAAAATATATAAATACCAAAAAAACAAGCCTTGATTTTGCTATTTTATATATAAGGGACACCATTTTACTATGCCATTGTATCTAATGGGACTTAAGCATCCACAGATTTTCAGCGGACACCAAGGGCCCATTGCTCATTGTACACCACTCCCATCAAAAGCTCATATGCAACAACTGGCCAACTGCTTGCTGACATAAGGAGGGCAGACTGAGGGCTGACCTAGGCTCTCATGGGAGAGAACTGCAGAGCCTGGGAGCAGCCATGGAAAAGCCTCTCCCTATTGTCCTTACCAAACATGCTTGTGAGAAGGGTGGATTGAAAGGTGAGATTATCTCCCAAAGATCTCAAAACATGGTCTGGCTAATCCTAGGAGATACATAACTAGGAGAATGGCTTTATAAAGTATGAAAAGTCCCCAGAAACCCCATGTCCAGTGGCAATACTGGCTAAGTGCCCCTGGGAGCTGTAGTCCAAAAAAGTAACTTTTTCAAGCTCTATAACATTATGTCAAACCAGCCCCCCCTCTAGCAGAGCCCACTCACAATAATAGAGAGAAATGAAGAAATGTTTTTAAATAACAGCCAATCAATAACATCATGACACAGAAAATTACATTGAAGTCTTAATTTCTGATAGCACCAGAATAGCAACCAGGAGACTCTGGGCTCATTCCCACTATGATTTAAACCAATTTGTTGATCGGTTTATATGTGCTTTGTTCACACTGGAAATGATTTCAGACCCAACTGCATGTGATCTAAATCGTGGAAAATTGAAGTGAAGCAAGGAAAATGAAAAAGAATCACATTTTTTGAAGACAGATCTTTTGGTGGTTCTTTTGAAAAGAATTGTTTTGCAAGCGTGTTCAACAAACGTGAATGATGTTTGGATCTCAACTGCATCACACGGGGGGGGGGGGGGGGAAGAGGAACTGGCAGAGGGTTAACAGAGGGGTGTAACCCATCCCGAACCAGGTTTTAAGAAATCTGCCATTTCCCCCCTCTCAGGGCTGACTCGGTGCTGTCTTTTGACTACCATGGGATCTTTTGATTTTAGATTTTAAACATTGCCAAGTGGTCCCTGTAAATCTCACTGGTCCTGATCCAGTTGTTTTTGCATCCCCCCACCCCGGTTGTGCCAGAATATTTTCAAGAGATATGACAACTCTGGGTGTGCTTCCCTTGGGGAGGGGGTTTTAACATGTTTTTTAAATATATATATATATATATATATATAGATTAAATGATGGATTTTACGATCACTCGCATTCTCTAGAGTGAGTAATGGGTCTCTTGGTTGCATCACCAATGATGCCTAGCTGCGCATTATATGATTGACATTTTTTTTTAAAAAAAAAGTCTGGGATGGATCAATCGCATTTGATACTGAGCATGCGTTTTGTAGTGGCACAAATCTAGTGTGAACAACAATTGTGTTAAAAAGACATGAATGCATGGAATAATGAAATAATTTGCTTCAAGCAGTGGGAACTATGCCTCGGTATAAATTGATTCAGTGACTGCATGTCAATGCGACTCGCAAACAAGTTTAAATGCAAGTGGGAATGAGCCCTCTGATGAAAATTAGATGTCTGATGGAGAAGCCACTCATATGACTCCTACTGACCTTATGCCCTTCCTTTTCTGTCTTACACTTGTACACAGACAGGCAATTTCTTATTAGCATCCAGAGAAACAATCTAATTGTCATTCCATCAGTTCCCACACCATCCTGAAATGAACAGTTTGAATGCTGGAGGATCTAACCACACATTATCCTTCCTTTGATTTTTATGTAAGAAGCCCAAAAAACAACAACATGCCATTGTTTCAAAAAAGAAGAACAAAGGGGAATCTGGGGAGGAGCAGGGAGCTATTTGAAGGGGTGTCAGACAAAGTAACTGTTACATGGATTTGTAATTGGTTGACTGGTCGAACCCAAAGGGTGCTCAACAATGGCTCCTTTTCAACCTGGAAAGAAGTGACCAGTGGGGTGCCACAGGGTTCTGTCCTGGGCCCAGTGCTATTCAATATCTTTATTAATGACTTGGATGATGGTATTGGGGGCATAGTTATCAAATTTGCAGATGACACCAAATTAGGAGGAGTAGCTAATACCCCAGAGGACAGGATCAAAATTCAAAATGACTTGAACAAACTAGAAAGTTGGGCCAAAGCTAACAAAATGAAATTCAACACGGAGAAATGTAAGGTACTGCACTTAGGGCGGAAAAACGAAAAGTACAGATATACGATGGGGGACACCTGGCTGAATGAGACTACGTGTGAAAGGGATCTAGGAATCCAGGTGGACCACAAGTTGAACATGAGCCAACAGTGTGATGCAGCAGCTAAAAAGGCCAATGCAATTTTAGGCTGCATCAGTAGAAGTATAGTGTCTAGATCAAGAGAAGTAATAGTGCCACTCTATTCTGCTTTGGTCAGGCCTCACCTGGAATACTGTGTCCAGTTCTGGGCACCACAATTCAAAAAGGATGTGGAGAAACTGGAGCGTGTCCAAAGGAGGGCAACTAAAATGGTGAAGGGTCTGGAAACCAAGCCCTATGAGGAACGACTTAGGGAGCTGGGGATGTTCAGCCTGGAGAAGAGAAGGCTGAGAGGTGATATGATAGCCGTGTTTAAATATTTGAAGGGATGTCATATCGAGGAGGGAACAAGCTTGTTTTCTGCTGCTCCAGAGACTAGGACCTGAAACAATGGATGCAAGCTGCAAGAAAAGAGATTCCACCTCAACATTAGGAGGAACTTCCTGACAGTAAGGGCGGTTCGACAGTGGAACACACTCCCTCGGAGAGTAGTGGAGTCTCCTTCCTTGGAGGTCTTTAAGCAGAGGCTGGATGGCCATCTGTCAGGGATGCTTTGATTGGGAGTTCCTGCATGGCAGGGGGTTGGACTGGATGGCCCTTGTGGTCTCTTCCAACTCTATGATTCTATGATTCTATGATTCTATGATTGATACTTTCCACTCCAGTCAGCTTTTCATGGGCTTTTGTCCTGGCAGTTGCAGAGACCACACTACCTCCACTTCATTCAGAGTATCTGATTACTTTGGAGATTATCAGATGGTGAGAAAAGCCAGAAGTAAAAGGCATACTCCCAGCATAATTGTGTGATCGCACTGAAGAATTTGAGACACATCATGCTCATGCAGGACTTATCCTGTGAAAATCTAGGAATGCTCCTGCAACTAAAACATTCCTGGGACTTCCCCATGAATGGTTTGTTGCTGGAGCATTTCTGGATTTTCACAGGATAACTACATTACCGAACTACACTCTTATAGTGCTGCTATTCCACTTTTATTACTCTGGCTGCCTCTTGTTGCATTCTGGGATTTGCAGTTTAAGGAAGGACATTCAGAATTCTCAGCCAGGGAGCTCTTAGGCCTCACTGAACTACAAGCCTTAGAATGCAACAGGAGGCAGACAGGGCAGTAAAAGTGGAATAGTAGCACTATAAGAGGGTAGTGCAGTAATATGGTAAGTCCTGAATGAGTGCAACGTCGTCTGAAAATCTTCAGCATGATCAGACAATTATGCAGGGAGTATGCCTTTCACTCCTGTTTTTTCCTCTGATCTGATAATCTCCACTTACTTATTTGATAAATATGCCTTTCAAGGGGCTCTGCAGCACACTGGCAAAGCACAAGGGGCACATGCTTTGCATGTAAAAAGTCTCATTCCTTTACACCTCCAGGAAATCTCCACAGACACTGTATTCTCCTCAAATGCAGCTCAGATCATTTTAGTTTGCTATTGAAGTCAAGAATAATACGTAATTGCTGGAATTCACTAAGGCAGTTCCCTTCACCTTCCTTTCTGTTACTCTTTCCCTTTCATCCTCATATTCCTTCCTCTATATTCCCTCTCTTTCACTTCTCCTCATTTCCCTTAAATTCATCCACTTCCCCTTTCCTACTTCTTCACTTTCTACATTTGCCCACCCTCTACTACTTACTCATACCTTCTTCCTAACCCTCCATCCCCTCATTAACACCTCTCCTTTCTTCTTTATAAATGTTCTGACAGTCCTGGACAATTTCTCCACATTTCTCTAATGACATAATGTCCATCAAGACCTTAATTAATCTGATAGATTGTATCCATCCCATTAATTTCAGCATATCTATATATAATTAAATCAGGATCCAACCTAGTGAATCATTCCAAGCTATCCAAAAGATTGAAACTGGTGTCAAGGTCTTCAAAGTTTAAACCAAGAGCTTTGTGTAGTCAGCCAAAGACATTACTCAAGACAGTTTCTCCTTCAGATACAGAAGAAAACAGGACTGTGACTAACTAGCTCTAACAACTGGCTAGCAATGTGAAATCTCTGGATTAGCAGTATCTGACACAAATATCACAAGCCTGGTTTCCTGCCTTTCTCTGGTCCACAGTGCAGTGCATTCTGCAAGTTGTTCTCTTGCCTTTAGATCCATGGCTTGAGACCTCAGTCAGTGGCTATTTTTGACACTCAGTGCAGATCATTTTTTAATACCCACCTCCTCTCTTCAACAGTTTTTTTTTCTGGATGAGGTGCTGGTCAGCTGGCAAAGGGAGGTGACTCTCTTTACTGTTTGGCCAGCAGAACCACCAGACCCAGAAGACAGCTGCTGCCACCTCCCCACAGCCTTTTCTGAGTATGGTGGAGCTTGGGACTGAGGTTCTGTTCAATTAATGTCTTGTTACTTAGTGACTGGGACAGTATTTCTCCCACTGTGGAAGTTTTGTATGAAGACGTTCAACCCACATAATTCACAAATGATTTCATGATGCTGGATTTAGTAAGTCTTTGTTAACATACATAGTTTTCAACATCACCATGTATCCCAGGCTTCTTATTTATTTATTTAATTTATATTCTCCTGGAAAGGGATCCAAGGTGACTCACAGATAACATAATCTTTAAAACTTTACAATAAAAATGTAAAGTTTAAAGTGAAAGTTGGAATGTTATATTTAAAGAAGGAACTAGTTACTTTATTATTTACACTAATCACCCAATGGATCATTATTTGAAAACTAACGTTTTTAGCCTAGCCACAGCAACAAGTAACACTAATCAGTAAATAGTATTCCATTCTATTCCTTTTCATTCCACAGGAAAAGTGTCATTACCAGTTTTGGCAGAATTCTGTTAGGAACATATGCATGTTTTATTTATTTATTTATTTATTTATTTATTTATTACCCGCCTCTCCTTGAGGCTTGAGGTGGGTTACAACATAGTTAAAATACACAATCATTACATAAAGTACACATATTAAAATGCATCTCTACACAATATTTATATTAAATACATAAAGCAATGTATAAGTGTTCCTTACATGTGTGGATGTCCTTTTTGGGCACTGCAAAAGTTGGTATTTCCTCTCTCCCTTCACAGCACCTAAACTTATTGCAAATCTCCTAAATCTGCCCCACACAACCATTCCATACTTTATATCAAGCAAGCAGGATTAGTGGAGTGTCCAATAGCATCTATAGTAAGATGCAAAATGATTACAGCAGCATTGAAATCTGCTGGGGTTCTCCAGGGTTCTTGGTGTTGTGATCAACACGTCTAGCTATGGGGACCAATCCTGCCTGCTCACCCCAAAAAATATACCTTACAGTACTTTATATTCATTGTGATCTCCCATCCAAGTACGAACAAGTACGACTCTACTTAGCTTCCAAGATCAGACACAATCAGCTGCTTTTAGAGTATTAATACAAGTTACTTGTTTCAAAGGTGAAAGTAAGCTATTTGCACACAGTGATGGCTGCTGGATTCTGTGTTCGTGAGGTGCTGAATCCACTTTGGGTTTTATATGAACTTTAATGAAGCCATCCAAGATGCCAAACACTGTACTCAACATAGGTTCAGCATCTTGGATAGTCCCTTTTTAGACTAAACCCAGAATAGATTCAGCACCCCATTGACACAGAAGCCACCAGCTACCATTGTTTGATGGAATGGGCTACTTCACACAATCTGCTTCCTAGATGATTTAATAATGTTGATGGCAAGGAAAGTTGTAACATTCACCTCAATGTTCTGTTCAGCCAAAGTCCAGTTCACTTAATCCTGATGCCAACAGAAGGGTTTTCACTCCGAGGTTGCAATCCAACATCCCCTCAGAAGAGTGTAAATATCTTTAAGTGGAGGTAATGTAACACTAGCATTACACAACCCACATGCAGAATAGCAACATCAAGCAATGTGTCAATGACTCAGTGCCATTGTGCAATGTGTAATGCACAATCAAAATACATGATGAGGAATGTGCTGCAATTACCAACCACAATGTACAATGCACAGTGCATAACCACAATGCACATTGTTTCTGCATGCATAACTCTGCTTCCACTCAGCAGAATATGTATGTTGTACTATGGAGAATGACTTAATGTACTTTTTCTTTCTTTCCCCTGAGAAAAGAGGAGTGTGTTCAGAGCCTTTTTGGAGAACATATGACCAGGTCATGATAGTCATAACCAGAGCCCAGAAAATGCAACAGAGATTTAAAAAATTCTGTCTTTGTACTCACACAAAACACTATTCTGGAATACTATGGAGAATAATTCACCCTGTATACATACCACGATTTATATGTGCATATCTCACTAACAGAATGCTACCCCTAGTGAAAACAAGAGGACCAAAAAGCACACAATTTTGAGTGGCTCTTAAACCTTGCATAAAATATAGAAATGGGAATGGCTTACCTGTGGAAACATTGGGGGGAATGGGATTCATTTCACCATTAACCATCTTGAGATGAAGTTGCTTGATATTAAATGGCTCCACAGTGAATGGTAATGTGCCAGTCAGCATAGCAAACATGCTAACTCCTCTGAGAGGGAGAAAGACAACATGAAATGATTGTGAATGCAACATAATGCAGTGCCCTGCTCTTATATCACAAAGCCAGCATGGTGTAGTGGCTTGCATGTTAGCCTTGAACTCTGGGAGACCAGGGTTTGAATTCTCAATCAGCCATGGAAACTCACTGGGTGACCTTGGGCAAGTCATACTCTCTCAGCCTCAGAGGAAGGCAAGGGCAATTCTTTCCTGAATAAACCTTGGAAAGAAAACTCCATGATAGGTTCACTTTAAGGTCACCATAAATAAAAAATTACAAAGGCACACAGCAGCAGTAAGAACAATAACAACAACAACCATCTGCTGTTATACATTAATATCCCTTATGGATGCTGCTTATGTGAGGTGAAAAAACAATATTTATTTCCTACAGAAGGCAATAATCAAGATGATTGCTTGTAACAGGGGTGGGAATTGCCCAGTTCTCTAAATATTATTGAGCTGCAATTCCCAGTGGGCCCTTGGTATCCTCTGGGGCTTGGTTCCAGGATCCCCTGTGAATACCAAAATCTGTGGATGTTCAAGTTCCATATACAATGGCATAATAAAATGGTGTTCCTTATATAAAATGGCAAAATCAAGGTTTTTTCTACCATTTACCAGTGAATCTCTTCTCCCAAGACTTTATAACAGGAAAAAAATCCCTAATTCACTGAAGAAGCTCTGTCCACCCAGGACTGCTGCTTGGGTCATTCTTCTGATTGTTTCTCCTCATTCAAAGAGGACCATGCGAAGAGCAATCTCTTAAGCAAAGAATCCTCCTCTGAAGTTAAGCTATTCTGCCATACTTCTATGTTTTGAAAGTCATGAGGCATTTTAAAGATTCTCCATCAAGAATAGTCGCATAAGCTTTCATGAAAAAAATCCCACTACATCACAGTATATTATTAAGTCTTTAAGATACCACAAGACTTTGCTGTTTTTATATCACTAAATGGGCCGAGCAATCCTAATTGATTTGACAAGGAGGTCAGCTGTTGTGCAACCATGACACTTAGAGCCCTTCATCATATGACCAGGTTGAGAAGTGAGGTGAATAGAGTGGGAGATAAAGCAGAAAAATAATCATGCAAGGCTGAGGCTGGCATAAGAAGTAATTTCATTATGGCACTTTATTGAGGAATAGTAGAACTTTGCATCCAGCAAATTCAAAGCCTACAATTCCATGTTCATATGGAAGAAGGGAGTAAGATTCTCTTATTTGTCATCCAGTGGTGGCTTGTTGTGCCACATTTGAGGCCACTCCAGAAGGCCTCCAAGTACTAATGTGGGCTCAGAATCCCTAGATTGTGCATGGTAGCCACCTGTTAGGTCCAGGCTAAATCTACCTCAAGCTACTCAACACATGGCCTTGGGCATAGCTCAGTCAGTCTTCTTGTGATACAATTAAACTATTTGTGGTTGGGATTCAGTATCTTTACCTCTCTTGAATAAAACCCCAAATGGACTGACCACCCTGCTGATGTGGAAGGCACTAGCTGCTACTAGTACAATGAGCATCAGAGTGATTCTGACAGGTTTGCTGCCCAAAAGAAGGCTATAAATATAACTGATGAACAACCATGGAACAATGAGACCAGGCAAGGAAATTGGATTGAACAAGGTCCACTTTATTGACCTATTTAATGATATTTGCAAATCCTGGAAGACCACAAGGGTGGGTAGTGACCTGATGTGGGATCAGCTGAGGCCTGACCTCCCCTGCCTTCCCTTGGGCAAAACACCTGATCCTGGGGGGCAGTCCATTTGGCTGACCTGACCCCTGCCCATACTTCTGGGGGAAGGCAGACCCAGGCACTCCCAACCAAGCTGTATAACTTTAGAGGTGGTAGTGGGGAAACCCAGTTCTACCTCAAGGGCCAAGTCCTTCTCCACCTCTGGGCTGTGGTAACCCTAGCATGCTGGTTCCAGGCTCTACCCTACATCACAAGGGGGGGGGGCTAGTGCTTGCTGCCCTAAAAGTGCCATAAAAATTGTAAAAAAAATTCCCCTCTACTTACATGGACCAGACATCCACCTTTGGTCCGTATTTCTTATGAGCCAGAAGTTCTGGGGCTGCATAGGCTGGACTTCCACACTGTGTATTTAACAGTTCCTGAGACAGGCCCTCAAACTTCATAATGTTGCTCAGTCCAAAATCTGAACAAACCAATATAAACAGAGTATATATATATATATATATATATATACACACACACACACATATACTTATTGGGGACCTCTTTAATGACTATATTTTTTATAAATGCTACGAACACCCACCATGAATCTTCTCCATGAGACCATGACATCTTCTCATGTTATGCCATTTCTCATTTCTGTTTTTACCCCTGTTGACACTATGTATTTCCCCTAGTGCTTCTCATTCCACATGCACCTTACAACTTCATATAGCAAGTGTTGCTTGTCACATGTATGCACATAGTTTGGTTTTTTTAAACCAGCACTTAGCTGGTTTAAGAGTCTTTTATTGTGGTGCAGGAGCAAGAGAATATCCCTGCTTCTTTCACAATAACTATCCAAGAGCACTTTGCACAAGGGTTCTACACATATGTGCAAGAAGTACAAAATGGTGCATCTGTTCCTTTTCTTTCCTTTGTTTTTGGTGGTGGGGTGGGTGGAAAAATCAAGAAAAATGTTCATATCAGGTAAACACCTGAACAAGGCCATGGTGACTGGTAGTTAATGTGAGAATAATAACTCATAATATCATATAATATCATATTCCATATGCTGAATGTTGGTGTTAAATCATTCTCCAATTGTATATTTCATTCCTTTGTTTATTTCAATAGCCCCCACCTTTCTACCAAGCAGCTCTACAGAGCATACATAGTTCCTCCCCCCTTCATTTTATACTCACTAATCCTATGAAGTGGTGCTTAGTATGAGTGTATGTGAGAGAGTGAATGGCACTTGGTCACTCTTAGTTAGTGGAAATTTTAACCCAGGTCAATGGAACATACTAACCACTTTGTAGTTATTAAATCAAGAGCATGCATGAAAAGTCCCTATATTACAATTAGAACAGCTAAAACTTTGTGGGTTGTTTTATCTAGGAGCCTGCACTGGCCAGGATACTTCAGGGGTGGCCCAGAGCTTCCTGACCCCACAGATGCCCTTTGCTGCCCCTATTACCTGGCACTGTTCCCACATCACATTGACTGTCTGTACAGGCATCTCACTGAGCCACATGGTGCATGCACCACCTCCACAAGTCACCCACTTCTGAGGTCAGAACAAAGCACTCAGCAATGAACACAAGGCTGAGAACCTCATTCTGACCTCAGAATGAGTGAGACATAATAATATAATAATAATTTATAGCCCGCCCCTCTGCCAAGATGACAGTTGATGTACCAGGCAGCCTGGCAGCCCATGCAGGGAACTGCTGCACATGGGAATGAAACTTTGGATCTTCCTGAAAGATCTGGAGCAACAGGTATTTTTTACACCATTTTAAGGCTGGTGTAGACCAATTCTGGTGCAGAACATGCTGAACATCATCTGGCTTCTCACACCAGAACCAGGGTTTGGGACGTGTATTGTCTGAACAGGATGATGTCAGAATGGGGGTGGGGAATGGACAAACAAGTCTTTTGACCCAAGTGTATAGGACCTGAGTCACAATCTATCTATTTAGATGAGTATTAACTACACACTGGCTGACAGTGACCTTCTAGAGCAGAGGTAGGCAACCTTTCCCCTTTAAGGGCCGAGGGACTTCAACTCCCAGAAGCTTCAGCCAAGTTAGCCAATAGTCCCATGTTGGCCAATAGCTCCTGGGATTCTGGGAGCTGAAGTCCCTCGGCCCTTAAAGGGGAAAGGTTGCCTACCCTTGTTCTAGAGTAATGGTTCCCAAAGTTTTGGTCCTCAAGCTGTTTTTGACTTGGCTCCCAGAATTCCCAACTGTTGGCCAAACTGGCTGGGGCTTCTAGGAGTTGAAGTTCAAAACACCTGGAGGACCAAAGCTTGGAAACCACTGTTCTACATTTTCAGACTTTTCTCCAGCCCACCACAAAATTGCAAAGGTCTCTTATATACAAAGATCATGCCCTTCCTTTATTAAATTCTATCGCCATAATATCACTCCATGGGCTTGAGGCTATCAAAAGCATTGGCTTTTATAAATAAGGCAAATGTTTCAGTGCTTTCCTTGGTCTTCAATTTCTGATAATCACAAAATTTTAAAATTAAAATACTAACCAAAATGCAAAAAACTATACATTGGTGTCAGAGAACTCAGAATATTACTTATTGTTCACAAGAAGACTTTGAAAACATTACACCATGTTACTGCTATGTTAATGTCTATCTGAATTTTAGAGCACAGAACAATGGCATGGAGGTGTTAACTGTCTCACTCATTTTACTGTGTACCTTCTTAGATCACACTAGTGACAACAATATAAAAGTGAAGTTATGTCAGCATTTCAGCAGCTGAAAAAAGAGTGGAAACATTGTGTAATAAAAACTGTACATGGAGAAGATGCAAAAAAGAAGAATGGGACAACACTGGAATATGAAGTCGAAGGCTTTCAAGGCTGGTATCCATAGTTTTTGCAGGTTTTTCGGGCTGTGTGGCTATGTTCTAGAAGAATTTCTTTCTGACGTTTCGCCAGCATCTGTGGCTGGCATCTTCTCTGAAGCCTTCATCTTCTCACTCATTTTACTGTGAACCTTCTCTGAAGATGCCAGCCACAGATGCTGGTGAAACATCAGAAAGAAACTCTTCTAGAACATGTCCACACAGCCTGAAAAACCCACAAAAACTATAACACTGGAATAATTTCCAATGACTCTTTAATAGCACTTGTCTTTCATTTCATTTCCCCTCCATGTCTAACACCTGGGAAACACAAGAGTCCAAGACAACACATATGGGATTTCCATAGATTATGGTAATTTTTTCTGAAGACATTTCATTAAATTTTTCTTCTTGGGATTCAGCCTATGTTGCTCAATTAATTTAAACAGGCAGGAGCCTAATCTATGTGCTAAATTACACCCAGAGTACCAGGGGAAGATATGTAAGTAAACACAATGAGGAGAAGGGGCTTCATCCTTGGTATGACGGGCAAAGCAGATTATTTGGCTTCACATCATCATGTGTGGAGATGATAATTGTCACTTTGCATTAAGGCCCAACCTAAACCAATTTTAGAGTCCAGAAAGTTTTTCCAGTATCAGAAAGAAACCAAAGAAAACAACTGGGCCTAAATCTTACAGCTAATCTTCACTAGAACAGACCCATGGAATAGACTATCAGAATCTCATGATTAAAGGGTTTATACTAGTTTGGGCTACCAAGTAGATTTAAAGTTTTGCTTACTATAGATTCTATCTAGTGAGTATTTTTGTACGGTAGGGATGGACAAAGTCAGCCTGTGTACAAATGTCAAAAATTCAAATTTCCTCCTTCCAATGTCACCAAATGCCATCTGGGGCATTTTGCTTGTACATTTTCTCTCTAGCCAATTTAGGAATAGGAGAGAACTTTAAAACAACAACAACAATGGAAGTGAAATGACTTCCATTCACGTCTTATTGATATATATTAAAAAATCCTCTCCTGGGCCTAAAATGACCTAAGGCAGTGGTTCTCAAACTTCACTACTCCAGGAGGCTTTGGATTTCTAGGAACTGAAGTGGAAACCATTTTCAAGACCAAAGTTTGGGAACCATTGACCATCCTAGGGGGATCAAAAAACATGGTAAAAATGCCTACTAGGGTATGTTTCGGGACACCCATTGATATTTTTTGTACAGGTGCTGTGGAGGGAGTATGCCAAAGCCTCCAAGGATAATGTGCCCCCTTCCCTTTCACAGTTGCCCATTCCTCTAATCCCATATGTTGACTGTTTTATTATACAGCAAGATAAACCTTATTGCAAGCTGAATGATACAGAGTCAATCAGACTAGAGGCCAAATAGAGTCATATCAAGCAGTGTCCTTCTACCATTGGAACAAAAAAACAAAAACAAAAACAAAACACTATTGGATTGAATTTCCTCCCATGTGACTTAAAATCTTCTCCAGATGGTCAGAATCCTCTAGAGCAGATTTGGGAGGCATGGGTGAAGAGCAGGAGAGAAGGGAGGAGAGAAAGGGAACTTCTCTTGAGCAAGTAGAAGTTAGCTCACATAGGATTAGATGTAGCCTGTAGCTGTTTGTTCAGTGATTGGTATCACACACAGTTATTCAAACAATAAAATGCAGGATGACAAGAACAATGTGGTACAAGAGAGTTTTATATCTGATGTACACATACCAACAATTTTGATGCTGTTGTTTTCATCTAGAAGAAAATTTTCAATCTTCAGATCTCTAAAGAAACCAAGAAGGAAAGTAAATGTTTGGTCTTGAAATATTATATTTTTACCTGCAAACAGCAGTTATGGCTCTTCAGGACATAGTTCCTGTTATCAGGGGCAAAGCTCTTAGCAACTAGTACCTTCAAACAGTACATTCAGGGTCTTATGACCTTACAATTCCAAGTCCTCATATAACAACAATGATAAATCCACTTTTGCTGCCTGATTCAAGATAACAAAAGACAAGCCATGATACAAAATATGGTTGCTGAGTTAAACTCAGCTTAGTGGGCAAAGAAATCTTGTAGCACCTTTGAGACTACCTAAGGGTCAGAACAGATGGGCAGGAAACAGTGGCCTGATCCTGCTTTTTCCAAAAGCGGGTCAAAAACCCACTGCCTGTATGGCTCACTCTCAAAGTGGACTGAATAAGCATTGTCCGACTGCACAGTGTAGCATCAAGTTGTGCCACTGGGTATTTTTTTTGGGGGGGGGGGTTGCTTACCCACCATACATGCACACCATCATACAAATATACCACCTGCAACCTCCAAGTACCTCTCATGTCCACCCAGATGTGGTCCCATTGGATGGCCACCCCTTTGAGCAGCCATACAGTCACATATGCAATGCTCTGCTAGTACAAGGCACCAGTGTGCAAGTGATACATTAACAAAGCACAATCATGGAGGCCCATCCTACATGCCCCCTTCACCAGTTGGACTGTCTGGTTTGTGTACGTTGTAATTACATCCATCGGAGTTGTCACACTTTTATTACTTTGCTTTGCTGCAGCCCCACTCTTGTGTCAGAGTGTTTATATGCAGCCATGAAGATGCACATTTTCTGCCTTGAGTCAGACTATCCTGGCTTCCTTTTGCTCTGGCTTTTAGTGCAGCTTTGGTCTGGTTTCCAGATGCTTTTGTGGTGTATGTTGTCTAAATAACCCACCTTCAAAGCAGCTGGAAACTGCTTCATTTTGCCTGCCTGTTTCATCTCTTAGGGCCTAAGCAGACTGCCAGAAATAGTGCACATTAAATTGAGGCACTGCCCTGGCTCAGTGCTAGGGAATCATGGGAACTGTAATTTATTGTGGCACCAGAGCTCTCTGACAGAGAAGGCTCAATGTCTCAGAAAAAAATACAATTCTCATGATTCCCTAGCACTGAGCCAGGGCAGTGCCTCAATTTAATGTGCACTATTTCTGGCAGTCTGCTTAGGCCTTTAGTGAAATAAGTTGTAGCACTTCTTTCTGGTTCTCAGCCTGTACAACTTTCTCCACCATTCATATGGTGTTGGAAGAATTATGCATTGTATTTTCCTGTCTCTCCTTAGATAGATAGAGATTCCCTCTATCTTTCTCATTCTAGCTATCACGTGACTCCTGTCACACTTGAAGGCAGTTTAACAGCTCTCTTCCAAGATTCTAAACTGCTTCAAGCCATTAGTTGTTGTCCCATCTTCCTGCTATCTAAAAGATGGTAACATTTATCTCTCTTTACCCAAACCATCTCCAGCTAGATTAGGTTTTAGTTATTGTATGTATTTCTCAGATTTCTCAGATCCCCAAGTGGCTGCAACTTCAGAGATCCCTTTATGGGATAAATTTCCTCTGGAGGAGAGAACACTGAAGATTCATGGTGTCTTTGAAATTATTTGTCAGAACCAGCCCAAGAAATCTTATTATGTACCAGGTCAAGCTACTCTGTACCCAAAGCCAGTCAGTTTATATTGGCAAATGAGAGAGAAAATCCCACAAACACCTCTTTCCCTTTATAATGGTAAAAATGCAACAGCAACAAAATATTCAGCTAACAAATTACTGCCCTTTCATAAAGTTTAAAATGTGCTGCCTGACTCACTCTGCCTAATGATAGAGTTAGCCTTGTTATCTGTTAATTTATGGAGACTGAATTGACGTTATGGAGGCAATGCTGTTCTCTTAACCCTGATCCTCCCCTCTGCTGCTAAATCCAAAATTGCAACTTTTAAAGCCTTTGGTCAGATATCATCTTTCAGATGCAATTTGGGCTGATAGGTTCAATTCCCTCCAGGAAGGCGTAACTTGAATTCTCCTGCTTGGGACAAGTATGGCTCGAGAGAAACCAACAGGCTCTTCCAACATGACTAAGAAAACAAGGTTATGCAAGGCTATCTGCTTGTTGAATTGTCAGTTTGGATTGCAGTTTCTCATTTTTTTAAAAAGCACTTTAATTTCTGTTCATCTGCTTATCCAGGAGGCCCTCTGAGTACATGAAAATTGCTATCTTAATTCTAAGCCATCCCTGTTCCATTTCCAGTTGGATAGACAAGTCCTTGATCACCTCAGTTTGATAGCTGAGAGAATGCTATAAAACACCAGTACCCAAAATTCTGTTCTACACTTATCACAGTCTGTCAGTTTCTGACGTTACCAAAAAACAGGATCCGCAATGCAGTCATTAGAACACATTCCCTCCTGCCACCTATTGCTTCTATAACCTCAAAACATGTGAGTTTTGACTTTTGACTTTTCCTTTCTTCCACTTAAGTGAATCATTGCCTTTTAGCCCTTGACATCAGGAAAAATTAAACTGTGGACTGCAGAACACTGCAGTCTTTCCATCCACCTGGGTAGCCTAACAGGTCAAAGGGCCATGTATGGGAACAGGAGCTTCTTTCTCCACATTTAACCCATATTTCACAGTGATGGACATTTTTACTAATTCTTCTTTCTTGTTGTGTGTGCCTACAAGTCATTTCCAACTTATGGTGACTCTAAGGTGAACCTATCAAAGGGTTTTCTTGGTGAGATTTTTTTCAGAAGGAATTTCTTTACCTTCCTCTGAAGCTGAGAGAGTGTGACTTACTCAGGTCCACCCAATGAGTTTCCATGACCAAGCAGGGGTTTGAACGCTGGTCTCCAGAGTTACACTTCAGTGCTCAAACCACTACACAATGCTGTCTCCCCTAATTTTCCTAATAAATGTAAATTTAATAACCCACATAACTGAAGTTCATCCCACTCCACAGTTTGGCATTCATAAAACTGAGCTTATTAAGTTTAACACTCACTGTGTGTGTGTGTATCCTGCCTTAGTACAAGTGACATTTTAGGGCCCGAAGCAGAAAATCCAAATGATTCCCTCCCTCTTCCCGGTAATTAGGATAATATAATAACATGTACAATGCAATGCACTGTGCTTTAAATGACACCTTTCTGGGGCACCCATCCCATCCTAATTGTAGAGGTAGCCTTGTTTACTAGGAAAATGTTGTACCCAGTGAATGAATAGTTTCATTCTTGTAAATTAGGCACAATCCATCAAAGTTAAAACTCACTGATTTGAATGAAATAGGTCATGAGATGCTTATATCTTTTTCACTGAAATTTTCAGGTATTTAAAGCACTTAGCTTTTGGTGACTAATTCCAAAATACATAAAACTGAATCTCTGAATCTAATTAAACATACATTAAAAACAAAAAATTCAGTTGTGAAGTATATTATCACATCCTCTTAGTTATAAAGTGAAAAAAATAATTTGTACCTGTGGACAATCCCATGACGATGCAAATGTTCAACTGCAGTTATGATCTGTCTCATATATTTCTTGACTTCTCTTTCTTCTAGTTTCTTTTTCTCACAGATTCTGTCCATCAGATCTCCCCCTAGGCACAGTTCCATCACCATGTAATAGGAGTTTTCTGTCTCCAGGGTTTCATATAGCTGAACAATATTAGGATGTTTAATCATCTGATGTATCCGAGGTTCCCGCTTCATATTTTTTAAAACATAGGAGTCTTGCTTCGCTTTTTTCTTGTCAATAACTTTTATGGCTACCTATATCATAGAAATGTCATCAGTATAACTTTTATTATTATGGGCAATACCCACTTTAGTTTAGCAGTACAGGTGTGGTTTCATGTCATGAAACTCTTCCTCTTCATACACTTTTGATTACTGATGCATTAAGCCACTTTTTCTCACTACTTCACATATAACAAAAGGAATCTTCTCTGAAAGAGTTTTGAACCCAGGAAAACTTATTTTGGTAAGGAGATTTATTGCTTTCACACATGAACACTAAATGAACATTGTAAAGAGTTGAAAAACCTGTATCACCTCACCCTGGCCTTTGAAAATTTAAGACATGATTTGCAACTTTCATGCTAAAATAAAAACCAGTTAATCTGAAAGGTGTTGCCACATTTCTTTCCCCCCTTCCTCCTTTCTTCTTCATAATAATTCATAATTATGGAGACATTACATAATGATTTATTCCTTTTAATATATAGTCCAATTTAGATCAATGTACAATGCTGATCAAACAGTGTTCCGGTGAAAAATATTTCTTTTATTGAACACAGTAGAGCATCTGAACAGGCAGATATCAACTCAATATCCTGCTTTCTGGATCACATTATTTCTTTTAAGATAACTTGAATGTAGAGATAATGAATATATCCATGGGAGGAAAGGAATGTATCCATGAGGACATAGATGCACAACCACTTAAAATGTTCGAAGAGTAATGAAGAAATCATGACTGGAATAATCAATATTTTCTGCAACCTTCAAGATCTGGTTCAGCATTTAAGAAACATTGTAAAGGGGAAATGTATTACCATTATACCTTCTTTCATTTGGGTGTTTCTTCTTAAAGCACCAAGTCTCACTTGGATTCCTGGATGAAGAAAAAAGACCCTGAACTTCCTTTGCACATTTTACTGTGGGATTAACAGGAAATGTCGAAACTCTCCATTTACCTTCTCTTCAGTGGGAATATGTAACCCCTCCATCACTTTGGCAAAGGAGCCCTTGTTGATCATTTTACCCACGAGGTAATTCCCAACCTGTTTTGTGTGGGGGAAATTCTTCCTAGGCTCTTGGGACATATTGCTGAAACAAAGAGGTATCTGGATATCCTTGTTGCTTTTCTCCCATTCTGGTAATATCCTTTCCTGGTTTGCAGGGTCTGTTGCTCTGTCATCTGGAAATGCTTTGATTGCTGCAGGCATCCTTGAAAGGGATCAGACCGGTTGACACACTCCACACACTTCAGGTCAGTGCTGCTTTCCAAACAGAGCTCAGAATGCATAGCAGATTCTATGCCTGCACATTTTGAGGAGCAACTAGTACCAAGTCATTGGCCATACCACATTTAATCCTCCTCCCCAAGGGGCTGCTTTTCCATCAGCGGTCTCTGCCTCCAGGCATGCAGATCTGCTCAAGCAGAATGAAGCTGGGGATTATTAACCTAACCTGATACATGATGTCAATTAATGCCCCAGAACTGACAGCTCCAATGTCACATAATAATCTCATGGAACAAACCACTCCCATCTAGAGAAGCTGACTTTGGCACCGAGGGAGCTCTTTTACCAGCAGCTAACACCAATCAGCTAAATTGGATGATGGTTTTCTCTTTATCTGTATTAACAGAGATATTCATTCATTAGGTAAAGGCATCTGGGTAGCTCAAGTGAACTCAAAAAGAGTTTATTTAAACAGAAGGTGGTGTTAGCATCATGTTCTGGATGACTTAATGTAAGCACAGTGCATGCTTCTACTGCCACATACAACCAGAATCCTTTAAGGGAGTGTGTTCTTACCTCCCACTGAGTCTTTGGCCCTCTCTGGTACCCTGCATAAAGTTAGAGTGTTTGAGCATTCTGTCCAGAGCTTTAAAAAGTTACCTTTGTGGACTACAGCATCTAGAATGTAGCTCACACTGTCAATTTCAGCACCTCGTAGAGTCAAAAGCATGATTTTTCCACTGCTGATACCAATCACTGTGTCTGGAGCTGAAAGGTGTGGGTAGACACATTGCTAGTCTGCCCAACCCATGGAATCCATGTCCCAGGATTACACACTCACCTCTGTTTTGAAGAGCTATTGTTAAATGAAATAATGGGCAATATGTTAATGGACCTCTAGCCAAAGGGAACCTCCATTTTCAGAGATAGAATGCTTCTCAGTATCACTGTCATTGGTAGGTGAAGACATTTTTATTTAAACAAACCTTTTAAAATCCAGCAGGTTTGGTTTCATTGAGGGATGGGGAGTTAACTCTATTTTAAATGTTATATTTGAATTTTTTAATATTTTATGGTTTTAATTGTACTAGTTTAATTGTTGTTTTAATGTGTTTTATATGTGTTGTTAGCTGCCTTGGGTCCCACTTTGGGAGAAAGGCGGGATAAAAATAAAAATAAATAAATAAATAAATAAAATCAGTGATGCCTTGATTGAGCCAACTAAAAAAACACAATGGAACTTCTCAGTGGAAATACCTTTGCTACTGCTAGTGGATTTAATGTCCTCTGTCCCATGGCCAAGAAATGGAGTGCATTGAGATCCCTATCTTAACTGACAACAGAATTAACATCTGAGACAAAATGTAAGCCTATGACTCTAACTTCATTGCTTTTTTTTCACTTGTATGTTTTTTAACCTTTGCCCAGTTAAGCTTCAAAAGCTTGTATGTTGTATTTTGTGTTTTTTTAGTTGTTCAAATAAAGGTATTATTGTTTTGAGGATTTTGGATTTTGTTGTATTTTGCTGCATGGCCAACATGGCAACCCTGTGTTGTTTCCTCTCAATATTGAATGTTGGAAATCTATGAAGAAATATGTTTCCTATCAATATTAGGTGCTAGAAAAAATGGAGGCAACACTACCAATAGAAAGGGCGAGGTAGCTGATTTTGTTTGTCATGAAAGGGCAGCAACATTTTTTTTCTGTTCTATTTTTACTACTGGAGGGAGGACAATAAATGTTTGAGAGATTTCTGATGTGGGGTTTAGGTACTATGTACTTTTGACATAAGCATCTGTTGCTCTGCCTTAGGGAGCAAAATATGCTGAAGTTTCCTTACCTTCTGGCCCTGTGGTGAGTTCCCTGAAAGCACTTGGCTAAAATGGATTAAATCAGGGCTTGTAGTTTTTGGACTACAACTTCCAAATCCCCCAGCCCAAAGGACCAGCAACCATGTTGTTTGGAGCACTATGGAAAATAAATAACCCCCGCCCCCCATTCTGACCAGCAAGGCCCTCCTATTGGCATCCCCAAACTGAGTCAACAATGTGTGTCATTCAGGCTGAACCTGTTGGCAGCATCCATACTAAAGCTCATAAACTTATTTTGGCTGGTCTAATGAAAATGTCTCCTGTATCAAAAGGATATTGAAAATATATTTTAGACTACTTACTCTGGAACACCTCAGTGGCCTTGGGGTAAGCAGGCTAAAGATTGAACTGTCACAAGAAGAGCCATTATTGAAGCTTTCTTGTTGCTTTCCCCCCTAATTATTTTGATTTTTATATGAAATTGTGCCTCCTCAATACAGAACTTTCACTGAGTTGCATCCAATGAAATTACCCCATGAATAGAACCAGCTTCCATTCCTGGCAGAAGAGGTGAATAAACAGAAGGCTCCTTCATTTCATGGAAAAATTACGGTATCTTGCATGCAACCTATTGATACAATATGAGACCAGACTCTTTTATGGATTGTATTTTCCCAGAGAGAGCTACCATGTTGTGAGACCTAGCATGGTGTGAGACCAGTATGATGTAGTGGTTTGGGTGTTGGACTAGGACTCTAGAAACCATGTATCGAATCCCCACTCTGCTTAGCTTTCAAGATAAAAAGGGATCTGATATCTTTAGGGTATTCAGGTCCAGGTCCATGTTGTTGTTTTTGTTGTTGTTAACTGCCCTTGAGTTGACTCTGACTTATGGCGACCTTGTGGATGAGATATCTCCAAGACCCACTATCCTCCACTGTTCTGCTTAGGTCCTGCAAATTCAAGCCCATGACCTCCCTGATGAGTCTATCCATCTGTCTTGTGGCCTTCCTCTTTTTTTTTTTTAACTTCACCTTTTAATCCACTTTTTCTCGCATTATTGTCTTTTCTAGTGAGTCATGCCTTCTCATAATGTGGCCAAAGCATGACAGCCTCAATTTGATCATTGTGGCTTCCAAGGAGATTCCTGGCTGTTCAAGACCCATTTGTTTGTCTTTTTTGCTGTCCACAGTATTCTTCTCCAGCATCATGTCCCAAATGAGTTGATACTCTTCTTATCAGCTTTCTTCACTGTCTAGCTTTCACATTCATAGATGGTGATGGGGAATACTATGGCTTGAATTATTCTACTGTTAATGTTCACTTGTATATCTTTACTCTTCAAGATTTTGTCTAGCTGCCCTTTCATAGCTGCCCTTCAATTCCTAGTCTTATTCTGATTTCTTGACTGCACTCTCCATTTGGATCAATATTTGATCCTAGGAACAGGAAGTCTTTAAGTATTTTTATTTCCTCATTCTCTATGTAGAATTTATGCATTTCTTCTTTGGTCATTATTTTTATTTTCTTCACGTTCAGCATTAAGCTTGCCTTTGCACATTTTATTCAGATGGACTTTTGGTACCTGATTGCTGAGAAAGGGGCTCTTAATAGGGTGCTATAGTGTTTCTTTGCTTTTCAAATTGCTTTAAATTTGGTTGTGTTTTAACATGACAATTTGTTTAATATTGTGATTTGATGTTTTATTAATTTCTATTGGTTTTAAAAGAAATCTTACTTTTAAGCTACCTCTGTTTTGAGAAAAAGGTAGCATATTAAAAAGAACAAAAAGTCACCACTTCCTAGTCCCCACCCAAACCTCTTTTCTTCCTTTCTTTCATTTTTCCTCCTCTTCCAGTTTATACAGAGCACCAAAATAAGCCAGGACACATTTTGATACTCAAGAGGAAGTTGTTGAAACAAAAAGCTCATGAGGAATTCATCATCAGTCAGCTGTAATATAGAGCAGTGCTGCGCAAAGCAGTGGTTTCTGGACTGGTGAGCCAATGGCTGATGGTCCCCTGTGAGCTTCCAGGAAGGAAAGAAACAATTGTACTCAATGGACACAAATATGGTGCCAGTTTCTGGCACATCAGGTAGCCTAAGAAGCACTAACATAGATAATGTCTTTTTGCACATAGTGTCACAGAGCATGCCAAGAGTCATTTTCACACACACACATTTTTCACAAACAAGAGATTTTTTTCACACACATGAACACACTTCATGTGATATCAACAGTATATTGAAGATGGCATTTTATACTATCTGTCTGTCTGTCTATCTATCTATCTATCTACCTATCTATCTATCTATCTATATGGGGGAGAAGGTGCCACCAGGGCCAGCCTGTCAAGCAGCACTGGGAAGAGAACTGCTTTCAGGCAGAACTACAGTAGCTGGGCAATAGATGGAGATAGGCATTGGCATCTGGAACAAATGGAAGGGAAAGATTTGAAAGGAAGAAACTGGCATAATGGTGGGGAGCCCTTGGGAGCTCCAGATGTTTTGTTGATCAACTTCCACCATCCCCTTTCACCACAGCCAGCTGTATGGGACTGTGTAAATTCCTTACTGGATGAGCAAAGGTTCTCCACCTTGGCTTAGGAGACAGATCTACTAAAGTCTACTGAGATCTACTTAGGGTGAGCAAAGAGTAGCCTGAATACAACATGTGGCCCAAAATCCTCCCCCCCCTGCCCCTAGTGCCTTATGGAGATTCCCAAAGCGATACAACCTACAATTTTTTTTAAAAAAAACACAAAAAATACATTTGGGCTAATTTGGGTTGATGGTCTCCCCCATGGTCCAAAATGCTTCCAAACCATACGCAGTGGTATACCCCACCCACACCCAAACAATCCCAAAATACACAAAGAGATTAAAATAGACCCAAACTGGCAGCAGGAAGGAACCCTATGTGGCACAGTGTCACATCTGATGTGCCTGGATGTGCCAGTGCAGCCTGAAATTGGCCCCTGCCCTCTAGGCAGTTTCCCACCCCAGAGTTAGTTGAATTTTGCTTCAAGCAGTACACTCTTTGCCATGGGGGTGCTATTTTCAGCCACATCATTTTGGCAGACTCCATCTCTTGCCCTTTTCCCCCTTGTCACTTCATTCCATGAGACCCAAGCCACAACAAATTCACTCTGCTCTGTCAGCAGTCTTATGGAGTTATGACCCTCAGAAGCCCTGAAATTTGAAATAATCACTGGCCCAATCCCAATGTTTTTGGTCTTCTTGCCCTGCTCACCACTTTGAGAATAATTCTTCAAGCCAATCAATCAACTTCAAATGCAAGAACAAAGAAATGCAAGTGCGGTTCTTTTCCCCTCTGTACCTTCTTGCATTTTGCCCTTCACCTGTCCATCCTGTCCTCTCAAAAGATGGGGGACATACAATTTAGTAAGGGTGAGCACAGCAATGAAACACAAATGCCATATTTTAACACATTTCAAAAGGAATGAAAATAGCTTCCTTAAATATATAAGAAATGTTAAAACATGATAGCCAGCTAAATGAGCCAATGCTATGGTTGGGGAAGAGCCCAATCTGACACCTTGAAAAAAACCCCCTCTTACATTACATAAGTTGCCAAATATTTTTAAAGCCTTTTTTATTTGGAAGAGAAGAGACTTCAAAAGGAACAAATAAAAAGGAACAAATATGCCAAAAGCAGCAATACTCGGCATTGGGGAGTATATTACAGAGTGAACACTGGCCAATTGATGTTGAAATGGTGCAGAAGGATCTTGCAGCCCCAAGGCAGTAACAGCCATGATTATATTATTTTAGGGAGAATCTTCACCATTGTTTCTTATTACTTGTGTTTCTAGGTTGGCTTTCAGGACAAAACATAAGGCAGTTCACATCCAAAATGGAAACACAAAATATAATTTAAAAAAATAAACTAATTTAAGGCAGCTGGCTAAAATATTTTTCCAGTCTACTACAGACTGCTGGCTCTCTGATCAGTAGGGCTGCTCTGGCTTTAAGTCCATACTTTAAAGCAGTTCTCCAATGTACTGAACACTATCCCCCAAACTGATTCAGCACCATGCCTAACTCTTTTAAAATTTTGACTAAAACCAAGAGCAGATTCACTGCCCCAATAGCATGGGATCCTCTGGGGTTTGATTCCCAGGAATGCCTGGGAAATTAATAGTGTGTCCCCTCAGCAAAAGGCATTGTTCTAGCACAGACAAAGCCACCACAGCCTCTGTTTAAATATCTCCAAAGAAGGAGACCCCACCACACTCCAAGGCAGCATATTCCACTATTGAATAGCTCTTACCATCAAGACCACCCCCCTCCCAATATTTAGGTGGAATCTCTTTTCCTGTAGTTTGAATCCATTGCTCCATGTCCTATTTTCTGGACCAGCAGGGAACAAGCTTGCTCCATCCTCAGTATGACATCCCTTCAAATATTTAAAAATGATTATTATGCCACCTCTTGGTAATGTAAGGTAAGGCAGTAGGAAAAGAGGAAACCAGTAAGCAGACTCAGGCCCGAAACACAGGCAAAAAGTGCTGCCTTTGGGTTGATCTGGGGGCATGGCGTACAGATGATTCATGCCCCCGGATTGGGTTGAAGCCGCGCCACGGCTGCCTAGGGTGGCCTGGAATTGCTGGCAAGAGGAGCACAAAAAAGCAATCCTTACCAATGGCCCATTCAGGTCGCTGTGGTTGCTGTGGTCCCAGACCACATGGAGAGCAACCAAGGCAGTCTGCTTGACTCCTCAGTCAAGGAAGCCACAGCACTGACTTTGCAAGACCTGAACAGGGCTGTTCATAACAAGGTAATTTGGAGGTCTCTCATTTGTCAGGGTGCCATAAGTGCCATGACTTGACAGCAGTTAACAACAACAAAATGAAGGAAAAGTATTCTGAGTTTTAACTCAAATTTGCTTTTTATCTTCATTTCCCTTGCTGGCTTACCATTCTGTGAACAGAATCCTAGACAGCCATCTGTTCAGTCCTGGCTTTGCCAGCTCTTGATTTATCCTTCCTCCCTGGATCAATAAATTCACTAACACATCTATCCCAGATAGCAAACGTGCATCTACAAAAGATGGCAAATTCCTGTGGTTCTTTTTGCTGGCACACAAGAAGTGTTTGATCTGCTTGTGATATCATGGCTGATGTGTGATACATTATCCTCTTTGGAGATTATTGCTCCAGTACCAGACAACCTGATACATAATTTTAATATGTGCCTGATTTTTTTTAAATTTCTGCACAGAGAAGCTGGTTCCCCAATGTAATCTTTCCTCCTTTCTTATTACTTGTTTTGGGGTAGCTGCTGTGGTGTTGCATGTAGAAGAAAGGCCATTGAATCAGTTCTTCAAGTGGGTATTTGCAAGATGTTTAATATCTAAAGCATTTCATCAAAAGATATTGTGTACCTAGACTTAAGGGCTGAACATTACAAGTACGTCTGTGATTCATTACATTGAAATATTGTGAATGAATAAAATTCATTACAAAGAATCACATCAGTAAGATTTACTTCTAAGCAAATATGCTAATGAGTCAGCTGAAAGAGTTTATGATGGCACCATTTTAAAATACTATTAATTGTCTAAGAAACAGATCAATTTCACAAAGATATTTCCCCATCCTAAGCCTAAATCCAACTATTAGTCCCATTTGAATCAAACTTATGTAAGTGTTGACTTAGGGGCTCTACAGACAGCCCCTAAGGGGCAGCTCTGTGCCACCTCTGGAAGTGATGGATCGGGCCATGGCAACCGCACGCCACGACCCTGATCTGCCATTTTGCCACTCCAAAAAGAGCTGGCAAATGCCACTTCTTTTTGGAGTGGCAAAAAGCCACCCTTGCTGCTGCGGTGGTGGCGGCTTTTCTGCACTCCTTTGGTGCAGTGTGTCAGTATGCTGCACCAAGGGAGTACCCTGAAGCTGCCCGCCGTGTGGTGGATGCACAGCATGTTGGCAGCATTGGGGCAGAGTTGGGGCAGCTGGCATGCGGTTACCACACCCTGACTCCAATCCCCAGGCTGGCCCTTTTGGCCAGTTTGTACAGGGCGTTAGTAAATTCCTGTTGATTCAATGGGTCTTCTCTAGTTGGAACTAACACTTGGTTTTGGGTTCTAGTATATATTATTTTTCTACATTTTCTCCTGCAGTAACACACAAGAATGACAAAAAAGAAATACAAAAAAGAACTGAATGTTGCTTCTTAGGACTTTACCACATGAGCCTTTAAATCTGCTTTTAAAGCTAGAGAATAGCCCCTTTGGTAATACTTATTGCATAATGTTGTGGCCGTTTCATCGCTGCTTTGCTGTTAGAATGTCCATTTTGACTGATTGGGAGCACCCATCAATAAACTTCCAAACACATTGCTGTAGCATTTGTCCTCAAGAGCAATAACATCTGCATGTGGCGGTTCCAGTATTGGTCAGCCATGTGGTGTCAGTGCCTCGTCCTCTTTCCTTCCTTTACCCTCCCTAATACAGAGCAGGCTGGTTTTCAAAAATTTTCTTTTCTTTTCTCCTCAACCTCCCCTCCCCTTCAAAGAAGAAATTAGAATCCTTCCTCGTGAAGAGAGGCTCTCATTTTTTCTTTTGGCAGGAGGAGCAGGGAAGCCAGCTTCTCTCCACTGCCCCCCATCAAAGAAGAAATGACAGTCTTTTCCTTGTGGTGAGAGATTCTTCTTTGGCAAGCTTAGAGGGACACAGCCATCTTCTCTCCCTGCCCAAAGAAATGACTCCAGAATTGTGTTAAAAATACAGTGGGGCCCTGGTATAAGTGGGGGGGGGGTCCATTCCGGATCCCCCGCGTATGGCAAAAAGGGTGGGACCCCAAGTCCTGTTTGTTTCAATGGCCGTGCGCTCCTGCGTGCAGCACTGCGCATGTGCCATTGTAACATCCAAGGCTTGCCATCCACGCAAGCTTAAAGGCGCAGATGGCAAGCATGAGGATGGGCTGTGCATGCTGTAAAAATTGTGTGTGTGTGTATATAAAATTAAAAATAGGTAGGCCATAGGGCAAGGAGGCAGGGTTAAGGGGGAATGTGGAAGAGAGCTTTTGGGGACCCTGGATGTCACAAAAAGCCCCTGTCACACTATTGAAGAGGGGTGCAGTAATAAAAGCTCCAAAACTGCTATGTTTTTGTTTTCTTTTAACACTGTGATTGTGACAAATTAAAGTGAGACTGGCCTTTGCAGACTGCCAGAAATAGTGCACATTAAATTGAGGCACTGCCCTGGCTCAGTGCTAGGGAGTCATGGGAATTGTATTTTTTTTCTGGGACATTGAGCCTTCTCTGTCAGAGAGCTCTGGTGCCACAATAAATTACAGTTCCCACGATTCCCTAGCACTGAGCCAGGGCAGTGTCTCAATTTAATGTGCACTATTTCTGGCAGTCTATAAACTCCTTTGTGTCATTCATGAAAACACCTGGAGAGATTAGAATACTATAAACAAAAGTCACTCTTTAAAAAGCAAAAAACAAGCCTGACAATAAAACCCTGTCTGCAATATATACTTTCAATTTAGTTAAACACACTGAACATGGTTTCTACAAAAATTAACCTTCCCTTATTCCCACATATTCTAATGGGAGAAATTAATTAGGAGATTATTGCATTAGAAATAACGCAATTTATCCCCGATGGGATACAGTCGTGTTTCAGGATACAAGCAGGTATTATCACATATAAAATTGCCGCCACCACCACCAGGAAACTGGAACCCGACTTTATCCCAGGTCCCAGCTGTGCTTAGTTGGCTGCTTTTCCAAAATGGCAAGCTCTCATTTTGGAAAAGCGGCCAGCTAAGCACAGCTGTGACCCGGGATGCAGCTGGATTCCAGTTGCCTAGCAGCGGAGGTGGCAATTTTACATTCAATAATACCCGCTTACATCCCAAAACGTGACTGTATCCCATTGGGGATAAGTCACATTATTTTTAATGCAATAATCTTCTAAACTGCCACAGTTCAAAATGCACTTAATGGGAATAAGCCCCACTGAACATAGTAGGGCAGGGGTAGGCAACCTTTTTGAGCTGGGGGCCGGGTTGCTGTCCCTCATAAATAAATAAATAAATATATATTTTTTTAAAAAATAAAAATATAAAAAAAATGCATGCACACTCTCTCAGCCCCAGAAAAGCCATGGCAAAACCCCTGTGGAGATTTTGCCAAGAAAACCCCCATGAACAAGTAATAACAACAATAATCAATATCATAATGGCGGGCAGCGGGGGGTGGCGGGGGCGGCGGCAGCGGCAGCAGGACCGGCCTGGAGCCGGTCCAAAGGCCTTGGGGGGCTGCATCTGGCCCCTGGGCCTTAGGTTGCCTACCCCTGTAGTAGGGCTTACTTCTGAGTACATTTATTTATTTATTAATTGTTTAAAATAAATCCTGCCTTATAGCACAAGATTTGAGAGCAGTGAACAAGCAAAATCAATGCAAGCAGATTAAAACAATTTAAAAGAAGAAAAATAATTTAAAGAGGTTAAAAGCATGTTAAACAATTTATCAAGTTAACACATTTAAAATGTTTAAAGGTATGTCTGATGGGATTTATTCTTGACAATTTCTGCCAGGAACTCTGTGTGTGTATAAACAACTTCATTTTGGACAAATGCTTTAAGAACGTATGGGTGTTAAACAAGCCCTGCTGAATCAGACTGAAGGCCTATGAAGTCTAGCATTCTGTTTCCCACAGTCACCTATCTGATGGGTGTGGGAAGGCTGATAGCTGCTTCCCCACGGTTGTCCTACAGCGACTGGTATTCAGAAGAATGCTGCTTCTGATCCTGGAAAATAGACACCATTGCAAGCATCAGTCAGTCACCTCATTCCTCATTATTTGGCATCAGGGTGCTGGTCTTCTCTGTTGTTTTTCTACCAATATGAAATTTAATGCCTTTTCTGAGACATTATAGTCAGTCAGCCATTGGTTTGGCTTTATTTCAGCTCTTGCTGAGAGTAAATTTTTTAAAGACATAGGACGTTATCACACAGGGCCTAAAGCAGTCCCATCCCCGTCGCATCCCCATCCCATTGCGGTTCCTTTTCAATCCAGAACTTACCGGCATACAGAAAGCAGCATCATTCCGGTCGCGGCAAAATGTAATTCCCAAAGAAACCGGCATTCTAAAGAACGGGGATGATGCCGGGTGATGCCACAAGGGGACGGGGATGCGATGGGGATGGGTGCGACGTCATGTGAAGACACGGGGAAAGGAAGTGGATTGGGACGGGGATGCGACGGGGATGGGCGGGGTTTCTCTGCGACGTCGTGTGAACACAGGGGAAAAGGAAGCGGATTGGGACGGGGATGTGACGGGGATGGGACTGCTTTAGACCCCGTGTGATAACGTCCGTAGACTGTTTTACAAGAGGAAGCAGTATAAATAGGTAAGGGAATTGATCTGTGGGAGATGCATCCCCTCCAACATTTCATAGATGAAAACTGGGACATGTAAGGCCAAGCAACATCAGAGTGTGGTCAAGATAACAGAAGTTATTAATGAGGAAGAAAGGACAAGCTAGCAGAGGCTGCAGCAGTTTGCTTTTGCCTGAATCTACTGGGAAGGGCAGGATTCTGTCCTCTCATCTCCTCTTCCTTCCCTGCTGAGTTGAGTGCAGACAACTCTTGCAGTTTGAAGCACCTGAAATAAGTTGAGGGGGAAAAAAGGGGGGGGGAGTGAGAAAAAGAGAGAGACACTGGGATGTTATAAAAGTTAGATGACACCGGTTTAATCGGGATGTCTCTGCCAAATTGGGACAGTTGAATGGGGGTGATGCAGGGGTTGAACCTAAAAATGGAGGCAGCTTTATTTAACATGGCATAAAGGAGATCCAACTGAATCTTTTTCAGAGGCATCTTTAACCATCTCCATCTGTAACCAAATTATTAACATGGGCATTGAACCTACGACTTCAATGCTAAGTGGCCAAGATGGCCAAGATCTAATACTAGGCCAGCTGAACCTGTGCTGAGTCCAAACTCTTCCCAGAATAGGGACGTTGGAAATTACCTAGCTCTTCCCTCCACCAGCTTTAAATTTGTGTTGCTAATTGTGGGTTTGTCCCTGAGTTGATGGAAGTTTGGATCAGCTTTAACCAGGTTTTACCTTGCTCTTTCTCACCCTCTGTTTTCCCTCCCTTCTGCAGATCTTATGCCAACAGTTTGTTGTGCCAATAGAGCTCCCTGATGGAGAAGGTTAAATGTCTCACAGAACTACAGTTCCCAGAATTCCACAGCACTGAGCCATGGCGGTTAAAGTGGTGTCAACCTGGATTATTTCTGCACTGTGTATGCAGCCACTGTTTCAGTAACTAGCACACAGGTCAGCAACAAAGGACCAGAAAGAGCAGGAATATCCTTCAGGTCAAAGCCCTGCATCCCTGCAGCATAGGAAAGCTTATATGAGTTATATGAAAAGACACAGGTTTCCCATATTCAAAATGGATGAAAAATTACTTGATCAAAAGGAGACATTAATTTAAAGCAATTAAATGTTTTGACATTTCTGAGTAGCTTTATTTCAAAGATAGAAATTGGATCATATAAAGATTTTGTTTTTTGTTTTTTGTTTAAAAACCCAAGCTTTGTAAAATTGAGTGGTGCTTGTACATGTGTAAACAGAAATCCCCAAGCTGAGCGGGTGATTTGTTTTATAAATCAGATAATTAAAGATGTGGCCAACGGAGGCTCGGTATTTACCATTGCCTTTTATTTACTATTTAATAGGTAAACGTGTTATGCTGTATAAATCTTGAAACAGCTTGATTGTAAAACATGTTCTCTAAAGTCAATGGGCCTTCCCTACTGAGTCCTAAAACTCGTGAAAAATGGGCAGTATCAATAAACACCAACCTTTGTACCAATAAATATGTTCTCCTCATTACTCAGTGAGCCCAGAGGCATGGCAATATTAAAGGCTCCATTCTCCCTTATATAGCAATTACATGTGCGACAGGGGAAGAAATGCAGTTTAGTGCCACACTTTGCTGAATTTCCGGCTTTACTTTTTAGGGCAGAGGGGTACAGAAGAGAAGACATAAACATTATCTGCAGAAGAAGCTAAAAGTTTTCTGCCTCTGTTTGATAGCTATTGACCAGAAACAGGCTCTGAACTTTAATCTGTCTTTTCCCCTATTATGTGTTGAGTATGTTTTTTTTAAAGTTACTAATAATTCAAAATGCATCTTGTCTTGTAGTGCATTCAGTTTGAGGTAGGATTAAACCTCAGTCTGAATTCTGCAAAAAGTGATGATCAATTCACATTTTTGAAAACTATTTTATTAAGCTGAATGGATTAATGTAAATTTCATAGTTCTAATTTAATTGTCTATAGTACAAAGACCAGAGAGCCAGCATGGTGTAGTGGTTTGAGCTTTGGACTACAGCTCTGGAGAACAGGGCTTGACTCTCCACTCAGCCCTGGAAACCCTCTGGGTGACTTTAGGCAAGTTACACTCTCTCAGCCTCAGAGGCAAATGCCTCACTGAACAAATCTTGGCAAGAAAAGCCCATGACAGGTTCAGCTTAGGATTGCCATAAGTGAGAAATGACTTGAAGACACACAGGATATTATCAAATGGACAAAAGGTGTGGAAATGTGATGGGAGAGAAGCGGGATGCTTCCATCACTATTGCTTGATTGGGGGATGATTATCACATGCGTTCTGCAATATCACACTTATTCCATCCTTCTTCCATCAATGAAATGGAATAGCCCTGTCACTTTGGTATTGATAAGAGTTTTCATTATTAAAAAGTGATGGGAGCATTCCATTTTACTGACAGAAAAAGGATGGGATGAGCGCGATGTCGCAGAATGTTGTGTGATAATCTTCCTCCAATTGTGTGCTAGTGATGGCAGCATTCTGCTTCTCTCCCTTTACTTTCACCCATGTGATGATCTCCACAGCTACAACAATGACAACGGCAATGACAACAGTACAAAAAAACATTAAAAATAAGGTTATCTAAAATATGACAGTAAAAATGTATCAGTTTTAACAAATCAATCAAAAACACATTTACAGGAAAAAAATCTATTATGAGTGATCTCCTTTACAATATACTACAAACAGTTATAATGCCAGGCCTTTGGGGTTCTAGAGGCCACTTTGACTGTTATGGTGGCTATTTGCATTGGAAGAAAAACTGCCAAAGTCATCAGGATGAATTTCTATTCCAGTACCATCTGGACCATGATGTAGTTTCCCCCACGGTTCCATTTCTATATTTTGTCCTATATCTTGTGCCCATTTGGTCATATATATCATCACTACTTCTGTTTCCATCTCTATTTTTAATAGCATCTTATAAATTTTTGATATTTTATGATTATCTTTTGAGGCCAATACATTTTCAAATTCCTTATCCATTACCCCAATTTTTTTATCCAATAAAAATCTTTCCCTTAATTGTCTATATGTAAACCAGTTACATTTATATCCCTCTTGTAATAATTTTTCCCTTGCCTTAATTTCCATGTTTAGATCATTATCCTGTGTAATTTCATTATATGTCAGCCACTTATTTATGTCTATATTATCATTCTTAAAAAAGGCTACATTTATAGAGGTCCATTTTGGAATGATGTTTTTCCATTTGACTTTAAACTTTTGCCAAATTCTTAGGAGAGATCTCCTTATGTAGTGATCATTGAAATCTTTATGAACCTTAATCTTGTCATAAATTAAATATCCATGCCAACCATATATATTGTCATATCCTTCTAATTTTAGATCTTTTCCTTTCTCTAATTTAATCCAATCAGATATCCAATTTAATACACAGGCATAGTAGTATATTTTCAGGTCAGTTAATCCCATAACCCCTCTATTAACCTCATCTCATATTAATTTCATTTTGACTCTTGGTTTTTACTTCTCCATATAAATTTAGATATATCCCTTTGCCATCTTTGAAAGGGAGAGTCATTTATAATGATGGGGATACTCTGAAAAACGAAAAGGCATTTTTGGTAATATTTTCATCTTTATTGTTGAGATTTTCCCCATCCATGATAAATTCATCCTATTCCACCTATCCATATCCTTTTTGATTTCATTCCATTTTTTTTCATAATTATTTTTGAATAAGTCTGAATTTTTTTATTGTAAAATTTATTCCTAAACATTTAATCTTTTTTTCCTGAAACATAGATTTCTCAGTTAATTTCCTTTTTTTCTTCTCTGTTAAGTTTATAAGTAACATTGCTATTTTCTCTCTATTTATCTTAAGTCCTGCCACTTCTCCAAACTGTTTTAATATTTTTAATATTTGATCAATACTCTAAGGGATTAGCTATTGATAACATCAGATCATCTGCAAAACACCTTAATTTAAATTCTTCACCTCTAATTTTTATCCCCTGTATCCTATTATCTTCCCAAATTTTATTACATAAAATTTCTAAACCTATTATAAATAATAATGGAGAAAGGGGAAATCCTTGTCTTACACCTTTTTGAATTTTAAAACATTCAAATTGTAATAATTATCCTACATGAGTATCAGTGGCATTCTGCATTGCAGTTATGGATTCATAACCTAGAATTATGGATCCATAAATGCTCTGTATTCACCAACCCTATGTAGTCACAGTTGTGGCACTATTGACACAAACATAAATGACCTCTCAAATCTACTTTACTAGACACAGCAACACGAAAAGAGGGAGGTCTGTTCAGCTGCCAGCGAGTGAGGCTATGACAATCAGAAGCAGGACCCTATCACAATACCATGTTGCAGCTTTGTTCACTGGTGGAAGTGGGGTGGAAACATCATGTTCTTGCACCCAGATCACCAGCTGAAGAGAACTCCATCTCTTGGTGTCTCTGCTGTCTGTTAAAAATGTTTTTTTTTAGGTTTGGGGGTCAGGCCATGAGACATTAGTTATGTAATTGTGAGAAATGTAGAATATGGGCTAGTATAACTAATCATGGGGAGGAACTTTTCAAAAGTAACTTTCCAAAAGTAACACATTCAAATAAGTTGTCAGCAATAGCAACATCTTGTATGCAGAAAGGGGGGGGGGGCAGAACTAAGTCAGACGTAGTACAGCCTAGAAATAGATTCTGTACTTCACATATGTCTTCTACTTCTCCAGTTTAGCTTTGTTTCCTTCTGGGTAGCCCTGAAAATACTGGTAGTATTTTAAGTTTAATAAGTGAATGCATGAAAATGCATGTGAATAATGCATGCATGAAGTATGCGTATATAGGGTTAGCTTTTGTTGCTGTTATATGCTCATTACTGAAAGCCAGAATTGCCAAAACATTACCAGCCTTTTGTTTTTCCACATGGGGAGAAGCTTTGGTTGCTCAGTCTTCACCTTTGACCTTCAGTTTTATTTCTTGCATCGGTTTTATTCATTCCTTTTTCATATGCTCCATATGGGTCTCTGCCTCTGGACAAAGGGTAAGCTTTGCACTTTTGATGAAAAGAACAGCCATGATAAATTACCAAAAGCCAACCATTTTCACAACAAATATATTATTTTATTTTGGAGCAGGGGGTGGGTGGGTGTTATATGAATTATTGCTTTAAACAGGCAGCGCCAAACTCCTCTCTGCCTATATACAAGAGGCAACTCTGTGAAAGTCACTAGGAATTCACCAGTATAAATTCAAGAAGTGTGCAACTGACACCGTGTCAACAGTTGGCATATACATACTGCACATTTCAGCAAAGTACATTCAGAATTTATTTTCAGGACATCTTTTGATTTCTTGGATTACACGATTTGAGCACTATATTATCATTTCTGCAAGCAGAATCAGAATTTGCTCTTTATGTGGTCTGTGAAACAGTATCCATTCATAAATTTTTACTGTGCTCTGTTACAAAAAACAAGGAGAAAACGAAGGTGTGGGCTATCAAAATTACAGCAAATACTTCTTCCTAACATTTTTATTCTTTTACAACAACCATGTTATTTTCAGCATTACAGCCGGTAAAATAATTTCTGTCTATGGAGGAGTGAAATACTGCTCTTTTAAAACTTAGGTTATGCTTCCCCCCCCCCCTTGCCCTCTTTCTTTCTTGATCCTGGCGGATGGATGTAGGGAAAGGTGCCTACCTAATTGGCCACAAGAGGGGATTTAAATTAAATAAAATCACAGTCCACAGGGGGGCTCTAAATATGGCTTTTTAATTTGAAAATTTTTGTGGGTTACAGTGTAATTCAAGCTTTTCAAGCTTTATTAGTGCCTAGCTGTTCAAACAGCTTGCAAAACTCAGGGAACCTGATAGGCTGGCCACCATTAGTGTAAAGATAAACTCTTCTCTTCAGTGGCAACACACTCTTTTGTGACACAACAAAAGGCACACTGTCAGTAACAGGCTGTGCTGAGAGGGAGCACTGTGATGATGGTTGCAGTAGGCTGTTAAGCCTCAGGGTGAAACACAGTGAAGGAAATAATGATTTGCAACCAGACCCTAAAATGCTGTTTGTCTCTCTCTCTCTGCGTGTGTATGTGCATGATGAAGATGTTGTTGCAAAGAGACATTAGTCGAATGCCAGCAATTTTTTTCCACGTGTTCTCTGCAATTAAACCAAAATAGCTAGCTTGGGGTGACTAATTGCCATGGAAGGAGAAGGAAGCGAGAGCACTCGTTGCTGTGAAGCTGTTAATGGAGAACTTATGGAGAGAAAGTCCAAGCCCTCTTGTCCAAATTGGAATGTGATGGAAATCTGTTGGAAGGTGATGACAGAAATGAAGTAAAACAGTTGTTTCCTGATCCGTGTGCCAGATGTGTCACATACTGTGATAAATAAGATCTGCATCTTACACTCCAGAAACTGGGGGATATTATGAGCGTTTATTACTGCGAGGTACCCAGAAAAATAAAATATACTTGAAATGCGCTCTTACTTCTGGCATCAAGCAGCGTACAATTACTGCTCAGTGCCTGGAGCTGCTAATTCTTTTGTTTAGCTTCAAACCAACAAAGCCTATTAAAAGCTTACATTCAATTTATTGTTAAGGTATTTACTAACTGATTATGAAAAGACATTAAAGGGTTCATAATTAAACAGTTACATTGGTTCTTAAGCTGATTATTTTTTCCATCTCCTCCCCCATCTCACTTTCTGAACTGACTTCCATTCTATAAAATATCTTTGTTGTTAATTGAGAAATCCTCTATTATATTATTTTCTTATCTGGGCTTTGAATTGACAGCCTCACCTACAACTCAAGCAATCTAAAATATTTGAAATTAAGTTTTATTCCTGTCTTATTGAAATGACCTATGAGGGCAGATTTTAGCAAAGAAAGAAAATATCCTACAACAGTATTACTTTTAACAGAAAAAAAAACATGATTAAAGATGGACTTTGCAAAATGCAATTGCTTATGCTGCAATCCTATAACTACATAAGTAGGAGTAAGTCCCAGTTGAATTAAATGGAACTTATTTTTAGGAGACAGAATTTTTCTGTTAGGCCATGTTCCATAAATGGTGGCCAGTTGATTTATGGGAGGCAGGTATCAAAATCTATTTCCCAACCTTTGTCACAAATGCTGGTTAATTTAGCCACAGCAATCATTATCTCTGATCTCTTCAGTCAGCCAGATGATTGGGAATTTAATTTCAAAACTTTCCAGTATGTAGCTTGTATTAGGCAGCCAGTGACTAATAAACTGAAAATGGAAACCAACAGCTTTCCCCAAAATTGTCACACCTCAAGAAAATGGCTAAAGAGCCTCTTAGGAAAGAAAAGGCGGATGGGTTGAGCCGCAATTTTTGAGTTGTAAAGAGCTCCTTGTTCTTTTTCACCCGTCCACCCATCATAAGTAGGCCAGCTTCACCCTTCACAGTTTATATAGCTTGACATTAATACAGATTGCTTATCACAGTTCAATTTTTTATGGAAAAGGAGGAGGAAAAAGGATGAATCAGAGCAGGAAAGAAGATGCAAAGAAAAAAGAAACTGGGGGAAAAAAGAAGACAAAAGAGAAGGAAAAGCTGAAAACAGAAAAGAGAACTACATAGCAGACTGGTGACTTGCACAACGTGGTATGATCCAACGGTCATGAGCAGAGGTCTTCATTCTACTTATAATCCAAGAAAACCATGCCAAATTATTTGACATTTTATCTCTTACTGTACTCTCTGAAACAATGTGTCTTTTCATAAGCAGCCAATATTAGATCTTGAATCCAAATGTTCCTATTAGGGTTGTTCTTGACTTCCCAATTTTTGTCAGATGTCACATTTGAACACCTGGAAAACCATTTCCCTTGTCCAACCTTCACATCCCAATAGTTGGGGATATGGCACATGACTGTCTATTTTTGACAATTTATTGAAGACCATATTAATCTCCCCACTGCTTTCAGGAGGCTATTGTTTGGACAAGATTGGCTTGCAGTGGTTATCTCTGACTTACTTTCTCCTTCCCAAGAGCCTGTGAAGTTTTCATGGTTTTCACAGCAAAGGGTGGGGAAAGCCAGTCAATCAGGTACAGCCTGGTTGGGTGACTGGACAGGACGAAGCAAGCTGGACGGGCATAGGCTTCATTCTGGTCATCTCCTTGACCATATAAGCCAGGCTCCCTGTGTTTCTTTTTTTCATCCTCACTTGTTCTCCCTCTGTTCTGGCTTTGAGTCTGTTTATTCTTGTGTACATATTTCATCAAAACTTTAGACAATTTTAGCCTGGGGCCCAGAAACAGTTATAGGAAAGAATAATAGAATCATAGAGTTGGAAGAGACCACAAGAGACATCCAGTCCAAGCCCCTGCCATGCAGGAACTCAAAATCAAAGCATCCCTGACAGATGGCCATCCAGCCTCTGTTTAAAGACCTCCAAGAAGGAGACTCCACCACACTCCGAGGGATTGTGTTCCACTGTCGAACAACTCTCACTGTCAGGAAGTTCCTCCTAATGTTAAGCTGGAATCTCTTTTTCTGTAGCTTGCATCCATTGTTCTGAGTCCTATTCTCTGGAGCAGCAGAAAACAAGCTAGCACCCTCCTCAATATGACATCCCTTCAAATATTTAATGAGAGCTATCATATCACCTTTTAACTGTCTCTTCTCCAGGTTAAGCATATCCAGCTTCCAGCTCATAGGGCATAGTTTCCAGACCCTTCACCATTTTTGTCACCCTCCTTTGGACACTCTCCAGCTTCTCATCATACTTTTTGAATTATGGTGCCCAGAATTGGACACAGTATTCCAGGTGAGGCCTGATCAAAGCAGAATAGAGTGGCACTATTACTTCTCTTGATCTAGACACTATACTTCTGTTGATGCAGGCTAGAATCACATTGGCCTTTTTAGCTGCTGCATCACATTGGGCCTAAGCAGACTGCCAGAAATAGTGCACATTGAATTGAGGCACTGCCCTGGCTCAGTGCTAGGGAATCATGGGAACTGTAATTTATTGTGGCACCAGAGCTCTCTGACAGAGAAGGTTCAGTGTTTCAGAAAAAAATACAATTCCCATGATTCCCTAGCACTGAACCAGGGCAGTGCCTCAATTTAATGTGCACTATTTCTGGCAGTCTGCTTAGGCCTATTGTTGACTTATGGGCCTTGGCAGATGGCTTATTGAGCTGTCTTGGAGGCCCGGAAGAGGAGGAGCAGCCACACGCGCGGCGCTCCTTCCTTTTCCTGAGGTTGCCCTCGGTGCTGCCGGCCCTCCCCATGGCCGGCGCGCCGAGGGCAACCTCCCGCCGCAGCGTCCAGACACACTGCGGCGGAAAAGACAGGGAAAGTGCACCCTACGCGTTTAGGGCGCACTTTCCCTGTCTTCTAAAAGGAGCGCCAATTTGGAGCTCCTTTTAGGGTTGCCGCAGGAGCGCCGCGGTGTGGAGGCTGCGGTCCCGTGGCGCTCCGGACCAGGGCGTCCCCGACGCCCTGGTCTGCATCCCCCCTTATGTTTCCCTTGTGGTCAACTAGGACTCATAGATCCCTTTCACACATAATCTCATTAAACCAGGTGTCCCCCATCCTATATCTATGCATTTCATTTTTTTTTTTTTTTTTTTGCCCTAAGTGCCCTCATTTTGTTAGCTTTGGCCCAGCTTTCTAATCTGTTATTCTCATCCTATCCTCTGGAGTATTAGCTATTCCTCCTAATTTGGTGTCATCTGCAAATTTGGCAAGCATACCCCCTTTCATCCAAGTCATTGATAAAGATGTTGAATAGCACTGGACCCAGGACAGAACCCTGTGGCACCCTACTGGTCAATTATCTCCAGAATGAAGAGGAGCCATTGTTGAGCACCCTTTGGGTTCGGTCAGTCAACCAGTTACTAATCCACCTAACAGTTGTATTGTCTAGCCCACATTTTACTATCTTGTTTGCAAGAATATCATGGGGGACCTTGTCAAAGGCCTTACTGAAATCAAGATATGCTATGTCTACCACATTCCCTTCATCTATCAAGCTGTTAATTTTATCTAAAAAAGAAATCAGATTAGTCTGACATGACTTGTTTCTCAGAAACCCATGTTGACTTTTTGTGATTATGGCATTCGTTTCTAAATGTTCACAGACTCTCTGTTTAATGAACTGCTTTAGAATCTCTCCTGGTATTGATGTCAGACTAACTGGATGATAGTTGTTGGGATCCTTCCCCCCCCCCCTTTTTTTGAAGTTGAGGACAATGTTTCCCCTCCTCCAGTCTGCTGGGACTTCTCTTGTTCTCCAGGAGTTCTCAAAGATTATTGCCAGTGGCTCTGATATTACATTTGCCAGTTCTTTTAATATCCTTGGATGTAATTCATCTAGTCTTGGAGACTTAAATTCATTTAGGTTAACCAGATATTCCTGTACTTCCTCATTACTTATTTTGTGCTGCATTTCTCCTATTGTGTCCTCTGCTCCATCTTCCTCAGGTTGAACACCCTTTTCCTTTTGTGAGAAGACTGAGGCAAAGAAGGTGTTGAGTAGTTCTGCCTTTTCTCTCTCCACTGTTAGAATTTCTCCATCTTCTCCACGCAGTGGTGCTAGGAGTTCAAGTTCATCATGTTTATTTTCCATGCTCTGTGCATTAGTGTAGAGACATCTAAGAGCATGGGTCCTCCCCACTTGTTGCCTGTGTGAGGTTTTTTGCCTCCTATTATTAGTCCCTTGCATCATTTTGGCCTGCATGCCAATAATACCTTTTGAGGGGGTAATCTGATGACATCTTGGGGGTGTGGGCTCCCAAGGTCATGTGCAATTCAGGGTCAAGTTGTTGGCTTTTCTCTCAGGTGGCAGAGGAACCATGCACTGACTTCTAACCATGTCATATCAGACATTTGTCTTTCCACGTCCAGCAAGCCTAGGAGAATTGGGTTATCATTGGCTGACAGGAGAGTTGACTGATGCCTAGATTCACTACACATGTTGGGGCAAGCCTCTTCAGTTATAACCAATAAAGTTGTGGCCTTTTTTCATGCCAACAAGTGTAGTCTGTGTTCATTGCAGCCTTACTTTCGGTTTTGCCTCTGCAAACATTGGTAATTGTTTGTCTCCAGAATATGCCTCAGACAAAAGGGACTGAGGAATAAATGAGTTGTGTTTAAGCCAGAAGTCAGCATCATACAGATCACAACCAAATGTCTATATCTTAAATGTGATTTCATATTTATATAGAACTAGTTGCCATTTGTATCAATAATGTGAATATATGATCTTTATTGAACCATGAATATTTTTTACTGACTATAAGCATTCCTTGAATTTTGGTTTCATGGTAAACTGAGGAATGTTCCATTTTCTTCTGAAAAGCTTATTATATATTATTTGTAGGGTTATGTTGGTGAATCAATTAATTTGTTAGAATATAGTCGTGCCTCCTTTTTGCGGGGGATTTGTTCGTCCCCCCCGCCCGCAAAAATGAAAAATCATGGCTATTCAAACCCCATTGGTTTGAATGGTTACACACAGTTCGGATCGCCCCCTCTGTGAATAATAAAGACTGCAGACTTAAAGTCTGCTAAAACAGAGGAGTGACTATAATTAATTAAGAATAATTTTATCAACTGAAAGAAGATGCCTTTGGAATGGAAAGAAATTTCATTGGCCTTGACAATCTAGACAGAAGTAGCATTTTTGCAGTTACCAAGACTTGTGAGAAAATGTATACCTCACGCTGAGTCTTTGCCCTTTGTTAGGCTTAAAGGGTGTTTCTGAGAAATAAAGTGACCAAGAAATAAGAAACTACATTTGGGCAGGAAAAATTAGCCTCACACCATACATCGGAACAAGTGGGATGCATACGTTCCAACTGTCCCAATTTGGCAGGGACGATGCTGATTAATTCTCTGTCATCCCACTTTTTCAGCTGCTTTTAAAATGTTCCAGTTTCTTTCTTCTCCATTGGTCCTCATCTTACTTCAATTGCCACAATCCCGAGTTCAAAGTTAAAAACTAGTTTGCACTCAAGCAGCAGGGGAGAAACCTAAAAACAAAATGCCACAGCCTTTCCTAGCTTGTGAGTTCTTCCTCATTAATAACTTTTACCATCTTGATCACACTCTGATAATGCTTGGCCACACATGTCCCAGTTTTCATCTGTGAAAGTATAAGGATGTAGGTCATGAAAGCTTATGGTGAAATAAATTGGTTAGTCTTAAATGTGTCACAAGATTTCTTTTTGCTTCTGTTTTCCTATTGAAACAGATGGCTTTAGCTATCTCACTGAAAATACCTAAGTGTGTTTGTTTCTTTGTTTTTCTGCCCAATTATTATAAGATAAAGGGCAAGAACCCTATGAATGAAATCCATCTCAAAACAGAATCAATACAAATTGCTTCAGGAGGAAGACCAGGCCCTAGAAAAGGCATTAAAAATAGCAAGCGTACATGAGGTAATCTGAGCACAATGGAAAACAATGCAGAATAAATCCCAGAAGTGCATCAGGTTAATAAAGAAAGGGGTAGCAATTCAGAGAGAGGCAGTAAAGCAGCCTGCTAGGGCTTACTGGAAAACAATCTCTGGCAGAAGGGAGTAGAAAAACAGCTCTGAAAGGTGTAGAAAGAAACAGAGCAAAATGCAGAAATGCCTGGTCCAATTGGCAGTTGTCGATGGGGAGAGAGAAAGAGGAAGAGAAAAAAGAGGAAGACCATTTCTAGCAGCTGTATATATTGTGGAAAATAAATGTGGAAAATAATTAGACAAGAGAAGAGAGGAAACTTGGGAATCAAAGAGTTCACTGTTTCAGACAATGGTAAAAAGAGCAGACAAGGATCAGGAAGAGGCCAATATAAAAACATTATAATATAAAAGGTCAGACAAGGATCAGAAAGGATCAGAAAGAGGCTAATATAATTTTTTTAAAAAAAATATACAGTTCAAATTATGCAAAGGGAAAGATTCAAGAGCTAAAGTCAGATTCATATTAACAAGACACACAACAAGAAACAGAGAGAGAAAGAGAGAGAGAGAGAAAGAGAGAGTATGGTAGCAGAAGATGTGTACACCAAAACTTCTTGTACATTCGCCCCTCCATTCTCGCGGACTTAAGGTCCACAGTTTTGAATATTCACAGAGAGGCAACTTGCGTTGAAATTAATGGGGCTTGAATATTGATGAGTCTCCGTTTTAGCGGAGGGGTCCGGAACGGATTCCCCCATGAAAACGGAGGGTTGACTGTATATTAACTTAACAGGGTATGAAACAGAGCTGAAGATATTATTTTTCAAAACAGAGCATGTTGGCATTTGTTGTTGCTGGGTGGGCAGGAGGGAAAGGCTCACATTAATCATTATCCATGGGGAAAGTAACACATTACATATTACTATATGAGTTGTTGTTTGTTGTAGTATGTTCATAAAACATTACCAATATGTTATATTTTTACTATTTTGTGTTTTTTAAAAAAACAGTTAAAAGATTGAAAAAGTGGCCACATATTCTTCAAATAGATTCCCAGATATTCTAGAAATGATAAGTAAATATTACATGCTACACTTTAAAAAAAACCTGTAGCATTTAACAGTGATTGTGCTACTTTGCAAAAGCAAAATCATTATGCCTTTGTTACCCCCCCCCCCCCCAATAACACATTGTTATTTGTAACCTGTTACTATTAAACTCTGAAGGCATTAAGTGTGGCTGGCACATACACACAGAGATGCAAGTACAATAAAACAGTGCATCCTGTAACATTTTGCATACTAGAAATTCCCAAAAAAGCAGTTCTGGGATATTGCACATGACACCTGTTGAACTTGATAAAGGTTAAGAAGGTGGTAAATCCACAGAGCACCAAAGGAAAAAAGTGTGAGAATGCTTTGCACATGTGTTTACAAGTTTCACCTGTGTACTAGGCCAATGTCAAATAAAGCTGAAACTGAACTCTAGTCTGTCCCCAAGGAAAGGGATATGCCCACAGTAATGCCTCCCTCCCTCCCCTCTCAAATCTCTAAAAGTAGAGATCTTTTAATCTGGATGGTTCTGTTAAAGGGCTTATCATGGAAATTCAAATGTAAATTATTGACAAGAGTATAACTTTGGGGATAAGGACATTGCTTCCTAAATAAAAATTCTGCTGTCCCAATGAAATTTCCTCAAATTTCTAGTATTGCAGAAACTTAAAACTTCAGTTGGCTCCCAAAGAAAAGGGGCTGATCAGATTGTCCCTAAGGGGCAGTGGGATGCCTCCCCTTTCCTTGCTGGATCGGGGCTGTGGCAACGGCATATCGTGGCCCCGATCTGGCACTTTGCCACTCTAAAAAGAGCCGGCAAAATGCTGATCCTTTTTAGAGTGGCAAAAAACCACCCTTGTTGTGGCAGCAGTGGCTTTTTGGCATTTCTTTGGTGCAACGCATCTAAACACTGTGCCAAAGACATGCTCTTTTGCCACCCACCACCTGGTTACTGCAGCCACTCACTCATAGACCATAAGGTTGCGATTTCAGTACTAGCCAGGGCTCAGGCTAGACTCAGGCCTGCATCCTTCCGAGATTGCTAAAACGAGTACCCAACTGTTGGGGGGCAATGAGCTTACAGTTGTAAACCGCTTAGACATCCCATAGCGCGATATGAAGCGGTATATAAATGAAAAAAATGAAGCTGCTTTGCTGGTCGGGTGGGTGGCTTGATGGCAGCATTGGGGCAGAGTAGGGGCGGCCGGCGTGCGGTCGCCATGCCCCCACTCCACCTCCAGGCCAGCCTAAAGTGCCGGTCTGTTCAGTTAGCAAGAGCATTTGAACAAAGCAAATGAAAGAGTTCCAGGTGTGAAAGCTTTTCAGTGTCTCTCTCTACAGTGAAAGAAATTTGGGGATTGAAGGTAAATTTCATTTTGAGGGGTAGATATTTTATATAAGGGTGTGTGTGGAATCAATGCTCTCATTTTGCTTCCTGATAAATACCTCCCTTGCCATTGTATTTCAGAAACAAAAACGTGGAGGGGAATAATAATAATAATAACTTATTTCTGTAAATACGGAGGGCAGTGGAAGGGTGTCTCCCAGTATCCACCACATTGCATGACCCCCAAATTGACAGCTTCTGTGTCTATAGTACAAACAGCCTGATATAGATATCTGTGGCGTGGAGGACAACTGTGCTATATCCTTCATCCATTATATGAATGGATTTTCTTGTTTTTGTTGTTGTGTGCCTTCAGGTCATTTCTGACTTATAGCAACTAAGGTGAACCTATCTCAGGGTTTTCTAGGTCTGTGTGTGTGTGACTCACCCAAGATCACTCAATGGGTTTCTATGGCTCAAACCCTGATCTCCAGTGTCATAGGGGGGTTGCAGACTGCCAGAAATAGTGTGAATTCAGTCCACTTTTAGGGTTAGGGTTAGAGTTAGGGAACCATGGGAACTGTATTTTATTGTGGCATCAGAGTTGTCTGACAGAGAAGGCTCAATGTCTCAGAAAAATAACAGTTCCCATGATTCCCTAGCACTAACCCTAACCCTAAAAGTGGACTGAATTCACACTATTTCTGGCAGTCTGCAACCCCCCATAGTCCAATACTTAAAGTACTACACCATGCTGGCTTTTTTTTTTTCCTTACCATTATATTACTATAGGTAAAGAGGCAAAGACAACTGTTGATTCATGAGAATAATTCCCAAATTCATAATAAGGCAATACCAGACAATCAAAATATCTAAGAGTAAGCAAGCTCTCAGGTTATGTAGATCTTTTCATCAGCATGGATGTTAAGCAAAACAAGAAGGTAACAATCTGGGCTTAATGTTAAAGCCCTAAACCAGACTGAAAAATCAATAATGCAAACATAATACATTCATGGAAATTTACAAAAGAAAGCAAATATAACAATTAATGGAAAATGACAAACATTCAGATGTGTTATTCTTACATCAATGCCTATAGGAACTTACATATCTAGAAAAATTAAACTAACGTGGGATGCAGACCAGGGCGTTTGGAGCGCCCTGGTCTGGAGTGCCGCGGGGCTATGGCAGCCTCACCGCGGCGCCTCCCCGGCGACCCTGAAAGGAGCGCCAAAAAGGCACTCCTTTCATAAGTCGCAAAAAGAGCGCCCTAAAAGCGGCGGGCGCCCTTTTTGCGACTTATCCTCCACAGCGCGTCCAGACGCTGTGGAGGGAGGTCGCCCTGAACGCGTCCGGCGTGCGGTGGCCCGGAAGCGCTCAGGGCGACCTCAGGAAGAGGAAGGGCCGCCGCGCGTGCAGTGGCTCCTCCTCTTCCGGGCCTCCAAGACGACTGTTTTAGTCGTCTGCTTAGGCCCTAAGTCTCCCAACATATAAGCCCTGGAACAGGCTGAATGATATATCATATAAGATACTCAATTATTGGAAATTTACAAAAAATAATCAATATAACAATTCATAAAAAATGACAATTACTTGAATGTGTTATGCAACATAGAAGAAAACTGAGTCTCCCAACACATAGGACCTAGAACAGGCTAAATTATAAATAATGCAGAGAAACAAAATTCATGGAAATTCACACAAAAGAACCAATATAACAATACCTGAAAAATAATAGTCACTTCTATAGAGCAGGTCAAAGTTAGTCCATTTGCTTGTGGTTCCATCCACACTAAATTATTACAAAGGGAGGCCTTCTGGATCTATAAATTAGCTTCGAGTGTACCCGAGGGTTTAAATGAACGTTTGGATCTATCAGCTTTTTTGTGAATAGTTATTCATAGGTTATGACTTCAACATAATATTGTTTGTTTTATAGTTCTACAGTATTAATTGTTTTATACATTATAACACAATGAAGTGACTATTATTTTTCAGGTATTTTTCATGTATTGTTATATTGGTTCTTTTGTGTGAATTTCCATGAATTTAGTTTCTCTGCATTATTTATAATTTAGCCTGTTCTAGGTCCTATGTGTTGGGAGACTCAGTTTTCTTCTATGTTGCATAACACATTCAAGTAATTGTCATTTTTTATGAATTGTTATATTGATTATTTTTTGTAAATTTCCAATAATTGAGTATCTTATATGATATATCATTCAGCCTGTTCCAGGGCTTATATGTCGGGAGACTTAGTTTAATTTTTCTAGATATGTAAGTTCCTATAGGCATTGATGTAAGAATAACACATCTGAATGTTTGTCATTTTCCATTAATTGTTATATTTGCTTTCTTTTGTAAATTTCCATGAATGTATTATGTTTGCATTATTGATTTTTCAGTCTGGTTTAGGGCTTATGTGTTGGGAGACTTAGTTTAATTGTCTATGTTGGTATGTCCCTTTAAGACATTTAATGTAAAAACTTAGCACCTGCAGTACATTTAACAGTGAGGATATATGAGTGTATTCAGTTAGCATTAGTTCACAAGCTTTGAATTTGTATTGCATGTTTGAAGAAAACCAAGAACATGGGTAAGCAAATTCACACAGATTTGTATGTTATTAATTTGGGTTATATCTCTGCATGTTAAGTTTATATATCGTAAATTGTGTTAATTTTATATATTTAGAATAATGAGGATTATCCTTGAATTTGCTATGAATTTCTGAAGACCAATAATAAGATATTAATAAGGACCATACACATGGAATACATGGAATAGAATGCTTCTAGTATACTACTGAAGAAGACAATATCGTCGAAACGACATCAGAAAATCCCCGGAGGTAGTCGTCTGGCATCTCCAAATGGCATCTCCAAAGCAAACTGGTCCACAGTGGTCTACTTTCTAAGTACATATTTTTCAAGAGTAATCTCTAAAGCAAATTTAAGAATAGTGGACTCAGATCATAATTCTCACAGGACCCTTTCCGGAAGTCACTTTAGGTGAAGTATTATGGGACATTGTAGCAGGAATTTCCATATGGACTTTACAGAGTAACATTCTCCCACAGTGTTTGTTGTATATGTGCATTCATGTATCTTTTTTATTATTGTTGTACTGATTAATTACATTCAGTTCTTATAATATATATATATATACACTGAGTTCTACATGTTGACTTGTTATTTTTTAGGTACTTAGGGATTTATAGCATTTTCCATTTTTTGTTTGTTATTTTCTCTTCTTTTCTCCCAGTATATTAGATGTTCTTATAAGCCTCCTGTTTTGTTTACTTATCCAAGGTCACCTAGTGGGTTTCCACAGCTCTGGCTTCCAGAAGTCCTAGTTTCACACTCAGATCACTAAACCACACTGACTCTTTTAAATGTGTGCCTGTTGGGCTAGGAAAATTTACTTTATTGGAATATAACTTGTAGAATCTCCAAACTGGCATGCTAGTGGGGGAATTTTGGGAGCTGTCACCCCTCAAAAAAACTTTCTGGTGTAGTGGCAGATAACATTATTGTCCCTACTTTGTCAAAAAATTCCAATGCTTCAATCCTCCACTGCACCATGGAATACTCAGCCCTGAGAGCATCATTGCTATGGGGAGGGGGGGGGGTTGTCTTACTTACTCAGTAGTTGTATCACACAGGTTTACAAAAGGCCTTTTAAGAAAAGAAATTATGTTAAAACCCTGAAGCAGATTAAACCGTGTGCCAGAAAGTGTGATTTGATAGGAACAGAGTCTGTTCATGCAGTAAGGAGGGCCGCCCGCTTTGAAATTCTTTCCCCTTGCATCATTGCAAGCCGTAGATTCAGGGCATGAATTCTTTCCAACATCATATGAGTGAGGGTTCTGAGAGGTACAAATGACTCTTTAAGCCTCCTCACAGCTTCCTTTATGATCCCCACTTATATTAGATAGAAAGAATTAGGAGGAAAAGTGTGACCACTGAGCAGTGCTTTGCAGACTGAGATTGGAGCTATGTAGGGAGAAAGGGAAGGTTTCATATTAGTCTGGCCAAGCCATTGCAAGAAGTTATTTGCTGAGAGGAACAGCAGGTAAGACAAGCCAAGAACAATTTAATCAAATGTGTATTACTGGAAATATCCAAGAACAAACCACTGGCTCCTCAGTGTCCCTTTGGACCAACACTGGTTTGAAAGTTTCAATCTTCATGTAGTTGACATCTTCTTACATTTCTAACAAAGGGGAGGTGGAAGAACAAGTGGTTACCAAGACTGGAATAGGGTTGCATGCGAGCCTGATTGAAGAAACACATTAGGCAATTCATAAGCCCTGTTTTTAACCTTCCTCTTGTAAAAAAAGAAATAGAAGGGGGAGGAGTTTCTATAAAAGCTATGTGATTTTCACATTTTCAGAAGAAATCATCTCATGCCAAGTAATGCAGTCAGTCACTTACTTACATTCCATGTACATGTGCCAAGGGTTATATCCCAGGCTTGGTGTGCTAGTAAAATCGCTAGTGTAAATCCAGATAAGGTGCTTAAGCACCTCCGGGCTGAGTAATGGGAAAGGATAAAATGCCAGCTTTAAAAGCTCCCTCTCTAGAAATCTTGCTGTGGCCTGTGCTGTCACTGATAGAAACAGTTAAAAAAAAAAAAAAGACAAAGAACCGGTTCTCTCAGTCATGCCAGGTAAATCTTTCAAGGAAGATATTCTGAATGATACAGAATCCCAGCTTTCCTTCCAAAGCCTTCCTCATCCCAAATTTGAAATATAAAACCAGTCGCAGAGCTGGATAACTTTCTACTAATTTTATACAAAAGATTTGAGGACCAGAGTGCTTCAAGAATCTGTATGGTGATACAACTGTGGATGGATTCCAGTAGGAAATATTTTAATTTATTTTTAAGGACAGATCGAATGTCCTGTTTTTAAGGACAGGTAGACTGATTCCACGGCCTTTTAATGTTTGTACACCATTTAGGGCAGTCAACACCAATTAAAACCAATCACAAAATACTAGGAAATTACAAACAGCAAAAGTGTGTTAAAACATACAGGGTGTATGTGTGATTCCATGAATTTCAAAGGTTTTCTTGGGCAAGGAATACTCAGAGGTGGTTTTGCCAGTTCTTTCCTCTCAAATATAGCCAAAAGGTAAAAGGTAAAGGTATTCCCTGTTGACAAGGTTGTCAAGTTGTGTCTGACCATAGGGGATGGTGCTCATCTCTGTTCCTAAGCTGAAGCACCAGTGTTGTCAGAGACCACTCTGTGATCATGTGGCCAGCATGACTGCACTGAATGCTGTTAACTTACCACCAAAGTGGTGCCTATTTATCTCCTTGCATTTGCATGCTTTCAAACTGCTAGGTTGGTAGAAGCTGGGACTAGTGATAGGAGCTTACCCCATCATGCAGCACTCTGGCCTGATATTCATTGGTGGTCTCCCATCCAAGTACTAATCAGAGCTGACTCTGATTAGCTTCCAAGATCAGACAGGATCTGGTGCCTATAGGGTATACTACTATTAAAATGTTAAAGGACATAATGAAGTCAATGTATGCTATACAGCAGGAGTAGGCAACCTTTCCCCTTTAAGGGCTGAGGGACTTCAGCTCCCAGAATCCCAGGAGCTATTGGCCAACATGGGACTATTGGCCAACATGGCTGAGGCTTCTGGGAGCTGAAGTCCCTCGGCCCTTAAAGGGGAAAGGTTGCCTACCCCTGCTATACAGCAAAATCAACTAAAAGGGTGTGCCAAAGGAGTTTATCGTATTGGCTTTGCTCCCGCGATAGACATGGGATATAACTTTAAGAAAATGGATCTTATCACATTTCCCCATTGCCGGGGAGTATGCAGCCCATTTGCAACCCAGGGTTTTTGGGCTCCTCCTGAATCTTTTCAAGAATGGGATTTTCCCCGGTGATAAGGGGAACCGCAGTAAGATTTGCTTTTTTAAAGTTATATCCTGCATCTTTCTTAAAGTTTTCTTAAAGTTATATCCTGCGTAAACTCCAATGTCATCTGCTGGGCTAAATAATTCCAGACATAAGGTGTGGTCACTAGGCTGACTTTGTGTTTAAATTTCTAGCCCATAATGGACTTGAGAAGAGTTCACATGCTCTCTTCCCAGTCATAGAGATCAATTATTATCTTGTAGCAGTTACATAGATCTGAACACATATTACACCACCCAACTACACTGTAACTGGATTATGTACGGTGTGCTCCAATCAGACCTTTGGATTGTTCTGCCAAGTGACACAGCTATCAGAAACTGGGATCAACAGCAGGGTTGCAGGTTGCATCCAAGTCACATAATACAGATGGAGAACTCTTGCCAATGGCATTAAGGGTTACTAAAGTGCATAGCTAGTTATGGAAATGAGATTATATTTTACCCTCCAATCTTATGTCCTTTAACACTGTAGTTAAATCTCATGTTCATATTTCAGGATCTACAGGATTTGTGGAGAGGGAAAGTGGGGGAACTGGGGTGAATAGAAGGTCCAGCTGCCCAATCAGGAGGCAGCTGAGGGCCAACCAATAGAATTCAAGTTGGGAGCACTTCAAAATTCCAAGCTGACAGTTGGAGTGGAGAGTTGGGAATTTGACAGTTGAAGAGGGTGGTCAGGGAGCTAACTTGGAGAGAGGGCTGTGTCTTGAGGAGTTCCTGAGGGGACTGTAATTGGTAGTTGGAACACATACAGAACTCTAGAGAAGGGTGTGAAGACACACCCAACTATAGGTGGTGGCAAATATGGGTGTGCAACGCCAGTACCCTGGTGAGATCAAACTCTTATACCCAAAAAGGCTCTAATGCTGAATGTAAAGTCCAAAAAGGGGGAATTTATTTTAAAGAACAAAAGAAAAAGATTTCTCCTCCCCAGCTCTAACAGGCTTAAAATAAAAGGTATTTTATAGTTTAGGTTTCAGCAATCTTCAGTGTTGTCACCTCTCTGGGTTTGATCTTGGTTTGAACTCCTTCTCAATGAAGCTGGTGCAGGGTCTTTCAGCTTCTGGTGCTCTTGACTTCTTTATTGTTGATGTTTAATAGAATTAACTGCTTCTGGTAACTAAATTGGCTAATGTGGTAACTAAATTGGCTAAATGGTAAATAAATTGGCTAAATGGTGTAAGAAATGCCCTTTCAAATGCTTTAAACAGATAAAGCCAAGCCTGCCTAAGAAAAACTAAAAATCCCAAGCTGAAGCAGAGCTTGCTGGGAAGGGGCAAACAAAAAACTAGAAAAATGCAGGGGATTCCTACAGCTCCTCCCACAAACTAATACAGTGGAACATTCCTATGCTCAAACATATTAAAAACTACACTAAATGAAAGAAAATGCAGGGGCGAATTTAAACAGTCCTGGCTGGACATCACAAAGGAATTTGCTGGCTACAGTAGTAAAAGTGAATTGGAAACAAACGTTGTTATATGTAACCAAGAAAGACTACAGTAACAAGCCTTGATACAAGTTATATTTGTTCCATTCTGTTTTAAAACAAACTTTTATTCATGTTTAAACATCACTTGGCCTACGTTTTCAGAACAAACCACACTACTAACATTTTAAGGTTTTGGTGTGGGACATCATACAAAGAATCGTGTGGGTCCTGTACACATAATTTGGTGGCAGGAGTGGGATAACTAGTTCCTACAGGACTACCATTCAAAAAGTCACCATTAAAGGTGAAAGGTGGCAGGACTGCACGCCACAGGAACACATTTCCAGGACGTTGTTCAGAGAAGGACTGAGAATCACATGCTGAATTGTCCAAATCATTGATGGGCCTTTTCTCTCTGGCAAGCAAATGAGGCTATCAAGTTGTCCTGTTGTTTACAAGAGTTAAGCAGGGAGGTGAGGAGGTGGGGTGATGGACAGAGAATAATCTGATGGAAGTCAGAGAAATCAAGGCAATAATCAAGCAGATGCTGGATACTGATGTCCTGTTATTTGATGGGATTAAACTGCCAACAGTTTAAATGGCAACAGTTCTTTGAAAGATTGATTGCATTTCTAATTAAATGCTAAAATTTACATTTCAGCTGTTTGAAGATCTTAATATTCCTCCAACCTATGCATTTAGAAGTGAGCACCACTAAGTTCAATAGTGTTTACACCCTGGAACAGAGGATGCAATCAATCCAAATAATTTAATTGTGAGTTTTTATTCATGGTTATTAGATTCATAGCTCTTTGGTTATAAAATACAGAAAATAAGCATACCTATGGTGTATTTGATTATGGGTTTTCTTTGGCAGTGTGGTTGTGAGGCTTGTTGTCACAATAAGCTCCCACAGAACATAATTTAGCAATACACAAGAGCTCAGTTACGTGGAGATCTTTTAATTTTTTAAAAGGCAGACAAGGAGTGTAAAAGTCTCTTTATACAGGAGAATCATGCTCATAGAAGGTTCTGGGAAATCTAAAACAAATTCTGCATGCCCCGCACACCTTGTATTAGCACTGAATAGGTCAGAGTTGTACTCAGAAGTGAGAAAAAATTCCCAGTGTTGCTGCACTATTGAATTAAACTGGTAAAGTCAGGGATTCACAATGGGAAATGAAACTGCCACCCTAAATGCATGAAAGTTCCTTATGCTAATGTAAGCTATTCCACTAGTGAGGGAGCAAATATAACTGTCTGATTTAATTGTGTCCCAAGTTGTGGATCTGATCACAAGTGCAAATGGATGAATTGATGAAAAAGCTTTCCAGAGGTATGTCAATCCAGTTGGATTAAAAAATAAACAAACCATGAACATTCCAGGTTTTGTTCCTGTGCTTTTCTACGGGATTTTGGAGATATTTTGTTTATCCCAAGGTATTCTCTGTGAGCTTCCAGCACAGCCAGAGACTTTTAGATCCCACTGTCCAAGTCAGTTTATTTTAACCTAGGAGATTATCGCACATCTTTAAAAAGAGTCTTACCCCTCCCAAATTGAAGTCTAATTGAAGTCTAATTCGGGCTGCATCCTGGTCCTATCACAAGGCTTTTGCCTCCCAAACCACCATCCAATTACAGCCCACTCCAGCACAGGTCCTTTAACTTGCTTCAGTGGCCATTTTGTGAAGCCAGAAAGCTCCCAACTTTGAAAATGGCCGCTGAAATGAGTTAGGGACCCACGCTGGAGCGGGGCTGTACTTGGATGGCAGTTTTGGGGGCAAAAAGCTGTGTGACAGGACAAGGATGCAGCGTGAATTAGACTTCAATACAGGAGGGATAAGACTCTTTTTACAGATGTGCGATAATCTCCCTAGTCATTTCCAAAATGCCTGTCTCTTTCTGCTTCTGTTTATCTGACATCAGTATGGAAGGAGGTGAATGAGAAGATGAAAGATGAAAAAAAGAAAACATCATTTTCTGCTTTTAGGGAGACTGCTAAATCTTAAAGAAAAAATATCTTCTTGTTACATAGATGGATTCTGGAGACAGTTTCACTGGCTGAATCTACAGCCTTTTTCCTAAAGCAGGGCTGGGCAGACTGTGCATCTCCAGATATTGCTGAACTTCCAACTCCCATCAGCCCCTGACAATCTGGTCAATGGCGAGGGATAATGGGAAGCTGTGTTTGAATAACATCTGGAGGACCACATGTTCCTTGACCTTATAAGCCTTGTGCCATCAAGCAATACCACTCACATATTGGCCAGCATCTTCTTGGGCCAAGCAGTTGAACTTTGTCAGCAGCTAGTCAAAACAATACTCACAGAACCCCCATAAAGGAGGTTAATATGAAGATAACAGTGGTATGCCACATAATCAAACAAAAGGCTATACCCAAACACCCAGGTAACATGGCAAGCATGAAGAAGGTATGAGAGCTAAACACTGCCTAGAGTTCAAACTTCAGCTGCCCATATTGTCCCCAACCATAAGGAAACAAGCACTGAAAATATGAAAGAGGGGGGAAGGATGGTATGGAGAACAGCAGGGGATGAAAAAATACCACTCCTTCCTTATTCCCAAATCTGTCCATCCTCTCCCCACCCACCCTGCAGTCCTCCCTTTCCTGTGCATACCTTTGTATGACAAGGGAGAACACTACAGCCTTGTGATGCATTCAAGTCTTTTACTCCAAGTCTAAAGTCTCTGTCTTCAAGTCTCAAGCCAAGCCTCAAGTCCTTGCAATATATTTTCAAGTCAAGTCTCAAGTTGATTCTCAAGGAGACCTTGCATTATGATATAAACCAGTTTACCTGAACCAGCTTAAAATTAGAAGTGGGCAGCATCCTGATATTATCAGACGCATTTAGCCACTGAAATTGCCGCCTGGGTGCAGCCCAGCTCCATTTCCTCTCAGAGGGGCACTCCTTGTGCCTCTTTTCAAAGCCAGGAGTTTTACAGCTTGAAAAAAATGGCCGCCGGAGCACCCCGCTGAGTGGTGATGGAGCCGGGCTGCACCCGGGCAGTGATTTCGGCAGCTAAACGTGTCTGATAATATCAGGATGATGTCCACTTCTAATTTTAAGCTGGTTCAGGTAAATCTTCTCAAGTCTGGGAGCCAACTGTAACAGGAGAAAAAAAGGTGGTGGTGGGGTGGGTGGGTGGGCAGTGAAGTTTCAATAACTAGAAAACCAAGATGACATACACAAAGTTAGATTTAAAAAAATATCTGAGGGGAACAGCAAACGTGTTAGGCAAAAGGCTTGAGGATCTTTAGAAAGCTCCTCCAATGTGCAGCTGCTGAATAGAACTCACCCCCACCTGCCACCTCAAGCCCATTGCCTAACATGTTTGCCATTTCTGAACAAAGTTAGGGCAGCTAATTGGTTGCTAAAAATATAAAAATCGTGAGTCAAGTCAAGTCAGTGCATTATTTATTGCTGAGTTGAGTCCAAGAAGAGTCATTGAAGCAACTCGATTCCAACCTGAATGCAAGTCAATCACTGCAGTCTTCCTCTTCCTGCTTCTCCTTCCTGTTCTTGTTACTGTGTCTGTAGCACTTGCAGCTGCTGCCTGTCATGGAGGCAAAAGCTCCAGTGAGGACAGCAGTAGAGCGGACAATAGTGTGGGAAAACAATATAAGAAAAATTATATTAAATTTTGTGGAGGGAAAAGTACTTTCTGTTATGGTTTAATTTTTTTAAAAAATTATTTAACATAATATCAACACCTTGATTCAAATCTCTGCTCTCACTTTTCTGAGAACCAAACAGAAGACTTACATTGTTGTTCTTGTTGTTGATCAGCAATCCTTGCGGTGGTGTCAAACAGATGTACCCTTTAATTGTAATGCTTTAGTTGGCATCTTCAGCACATTACAGAAATTGACCTTACAGAAAATGACCCTGGGAAAAACGTGCTCTTCAAAGGGGTTACATATTTTCCAATATTTTCTAGGTTAATACAACTACATTTGGTTAATAGTATGTGGAGAATAGCTGACCTTTCACAGTGTTCTTGTTGTTCTTTTAGGTTGAACAAGGTAGCAATCCATGGCAAAGAATCTATTTCCATGAAATCTATAGTCTACCATTTCCCACAGAAGTGTTTTGGAATATCTAAATTCAAATAGTGCATTTCATGTCACATGCTTCATTGTTTGTATTTGTGTTATAATACTATGGTTTTTTATTGGGGTGGGTTATGGAAAGTGCAAATCAAACTTCTAGAAACTATAGTCTTCAGCATTTCAAAAGTCACTTGATTTGCCAATGACTAACCTAACCTAAGGCAGAATAAGGTGGCTGTCAAATGCAGGAAGATGGTCAGTGCAGGAAAGATGTTGAACAGCAAAGTTGGGAGCAGGCTAGATGGCCGTCTCTTCATGGCCTTTGCAGACTGCCAGAAATAGTGCAAATTGAGTCCACATTAACTGCCCTGGCTCAGTGCTAGGGAATCATGGAAACTGTAGTTTTTTTCTGTCAGAGAGCTCTGGTGCCACAATAAACTACAGTTCCCATGATTCCCTAGTACTGAGTCAGGGCAGTTAAAGTGGACTCAATTTGCACTATTTCTGGCAGTTGTGTTAGCCTACTGCCCAAGCGTACAGTAGAGAACATTGTCCCTTTACCAGAGTTGAAATAAGATTTAATTGCCAGTCCAGCTAACTTCTATAAAGAAAAGAACCTGTTGCTTTGTTGCAGGTCATATCCAGTTGCTCCCTGTGGTTTATTTATTTTCCTTTATATTCTGCCTTTCTCCTTGTGCAGGGCTCAACCTGTTTAAAAGACAAGATGTACAGTAGTTTAAAAAACAAGATGTACAGTAGTTACAACATTATTTATAAACAGGTTTAAAAGAATTAAATAACAGTGCAACTAAAAATGAGATCAAAATAATATAAAAACATTGTTTATGGTTAAAAAACCCTCAGTCCCACAACAAGTTTTTTCTTTCATAGAGATTTTCAGCCAAATGCCTGCCTGAATAAAAAGTTGTTAGCCTGCCAGCAAAATGAATGAAAGGGTTAACCAAGCCTCACATGAGAGGGAATTCCACAGTCTGGGAGCAGTCACTGAGAAGGCTCACACCCGAGTCCTCACCAAATGTAGCTGTGATGGTGGTGGGATTGAGAGAAGCTCCCCCCCCCCCCAAGATCTTAAAAGGCCATGTGCACATGGAGGAAAAGAAAAATTACCAAGCTGTTCCCACACTGACTTGTTTAGATGTTGCACAGAACCAAAATGGGTGGAACACAGGTCCAATCCATGCTCGAGTCTACAGCAATTCTCCAGAGTAAAAAGAGTCCTCATTTGCTCTGGATCAGGCCAGAAATTCTGGAGAATCCCCTGGGTTTGGGACTGTATGTCATTGTGGAGATGGGGGAGGATCATTGATGGCCAGGTGAAAGAGATCAGGAGGAGACACCCTGAGGTGCTGTACAGACCAGCATAAAAACTTATAAAGCACGCCAGCTGCCCTGACTCCACCCCCAGGCTGGCGTCATACTGCCCAAGCAACTGCACGGTGGGCAGCAAAAGGGCATGTCTACAGCACAGCATTCAGACACACTGCACAGAAGAGCCGCTGAAGAGCCGCAGTGGCTAGAGTGCCCTTTCTGTGGCACAAAAAGATCCTTTTTGCAGCTTTTTTTTACACCTTGGAAAGGCCAGATCAGGGCCTCAGCATGCAGTTGTCACGACCCTGATCTGGCTAGGAAAGGGACGTCTTGCCACTGCCCCTTTGGGGTGGTCTGTACAGTACCTGAGACTGGTGAGCCACTGACCTGAAGAAGCGTGTGGATAGTGTTGGCGGTATCGGCCTGTTGTGGGTGCCAATTGTGCATATAGTTCATCCTCCTTGTGGATTAGGGATCCCTGATCATAAACTGGGTTTTGCCATCAGTGCAGACACAGCAAAGTCTTTCAGATACTGTGGGCCCAAGCCATATAGGGCTTTAAAGATTATAATTAGCACTTTGAATTCTGCCTGGAAAAAGACTGCTAGCCAGTGAAGCTATTCCAACATGGAGGTTATATGTTCCCTGTAATTTGTCCCAATCAACAGCCCAGCTGCAGCATTTTGGACCCACTGACGTTTCCAAATAGTTTCCAAAATCAGTTCCATGTAGAACACGTTATAGTAATCCAATGAGGATGTAATCAAGGTATGTGTTACCATGGCCAGATCTGATATCACAAGGAATGGGCACAGCTCATTGACATCAGCACCTAGAAGTTTTCCAGATATAACAGTACAGAGACTTCTTGAGAAATTAAATGTTCCCTGCCTAAGAAAGAGGCAGTCACCCTTACACAGGAGAGAGACAGCCAGAATCTCAATGGAAACTACTTTGCTGCTGTTAATGGATTTGAAATTTTATTGTCTGATTTACTGGCCTTTGTCTCTATTCACCACATGATCAAGAAGGGGAGTGGTCTCTGCATGCATTGATATCCTTCAATATTAACTGACAACAGAAGTAACATCTGAGACAAAATGTAGGCCTGTGATTCTAATATCATCACTTTTATTCTCCTGTATGCTTTTAACATCTGTAAAAGGTAAAGGTAAAGGTAGTCCCTTGACATGAATATCTAGTCATGACTGATTGTACGGGGCAGTGCTCATCTCCGTTTCTAAGCTGAAGAGCCAGCATTATCCAGGGACTACTCTGGTGGTCATGTGGCCAGGATGATTGCACAAAACACTGTTTACCTTCCCACTGAGAAGTGGTACCTATTTATCTACTTGCATTTGCATGCTTTTGAACTGCTAGGTTGGCAGAAGCTGGGACTAGTGACAGGAGCTCACCCCATCATACGGCACTTGGGCCTCGAACTGCCAACCTTCTGATCTTACAGTAATCAGAATTGGCATCTTAACCACTTTGGCTGATGAAAAAGCTAGTAAAGCTTTAAGCTTACATGATACATTTTGTGTTTTTAGTTGGCCCCATAAAGGCATCACTGTTTTGTGTATTTTATATTTTGTTGTATTTTGCTGCATGGCCAACATGGCTACTCCTGAATATATTTCCATGTAGAGATGTTAATCATACATGCTGTGCAAAACTGTCACCGCTGTGCTTTGGCACCATTTGCTTCTTTTGTATTTGCCCAATTAAAAAAAAAACCTAATCTGTTTACAGCACTCACATTAACTTGGTTCATATTTGTGTTACAAAGAGTGTGGAGTGTGTGTATTAAGTGATCCCCCCCAAACTGGAAAGGTGTGCTTCTAACTGTGAGGCACAAGGGGTGAGCGGTTAAAGTAATGAAGCACTTTTTGTTGGCTCAGGTGCAAGGTGAAGAGAGCTTTTGTTGTTTGCATTACATCTTTGGGTTATTATTCTAATTTTTTCCCCCTGAGAAGTGTTCTTACTTCTAACCAGTATTCTGGCTGAGTGGCTGCAATCTGTGCAGCTCATATTGCAAGCCTAAAAACATAACACATGCCTTTTCTGTATAGCTTCATGACTGGAAACCATCTTTCTTCACTGCTACTGTGAAGCAGTTCAGGCACTGAGTAGTGAGTGGCAGGCAGAGGAGGGTGTACCCCCCTTCCTAATCCCTCTCCCACCCCAGCAAAGTGCCCATGTGGCTAGAGTAATTTGTAATGAGGGTTTACATCATAGATGCCTATAAACAGACCACCTGATTTGCAAGAATCTTTCATCAAAAAAGGAGGGAGCAGGTCAACCAAACAGTCTTCATGACATAGGCCTGACAGAAAACCCAATCATATGATGTGCTGCTTGTGGCAAGACAAATGGCATTTTGTCCCTACAACATTTCACAAAGAGAAGCCAACTACAAACACTCTGCATGCTGTTAGGAATTGATGATTATGGTGTGAAAAGATGCCAAAGAATTTGGGATATCGTTGTGGTAGCTTCTTCTGCAAGGCTAGTAAATCTTTTCAATCAGGTGTAATAATTTTTTAAAATATTGGTATTGCTTTTCCTGGAGCCTTATTGCAGGAGGCAGGTAAATCAAAATTGCATCAGGATAATAGCACCCTCAGTTGGTGCTTATTGCATGATGTTCTCCCTATTCTGTTATTATTGCACTGAAGACTGTTTTAAAAGCATTTCTTTTTATTAACACACACAAAAAACATTAATGATTCTCTTTCCCACTTCTGTGGTGCTACAATTTGCTGTGTGAAGGATCAATTGATGCTTTTACACCAATTTTGGTTGATCAATGGCTGTGCTTTGGGTGGGGAAACACAGTGATCAGGGGAGATCACTATGTTTCCTGCTTCTTTTCCAGCCCCACACTATCGCTGCAATACAATACTTTAAAGGCATGGTGTGCTAATGATACCCTCATTCTCTCTCGCTCTCATTCACACACACACATATACAAACTGTTACACATACCTGAAAATGTAAGAGGAAAAGCCATAAGAACAAAGCATTAACACTCTGCCTCTTAATTGCTGTGTTCCTTCAGACATAATAATTGCTGCATGAGGATACATCAGACAAATAGTAGTAGCTACCAACTTTCATAAGCCAGAAATTAATTGAGACTGGAAGCCCTCCCCTACAAGAAAAAGAAAAAGAAAAAAGAGGGAGGAATGACCTTTTTAAAGGTAACACTGGTTTTATTTATATTTCATTGTGGGGTAAGTGTGTGTGTGTGCGCGCGTGTGCACAGCACACTAAGAAAAGGGGCAATACTGAATGGTATTCCAAAGTGGGTGCAAAATGATGCCAAATACTGTCCATGACAAGTTTTTCATGGAAATGACTTTTGCAAACAGCGCTGCTTTAACAGGAGAAGAGGCTTGTGTGATAAGTCTCCTAGAATGGCTGTCCATTGCCTGTTATTTTAGGGATGTTTGTTTAACAAAAAGATAAATCTTTTCTTTTCATTCTTACTAACACTCTCCCTTGTAATATCAAAGAGGTCCTTATGATTTCAGGTGGCCAGCCCAGTCATACTACTGCAGATGGCCTGTGGTGACTGCCTCACTGCTCCTATACCTCTTCAGTAGCCAAAACACAGCTTCTGCTTCCATAGGCATTCCAGGGATAGAGGCACTGGGGTGGGAGGGTAGAAAGGAGGCAATCCCAGGATCCACACAAGATTGGAGCCAGCCCTAATTCTAGGAATAGAAAACAATTCTTAAAAGACTGTAGTAGATGATCAAAACAAGTGGTGGGACTTTTGTGATTCTCTAGATGGTGTTGTGAGTTGCAACTCCTAGCATCCCTCTTTATTAGTTATACTGACTAGGGCATTTGGGAGTGGCAGTTCAACTTCAATTTATTATTATTATTATTATTATTATTATTATTATTATTATTATTATTATTATCAAGATTCCTGGCCCCAGTCAAAATAGGTGATTTGATTATGTTGGGTCCAAAATACCAGTAGAAATAACAGTGGCAGATTTTATTTTCACAGTAGTGTGTCCTTGTTATCAGCTGGGGTTTGGTACCAGGACTCCCCATGGATACCAAAATCTGTGGGTGCTCAAATCCCATTCAATACAATGGCATAGAAAAATGGTATCCCTTATATTAAATGGAAAAATAATGGTTTGCTTTCTGGAATTTCTATATTTTTAATGTATTTTCAAGCTGCGGATGCTTGAATCCGTATATTAAAAAATCCATTGATAAGGAGGGCTGGTTGTAATGTGAATTTATAGTTTTTTTTCAGAGGTTGCAGTTCATGTGCAACCAAAGTGTTGTTGTAGTTGTTGTTGTTGTGTACCTTCAAGTTGTTTAACTTATGGCAGTTGGGGTTTTCTTGGCATAATTTTTTCAGAGGGGGTTTGCCTTTATCTTTGCCTTCCTCTGAAGCTGAGAGAGTTGCCCAATGGATTTTCATGGCTGAGCAGGGATTCAAAACCTGGTTCCCCAGTGTCTTAGTCCAGCACTCAAACCACTACACCACATTATTACACATTTATTGGTCCTGGCATAATTTCCAGGCATTCTTTGTAACATGAGTGCAGCTGCAGAACACGTGGGAGTACAAGTTGTATATATGAAGTCTGTGGATTGTTTGTCCATTTGCTAATTTCTCAAATGTCTCAGTCACCTTTTAACTAATAGTTCTCTGGGCAATGTTCAACAGAAACGGCAATAAAATGCAGAAATCCACATAGAAACAACAGCATAATGAAGTACAGCAGCCATTAAAAGCAACAATTAATTAAAAGCAGCAAAGAATAAAAGATACATTACAAGAGAACCTAAAATATTAAAGATATAGCTTCTTAAAAAATACAGCATAAGAGCAGAAATATTTGTTGTTGCTGTTAACTGTTCTTGAGTCGATCTTGACTCATGGTGACTCTATGGATGAGACATCTCCAAGACCCTGTGTCCTCCACTGCTCTGCTTAAATCCTGCAACCTCTTAATACCCGTGACCTCCTTAATAGAGTCCATCCATCTGGCATGTGGCCTTCCTCTCTTCCCTCCACCTTTCCCAGCATTATTGTCTTTACTAATGAGTCCTCCCTTCTCATGATGTGTCTGCAGTACGACAGCCTCAATTTGGTTATCTTGGCTTCCAGGGAGGTTTCCGGTTTGATCTGCTCTAGGACCCATTTGTTTGTCTCCTTGACTGTCCACAGGATCCTCAGCACTCTTCACCACCACCGCATCTCAAATGCATTTATTTTCTTCCTATCATCTTTCTTAACTGTCCAGCTCTCACATCTATACGTGGTAATAGGGAATATGATGGCTTGTATGATTCTAACTTTTGTGCTGAGTTGTATATCTTTGCATTTTAGGATCTTTTCTAGTTCTTTCATAGCCACCCTCCCCATTCTTAGTGTTCTTCTGATTTCTTGAGTGCAGTCCCCATTTCTATCAATGTTTGATCCCAGGTATGGGAATTCTTTTACTATTTCTATTTCTTCATTGTCTAGGTTGAAATTGTGAAGGTCCTCGGTGGTCATTATTTTAGTTTTCTTTCTGTTAAGCATTAAGCCTGCCTTTGCACTTTCCTCTTTCATCTTCCTTAGTAGGTGTTCCAGGTCTGTGAGGTTTTCTGCTAGTACTATGGTGTCATTTGCATATCTTAGATCGGGGGTCCCCTGACTTTTTGATCTGGGGGCCAGTTTGCTCGCCCCCAGATCTTCCGAGAGGCCGGAGGCGTGTGCATGGGCACGACTCCAGGCGTCATTTTGGAACACAAAATGGCACCCGAGTAGTGTGCATGTGCGCACGACTCCGGACATCATTTTATGTTCCAAAATGGCATCTGGAGTCATGTGCATGCGCGCGGCATCGTGTGCATGTGTGAGGCATCATGCACGCATGCGCACGATGGCGGGCGCCATTTTGGAACACAAAATGGCACCAGTGTAGTGCGCATTCGTGCATGACGCTGGGCACCATTTTGGAAGACAGAATGGCGTCTGGTGGCGGGCGTGAGTGGTGGCAGCTGCAGGACCAGCTGCAGGCTGGTAGGAAGGCCTCGACAGGCCGGGTCCAGCCCGCGGGCCGTAGTTTGGGGACCCCTGTCTTAGAATGTTGATATTCCTTCCTCCTATTTTCACTCCTCCTTCTTCTGTGTCCAAGCATGCTTTTCTTATAATATGTTCTGCATACAAGTTGGACAGATAGGGTAAAAGGATGCAGCCTTGTCTGACACTTTGCCAATTGGGAACATTCTGTTTCTCTGTGTTCTGTTCTGACATATACAGAAATATACAGAGGCTTAAAAGGCTTGAAATGATAAATTATCTAGAATTGAACAGGTAACAAAGTAGATGCCAGACAGACTTTCTTCTCTACATCAGCTGCATTGTACTTGTTTCCACAGAAATCCACTTTAGGCCTTCAGGAACTCTACCCAGTAAACACACAAGAGGCAGGGAAGTATGCTAGTCCTACCACTGTCCATTTTAATTTTTGATGGAAACTTTCTGAAAAGAAGAGCCTCCTGTATGTGTGCAGACTCTTCATACCATTTTTACTGCTGATTTTCCAGTTTTTCAGATTTCATAGAGCCTTCACACATACAGAGCTTTTCTCCTGGGCAACTGTGCACCTACTGTGTACTATATACATTCTCCTTTTACACACATACTGTCCATCCCTGTTTTATGAGAGATGAAGATATGGACATTGGAAGCATGACTAGAAAACATGATCCTATTCCTGCATCCTGCCATTGTTGATTGTACTCTTTCTCATTGTCATCAGAAGAGGGCTTTGATGACTGGCCTCTGGAGTTATTTACAGACTTGACTAAAGAATATCATGTTGGTACTGACAATGTCTCTTATGTCCATGGTGTTATTATCTGTAAATTTTCATTTGTGTGTGCAAGGTATCACTGGGAGCTACATTTGTAAAGGGATGAATGTGTAAAGGTGAACCAACCCTGGATCCTCCAGATCAGTCGAAGGTTTTCAGGAGGTTGCAATATTTGTTGTAGTTATTGGGGTTGAGAGATTTTTTTAAAGCTTTCTTTCATATAAGGCAGCCTTTTCCAAGTTTCCAGATGTTGGCAATGGGATTGTGGGCCTTGTAGTTGGCAGGTAGGGGTTAGGGAAGAACGTAAGGCATGAATTCATTTCACGAAACAAGCACCATGCAAACTCATTTATTTACAAATTAATTAGAAATGTTTACATTAACTTTGTCATTCTCTTTCTCTTATTCTCTTTCTCAGTATTATGTAGTGGCATTTTGATTAAAGTTCTTGAGAGGTATTACAAAAAATACTCACTGCTGAGGGAGAAGCTTGTAATGACTCACCAAAACTACTCGAACTGTAACATGAGAAGTGGAGTAGAGGCAGAGTACTTTCAGGGAGACCTAGGAACATAAAGTATAGTGACTATTTTGGAAAGGACCACTCCTTTGAACTTTGCTTTCCATGCTGATCCTGACCTCCCATTTGAGCTAGCAACCATAATGACATAAATCAGCACAGTGTCCATATGGCTTATAGGAGCAGGTGGGGAGAATGGCTGCTATTTGGTATACCCTCCATTAGGAAATACACTAAGGACTGCTCCTCAAAACCTCATGCTCTTTCCCATGGCTGGTCAGAATGATGACACCCTATGGAACTGGTGCCTATTGTGGGAAATTCCCATGCCAGGACTGCTTGCTGAGGAGGTGAGATTATTTATGTTTCGTTGTCATGTGCCTTCAAGTTTTTTATGACCTATCACAGTGGTCTCAATAAGGGTACGAGGAGTGTGGACCCACCAGCTGACATCCTTAGGAGGGGTGACACTCCTCCCTCTCAAATATCTGCCTTTTGGCAGAAATGGACTGTGGCATTTGCCTGCATCCCTTTAAAATGCTGTAGAGATGGTGTGAGTGGGGTGAGACTCAGTGGGAGAAGAAAGGAGGGACTTCAGGGTTTTTAAAATTTAATTATATATATATATATATATATATATATATATATATATATATATATAATAGTAGTAGTAGTAGTAGTAGTAGTAGTATTTATATCCCACCTCTCTGTGTAACACAACAGGGATGGCTTACAACATTAAAATATACATTCCATATCGTGTAATCCCACCCCCCTTAAAATACTATTAAACAATTGACAATTTTAAACACACTTAATAACAAAAATAAACAATAACTGCAACAAAATCAGGGACAAGCAGGTTGGGCTATCTTTTGGTGGCCAGGATATCTATTTTTTTCTTTAAAAACATCACATTTTACCAAATTTTCACTTTAACCACATGAAATTATGTATATGTAAATACATTTAGCCTGTGCATGTGATATTGCAATTTAAAGGTACAATTCTAATTTTGCTAGTTGTTTATATAACAACTGTTGCCATTACATTCAGTGATATATGGGAATTATGGTTCATGAGTAACATTAATCCAAAAAACAATGCTAAGGATTCTGTATGGTGTGGTATGGGAGGAGGTCAACATGGGGTGACACCATGAGTTATTGCACCAGGTGACACCAACCCTAGTGATGCCTCTGATCACAGGGTTTTCTTGGCAAGAATTTTCATGTGTGTTGTGTGCGTGTGTGCCATTGCTTGCCTCTAAGACAGAGAGAGTGACTTGCCCAAGGTTTCCATGGCTGAGTGGAGATTCAAATCCTGGTCTCCACAATCTTAGTCCAGTATTTACTAGCTCTTATTACTTACGTCTGTGTATGTGTGTTTGTGTGTATGAGGTACATTTATGCCACATCTTTTTAATTCAGAATCTATCTACTTGAGGCAACTAGCATAGCAAACCAAAAAAGCCAATAATGAGGGGGGAAAACATTAAACATTAAATAACAACAAATGCAGACATAGAATTTTCTGTGTGATCTGCCTAAGTATGCCATCTCAGTCATGCATTCTCATTATACTATTATGAAACCTGACTCACCACATGCTATTTACTTACAAGTGTAAGTTGGGTCAAATGGGTGAAATCAGGCTCCCTAAGAAATGTTTAAATGAGCAAATAATTAAAACTTCTGAAAAATCCTATCCCTAAATTTTCCAAACTGTTATTACATTACACCTTTAGTGTGGAGGTTCAGAGTGTCTCCAGGTCTAATATATTTTTTAAAAATATATTGAACAAAGGATATTAGATACCAGAGTACAGGTAGATGAACATTTCAGCTCTCTCAGATCGAACCATAGACTTGGAAGAGACCACAAGGGCCATCCAGTCCAACCTTCTGCCAATCAAAGCACACCCGACAGGGCAGCAGGATAGCAAAGGTAAAAAAAAATAAAAATAAAAAAAAATCAAGAAGAAAAACTTCCCTTTTCAATGGAGCAATATTAGTGAATGGCCTCTGGTATTTCACAGATGAAAGTGGGACAAACAATGTGGCCAAACAACACCAGAGGGTGATCAAGATGGCAAACATTATGAATGAGGAAAAGCACACAAGATAAGAGAAGCTGCAGCAGTTTGCTTTTCTCTGAGCCTCTCCACCTCAGCTAAATTAACTGAATGCAAACTACATTTGCATTTTGAACTCTTTGCAGCAAGTGAAGTATGCTGAGGGCAAAGAGGAAAGTAGGAGGACAGAGGATTAGTCTGTACTGTCCCTGCCAAACTAGGATAGCTAAGGGATATGTCAACATGTGGCCTTCAGTCATCTCCAGTTGAAGCAATGATGCACCAAGGAAGATTCCAGGATATCCCAGTACCAAATAGACTATTTGCCAGCAACTGAAGTGGATGATGTGGCCCCCTATTTACTGGAATAGCAGTTATATTCCAGTCCTAAAGAACATTATCTATTTTTTTTTCAGGCACATGGGAGATTGGGGAGCTGAAGACACACTGAACTTTCTTGTGTGAGGTGCTAACCAGTTAATAATGCAAAAAGTTGTCCTTTTTGCAGTTAAAGCAGCCAGTTTAAGGGGAAAAGTAAAAGTAAAAATGTTTGAGGGGAAAAATAGCACAACAGGTTTCTCTCTCCCCCCCCCCCACACTTTTCAATTTGATGACATTTTACATGGTTTGTTTTACATGGTTTGTTTGTCTCTGACAAGGTCTGTTGACCCAGTGAATAAACTTACTATTTCAGTTACACTATAGCATTATTTATACACTGTACTTTACTAACATCACATGGGGTCTAGCAGCAATGCTACAAAATGCTAATATGAGAGTTTACGTGGTCCAGGAAAAAAAGGAATTCACATTCACAGAAGGTATAAATTTGAGTAAATTGTTCACAGGAAGAAAAGTGGCACAAACCTCCCTCAAAATAGCCCTTCTGTTACATAACAGAACAATTGGCAGGTGCAACATCTCTCATATCTGTCATAATTCTCTCTCATAAGTATGGAAAGGGATTTGGGGGCATCTTTGAAAATAATAGAGAGAAAGAAAGATGTTAGTAACATAAGCTTTTCTAGACTGAGGGCCTTTGCAGACTGCCAGAAATAGTGCACATTAAATTGAGGCACTGCCCTGGCTCAGTGCTAGGGAATCATGGGAATTGTATTTTTTTCTGGGACATTGAGCCTTCTCTGTCAGAGAGCTCTGGTGCCACAATAAATTACAGTTCCCATGATTCCCTAGCACTGAGCCAGGGCAGTGCCTCAATTTAATGTGCACTATTTCTGGCAGTCTGCAAAGGCCCTAACTTACTTCCTGAGGTGCATCTGAAATAATGCAGCTTGAGGCCACTTTAACTGTCCTGGCTCAGTGCTAAGGATTCATGGGAACTGTAGTTTATTGTGGCACCAGAGCTTTCTAACAGAGAAGGTTCAATGTCCCAGAAAAAAATACAATTCCCATGATTCCCTAGCAGTGAGCCAGGACAGTTAAAGTGGCCTCAAGCTGCATTATTTCTGGCACTCTGTAAAGGCCCTTAAGTTTATGAAAGCTTATGCTACCATCTTCTTTCTTTCTCTCAGCCTGATAGATGTTACAACATCCCTTTGCATACTGATCCAGATTACCACTACTGTATGTCTTTGAATATCTTATGAGACATTTAAAAGGAACATATACTCAAATCTTCTTTAGCCCATCAGGAACTGACACCCCAACATATGAAATTAGTGATTTAATTCTGGAATCTTACCCTAATCCCTTCTCTAATCATATATATATTTATTTTGCTTCCTCCTGAAAAGGGAGAGGTGTTCCATTCCCTGAAAGAGCAATTTTAAATGTGTTTGAAATAAAGTTTAATACCTAGTTAAATGTTATGAGTTTCTTTCATGTGAACCTTATGATTTATGAGTGCCACAAGATATAAAACCAGAGCCCACTGTCTCATTATAAGTAAGAGTGGGGAGGGCGAGAAGGCAATCGCGTCTTCATTATGACTAATATCCTATTACTGTACTATTGCATTATGTTTCAGCATTTTAATAACTTGTCATTGAAAGAAATACCTCAAGCAAATAATACATGCTCCCTGATTGACTATGCAGCTATAATTCAATCAAGAGTCTCTACTGACATCATAAGCCAAAAGGGGTCAGCCGGGGGGTTTATGAATGGCAGCAAAACACTGGGATTGAATTATAACTTTGTTATTCAATCTGAGAACACATTTTATTATTTATAGTATATAGAAAAATCTTATGAACTCCCCCCCCCCCAAGCACACCCTCACTTTTCAGGTGAAAGCAATAAATCAAAATGCAGCCAAGCAACCATTTCTAGTTTTCAGAATGTGAAATCTCTTATGCAGGAGAGAATGATTAACACGGACATGACGTGAGGTTATTGAAGGTGTGATTGGGAAGGAGAGGGAATGGAGCATGAGGAAATTAAAAGGAATATTTCACTGAAAAGTAATCAGGGTTCATTTCTTTCCTGTAAATGTTATGAGATGACTATAGTAACATTAGAAACATAGCCAGCCTGCATGGAAATGTAACTTTGCTATCACAGTATCACCCTTCCAAAAAGTCTTGCTTCTATGATATTTCCCGTCAGTATAATAGTTAGGAATGTGATACTATTTTATAAACTTGTAAAAAAAAACATATAATGAAAAAATAAAATACTTTATGCAATAAAAAGAAGAAAAGGTGATAAACATGGAAGCCCAAACAAAAAAACAATCATGGTGAGCCAAGCAGGACACTATATATATATATATATATATATATATATATATATATGTGTGTGTGTGTGTGTGTGTGTGTGTGTGTATATATATATATATATTATTGCATCTGGTAGGTATTCAGAGACACATGGAAGTTTGAGCAATCATATCTAAAATCCATTGAGAAACTGAACTTACAGCAGAATACTATAGAGTAGAAGTCTACATTTGGAATTCCAAATGTATTCCAATCCAGTTTCTTTCCTCATTATTTTTCTCCCTTCACCCTCTGCCCAACAGCCAGTCAGCTTTCCATACACACTAAACCTCTTACTCAGTCCTTAATGAGCAGAGCTTGATAAAGTTACTTTTTTTTGGACTGTGACTCCCAGAATACACCAAGCACTGTGAAACTCCCCAGGAGATGACTGTTGATACTAACTTTCTAGCTGTTGGTACTAACACAGGGTTTCTCCATAGTGTTACTGAGCCACTTACAGTTTGATAGCTGATTCATAGAAACAGTGAGGACCCTGGCCCTGCTATCTTGAGAGTTCTGAGCGTCGTAATCCAAAAAAGTAAAATTTCCCAGTTCTGTCACTAGGCCATATTTTGAGGTGCAGAAAAGTTTCACCATGTATTTACTTTTTTTGTGAAATTTGTGTTCATACTTCTGCCAACGTCAGGTTTCCTCCTGCCCCAGCAAGCTGATACTCCACTCTTGGGCATGAGAGATGCCATTTTGCCCACATAATGTGGCTGTTAGTGTTTACTATTTATACAGGCGTTCTATGAGGTGTCATTGATCCAGGTAACAAACAGGATTCTGCTCTTTTGTATTTTATTGTTATGGTTTAGTACTTGAGTTGTTACTGGTGTTCACCACTTTGATCATTCTGTCAGGACATAATACATGTGCTGGATATTTTCTCAGAAGCCCTTTTCTTGCGGAGAGGAAGAGTTTGTTAACAAAGGATAGCAGGATCCCTCCTCTAAGCCTCATATCCTCTAATGTGCATCATTTCCTCCTCCCACTGGCCACCCACTAAATAAGACTGGCTACCATTATAAAATGGAAATCAAAAGCAGGAATGTCAATGTGTATACATCTATATATGAGATGTTTCAGAAACTGGGACCCCTGAGCATTCAAGATCCCAGGATTTGGGGTAACAGACATGTACAGTGGTTGATACACATCAGTTTCCTCACCTAAAACATTAAAGTAAGACATGGAAGACAAAGTTGGATCTAGTGCACAAAACTGTCTTTCTCTCAGGGGAGGTGTGCTAAGGACACACACAATAAGCACAATAGGGAGTCTGATGGATGACAAAGACACACTCTTCCATTCAGTACTATTACTACTACTACAAGGAAGCAATGACTACATTTTCTGATACTTTATATTTTTCTGAAATGTGGAAAATCCACTTGTGAAAATGCACACATTTACTTCAAGACCAGTGATAACAACAAAAGCCTACTGGCCCATGTTAAAGATAATTTTTTCCCCAGTTTTATTGTTAACTACAAGCTGATGAATCAAGTCAGAATTTACATTTCTTTTATTGGCATGTGAAGAAATTATTCCTGCTGCTTAGTTCATAGATATGCAGAGTGCAGATCTTTGTTATATCCATTTGAAGTCGGGTTGGGTGTTCCTTGGTCCATCTACCCAAAATCTCCCCCCTCCTCCATTTCTTGGAGTCTCATTTCCTACGTAACAGTTAATAAAATAAACACACTGGCAAGAATACCTCCTGCCAAATTTATGAAGTTTTTGTCTCACTGTTATTTCACTTTTTTCCTTAGGTTTTGATGGCCTATCAAAATGTGATGAATCATTTTCTATTATAATTATTTTTAAAAAGGTTTTGGGAACTCAAATTCCCATGGTAATTGGAACAACAGTCACATAATTTTCAAACTCCTGAAGGTTCAACTGAAACCAACAGAGGGTGGGGGAGGTGGGGAAGATTGTGAGGGTGTGTGTGTGTGTTTTCAGTGGTCAGTAGAAATGTATAGATAATTGAAAGCACAGTGACAGTTATTTCTAATTTTTAAATCATGAAATAATTTCTTTAATTAAAGAACAACAAATCCAAGGTAGATTGAGTTTACAGATATATAAAATGTATGCCAAAATATTTTCTTGAAGGAATTGCATCCAGAATTCTGTATGGGATCTTATCTATGCAAACAGTCAATCCTGGCCTGACACATCTCTCAATCCCCCTAGCTTCCAATCCACATTTATCAGAAAGCAGCCACTATAATCAATGGGAATCTATTCTCCTCTCAATCATGAAGCAGATGGTTGCTGTTTCCATCCCCTCTTGTGAACGCTCTCTCGTTTGACAGGAAGAAGCAAGGTCCCAGTTGCAATTTCCCCTTGCACCCAAGATCACCCACTTACATGTGGGGGTGGGGTGGGGTGGGAGACAGTCAACTGCTTCTCTATTTATAGGGGAACAAATGCCCATCAACTGCAATAGCTATTGCCTGGTAAGCAGGGATTGGGGGACTTTCATGGTCCCCATGTAGCCCCTAAACTAGCATCTATGTAGGTTTTGTGAATACATAAGAGTCACGAGGGCAGACTTTCAGGTTATGCATTTGTAACTGCCATTGAGGATTCCAGCCTGCATTTTAAAATAAAGCTGTCATACTTTGGACACATCATGAGAAGAGAAGATTCATTAGAAAAGACAATAATGCTGGGAAGGGTGGAGGGAAGTAGGAAGAGAGGAAGGCCACATGCCAGATGGATGGACTCTATTAAGGAGGTCATGAGTATTAAGAGGTTGCAGAATTTAAGCAGAGCAGTGGAGGACAGAAGGTCTTGGAAGTGTCTCATCCATAGGGTCGCCATGAGTCGAGATCGACTCAAGGGCAGTTAACAACAAACCTTTTGTTAACTGATGGAAGTTAACCAGGTTGTCATGGGTCGAGATTGAGAACAGTTCACTTGAGGGCAGTTAACAAACAACAAAATGTTTACATAGACTGATTTCAAACAAGGATGGTTGATCTAACCAAAAGTTGTTGCTGGTGTTTTTTTTTACCATGCATAATCACCACTTGACCTAGAGCCATTCTTGGAAAAGAAATATTGGAGACTGGTGGGATCCAATAATGTCTTTTCCCCCTTTCCATTATTGCCCTATACCACAGATTCTTTAAAGCAAAGATGACTAATTTCAGAGCTTCCAGGGAATGACCCCACCTTATTTCGCATCACGTTGGACCTCCAGCTTTTAAAAAACTGACTGAAATGACCAAAAAAATCAAGTCTGTCTTTGGGGGGGAAATGGAATTTTTTTGAAATAGACATTTGGATGGGTTGTTATGACTGTCCATTTATAAGCTAGATAAACAGTTTGGTGATAGGTGGTCTGTGAGAGACCCTGGTGGGCAGAGTATGAGACTTGCTACATCACTTGCGGTCAAAGGGGCACACTGTTCTCACCATCCTTAAACAAATTGGGGCAGAGTCCTCCCTCAAGGAAGCACTTACCATCTCCACCACCTGATTAGTCAGCCCCCCCCCCACCTCTGGTAGCCCTTATCAGCCAGAATGGGTATGAATCCAAATAGCAGGTGGTTGGCAATATGCCCTCAAGCAGCATGAGCTGAACAAGAGGAAACACATCCATCAAAAGTAGACAAGTGGCTGCCTTTATCATCCCACCAGGGTCTGTTCACAGTGCTGAGTCCAAGTCAGAAGAGTTGCAAGTGATGTCATAAACCAAATAAAATACCTCACAGTGGCTTGTAAGGGCTCCTCCTCACTACACTGGCTGGAAATAAATATATGAAAAATGCATGACATTGTGATAAGAGAATAGAGTCAGATGATAAGATCTTTATTGCTGCTCTCATGACCATGTAGTGGGCCCCAAAATGGACCCTAAACCATGTCCCATTGCATCACCCCAAGTCTTTCTCTACTATCGTTTCAGTGGTCTTCCTCAGTGCTTCATTGCCCTAAGCTCTCAGAAAACCAAGGAGCTGACATTCTGTACTTAAGTGGAGGACATTTAAGAACAATCTTTTCTACCACCTAGCTCTCCACCAAAGGCCTGTTCATCATCTACCTTCATATCCTTTCTGTGATGACTAGCAGCAACAATTCTTCTTCCCCTCACATCCAAACACAATCTAGCTTGGATTTAAAAAAAATAATAAATCAATCAATCAGGGATCCTGATTTATTATTAACAGATTTATTATTAATAGTATTAACAGAGGAGATTATTGCAGCACTAATTAAACTAGTTTAAAATTTAAAATGGGTGTCATCCTGATTTTATCACAAGGATTTTGCTGCCGAATAGTGACCTGGGTGCAGCCCATCCCTGCTCCCAGGACCACTCAGCGTGGCTTTTTTCAAAGCTGGGAGTTTTCTGGCTTAAAGAAATGGTGGCCAGAGTGGCCCTGGGAGCTGCAATGAACCTGGGCTGCACCCAGGTGGCAATTTTGGTGGCTAAATCCTTGTGATAAAATCAGGATGCCACCCTTTTTAAAATTTTAACCCAGCTCTGCTAAACTGGTTTAATCAGCGCTGTGATAATCTCAGGAGTCAGAAATCCCTGATTAAGGACAAACCAGATGTGTGGTCCATGAACAGAAACAAAAATCATTAGGACCTCTAAAATATTTCAAAAATAGCACCAAAGTGGTATAATGTTAAGGGATATAGGAACAAACAAAACAATGTTCCAAAAACTCAGCCTAGTGGCTTAACCAATTTATGTGTCTTTGCAGCTGCAAGATGACTATTTCAGATTCAGTGAAGAGATGTTAACATATCTGATTTAAATATGCTGATATGCCCTGTTAAGGATTTCTCAGAGAGCTGTCAGATGCCCCAAGAACCGTTCTTTACCTTTTTCTGAAGCTCAGATTTCTAAAATGGTTCAGCCAAGAGGCACAAAGCAATATGACTATCTCTGTGTTAGCGTAACTGGAGGTTTAATTGAGGGACTCCACTGAGTTAAAAAGATCAACTGACGCCAAACCTCAAGTAACTGGTGGCTTGAGGCAGAGTCCTTATTAAGGTACAGTCCCTCTTGGATACCTGACGTCTTTTTCTGCTGATGGTAAATTCAGCCCTGAGTGGCCAGTTGTGATATTTTCAACAACAAATTAAAAACAAACAAAAACAACTATAAAGCAGCCATGTGGTCCATCAGTAAAAAACAAAACAACAAACTAAACAGTGATGGGCAATTTCTTTTATTTTATTAGTGTGTCAAAAGTGGCACATAAATGCAGCAAATTTTTAAGTACTCCAAAATCATCAAGTATGGTTTTGTTTTATCCAGTATAATAAAATGGGGATAAGGAAAAGTTGTGGTACAAGCAACTTAATTTGATGTGTATTATTATTATATTACTTGTTTTATAAACAGTATATTTACACCTCATTTTATTGCATTGGCATTGTTTTTGTTCAGTGTGATAACCAATAAATAGAATTAAGTATTTGCATCTGTAGATAAAAGAATGTATTTGTCATATTCCCAAAAAACATATTTTAGCCTGCAAAGTGTTGTTCAAAATCTTATTACTTATCCATTTTTCTTAAGCTAAATATATTAAATATTGTTGAATCCAAATCTTATTTCTTGAGTCTTTCTTTTGAACTCATTGGCCATGATAGCCTAATGAAAATCTGGAGAAAGTAAATGCATAAATGGTAGATTCTTTGGGGAGAAGGTGGAGTGTGACTGCAGGAAAGAAAGTCTTATACAGCTTTATTGAGGAATAGCACAATTTGCTCTCAGACCATTCTCCTGGTACTGAAATGGAGGAAGAAGACATGAGTAAATGACTTCTAAGACTACACATATGCCAGTTATGATTTAGAAGAATTGTGTGATTGGTTTCCCATAATCTTTCTCTAACTGTGTTTAGCTTCATTCCACCAGATGTTCAAAAACATTGCCTTTCGAGTTTGACAGGCCAGAATGCATGTCTTCAAAGTTAAAGGAAGCCAGTGAGGAAAGAATTCAAAACAGTATAACTTCTACCTTTCCACTGCTTTCTAGAAATTTGTCTGTATGTTGCAATCTGAAATGGTTGCAGACCCACCAGACTTCCCTTCCTTTGCCGTCTCAGGAAAAGAGGAAGCAGCTTAATACGATGAGAGACTGTTTGCCCATCTCAGCCACTATTATCTGCTCTGATTGGCAATGGTGCATCCTTCCCATTTCTTGTTATTTGGTCCTTTTAACTGAATATGCTACAAAGTGACACTGGGACCTTTTGTGTGCAAAGCAGGTGCTCTACCACAAAGCCACACTCCCTCTTCTGCTGAGGCTTGAGCTCACACAACCTTAATATTGCTGTGCAAAGTTCTGCTTCGTACATAAGTATTACACACCAACCAGTTTTACCATAGAAGCAGTGCACCTTTCAGCCATCTTCTATTTCTTTCCATGATGTGTTAGTTAAGTTATCTTTGTACCTCTGAATTTCTTTTAAATATTTCAAAGCTACCAGCATATCCCTCTTTTAATTTCCTTTGATTGCCTGTCCTAACTAGAAGTTCTTATACTGCAGTCAGTGAACGACATTCAGGTGGTCTACAGAAACACTGTGGAACAGTTGATTATATCTGCACTTGGCCTTGCTCTTGCTGTTTTCCCCTTGAGTGATGACAGATATGGAAGCCATTTTGATCAGGGCCAGATGATCAAACAGGCTAACAAGGCTCCAGCCTATAGATGGTGATTTTTGTAATATGGTGCTGGTGCTATCTGCTAAATTTTCCCATAAAACGTACCAGTTAAAAGGGGCCTTCTCAGCACCACTGATCTTCAGTCTGCAATCTTCATAAAATGGTGCCAGCTTTGATTATGATTTCAGCACTGAAGAATATTTTTTTAAATATATGAGTTATGTACTATATATGCTTTGATTTGCCAAACAACAACAGTTTATTGAGTGTTCCACCAAGATGCCCAGCAATTCCAAGTGGTAGTGATAGTGCTGGAGATAAATCTAAGAAATGCTGTGGTAAACCAGAGCACAGATTTTTTTTTTAACAGTTCATTCTTATTACTCATTGGAGTACTTTAAAAGTAACATATTGCATTGCTTATTATTTTGTGGGTTTTTTGGTATTTTAAAAATCCTTTAGCCTAAAACATGGAAATGTCCTGTTCAAACAAAAGTAACTTTGAAAGGTTACTTATTATATCATCTCCACTCTGTATTACTTTTGGAATGTAACTTCATTCCATTCTTGTAAGAAAAAAAGTAACTAATTATCACTAAGCACATTACTTCTAACTGCTTCCTTCCAAGCTCTATGCTAAACATACCCAGCCAATTTAGCCTGACTTCCCCCCAAAATACAAGTTATTTTTCACAGCGCTTGCTGTGCAATGATGAGATTTCCATCCCACATTTACACAATTAAAAGGACAATAAATTAGCTTTCTAGTCAGGGCTCAGAAATTAGGACTTGAGCTTTCTGTGTTGCTGGAGACTTCCACAAAGGTCTGCAACAGCCTTTCCGGCATGGCTGCCCTTGAGCCTGGAAAGCTGCCTTGTTTCCCTGTCAAAGGTCAGCCTTTGGCTATAACTTGTTTTCATGACATAGAAGGAGCTAGTTTCTGGGAATGCAGAAGCTATACGCAGGCTTTTCTCCTGGTACTTTCTCCCATTAAACTGCTGTTAATCTCTGCTCTCTGTTTGAGTTAAACAGGCAGCTGCAAAGGCAAAGAAAGGAAGTAGTTACTTCATTGCCTGTGGGAGAGGCCTTGATATTGCAAAAGTGCTTATCAACAACTTGCATAGACCCAGAATTCATGGAATTGTTTCACTCCCTGGAGGACCAGCTCGAGAAGTATCTTAATACCACAGTTCTGATATGTTTCCAGACTGCTATACTTTACATTTCAACACTGTCAGTGCTGGCTTATGAGAGAGAAAAAAAGAATACCTATGGAAATTAGTCTAGAGGTGCACCATTGTTCATTATGATCCATAGTGTTATTGATGTTATCAGTGATTTATACAGGCAATCATTAATTCAAAATGTGGACCCTTTTATTTAAAATATTTGTGTCCTGCTCTTCTGTCCATCAGTATCCACAGGAAGGCTTAGCAACATAAAAGTAATAAGGTTTAAAATAGAATAGAACTGTAACATAATTTTAAAAGACAGCAGTGTATTATAATAATAATAGTAAAATCAATGATGAGGATGATGGTGATGATAATTTAATTTACATCCCACCTTTCTTGCAATATGGAACCCAAGGCAGCTCACAACTTATCACAAGATAATGAAAACCAGCTGAACAAAGTGGCTGGGGATAATGGAGGCAAACTTGCCTGGATCAGCACATCATATTAGTTCTGCAAGTGTAATTATGCTATACTGAGATATTTACCACCCCCCTGGACTTACTGTAGAGCCACTAAAGCCCCTTGACCAACTTCAGACTTGGAAAAATAGCTACCAGAGCATGTTTTTGGATCCGCATTGGAGCAGGGATGTACTCAGAAGCCGAATTAAGCTGGAAAAGGCATGTGATAAGACCCAGCTTTAGTCTGAATTGGCCTTCAATTCGGATGAGGTAAGCTGGGTCTTTTTGTATGTGTGATAATCTCCATAGTCAGATTCTTCTTCGATGACCCCTCCACTCCACCATGAATGGAATGGCCTGGCAGGAGCTTCAAAAGCTGTGTGGTAAGTCTGGTTGGTGGCTTTGATCACTGTGTAGGAAGAAAAGGAATACCCATCTGTACAGTGGTCAAAAAGAGATAAACAGAGGTTTATACCTGGGTATGCTACTAACAGGTTATCAGCCAATGGATGTTGAAATCAAACATGCCTGACAGGGCTGAAATGGGGAAGAGAGCTAATTCATTTTCTAAAGGATCAATTAATCATCCTACAAGCCTATTGGAAGAGCAGACACTTTCAGCTAACTAAATGAACATATTAAAAGTGTATGTCCATTAAGATATTTCATTGCTGCTATTAAGATATAACCAATGCATATGGAAAATGAAAGGAGTGGACAAGTTTATTTTTTACTCTTCCTTTACTGTCCTAGTCCATGAAAGATCCATTTCTCTTGGTGATGGAGCATAAAATTCCTACCAGTACCTAGCATCCACTTTCAAGATACTAACAGAATTTGCAGAAATAGAGTCTAATTTCACTGCAGAGACTCTTGCATGCAGCAGTGTACTGCATGCAGCTGGGGCATGTGGAGTCCCCCCCCCCCCCAGTGCTTGGTAAGTCAATTGTTTGGCCTATAGCATCTAGAATCCATTGGAAGATACCAAAAAGTGACTTTCTCAAGGTATGGTTTTCTCACTGATGCTGAGTGGCACCATCATTATTGATGCTACCAAACAGAAAAGAAGAGGGCCCTGGATTCAAATTCATCTTCCACCAAAAATGATTAGGAACAACCATACAAACTTTACTATCTGTTGGAAAATGCATGTATAGATGTGGCTGGCCGAGGGCTTTCTTTTACCACAGATATTGGATTGGAGGGAAAGGTTATTTTAGGGGAGACAGGCTCTATCAATGCAGGTTGTACTTCTTGCTATTATACTTTGTTATCTTGTGTATATGCATCCTTAAAAATAAAGGTGGCTGGTGGCTTCTATATCAGAGGGCCAATGAATTTGCTCTGGATTTAAATTTGTGTGGAACTTTGAAGGAGCTGTCTAAGGTGCTAAAATCCACTCTCAGAATAGAATTTGCATCATGGATAATGCCTCTAAAGTTCAGACTAAAACCTATAGCAGGTAAGCCATTCACTGATGTGGAATCCACCAGAAACAACTAATCAGAAGCTAGACAGATTACAATGCAGTCCTAAGCATTTTTGTTGTTGTTAACTGCCTTCGTGTTGATCTCAACCCATGGTGACCCTGCTGATGAGACATCCCCACCCCACCTTCCTGTTCTCTACTGCTCTGCCCAGTTCCTGCAAACTCATATTTGTAGTCTCTTTAATAAAGTCCATCCATCTAGCATGTGGCCTTCCTCTCTTTCTACTTTCTTCTACATTTCCCAACATTGTTTTTTCCAATTATTTATGCCTTCTCATGATGTGTCCAAAGTACAATAGTCTAGGTCTTGTCATCTTGGCTTCTAGGGATATCTCTGGCATGATCTGACCCATTTGTTTATTTTTTTTAGCTGTCCATGGAATCCTCAACACTCTTCTCCAGCACCGCATCTCAAATGAGTTGATTTTCTTCCTATCATCTTTCCTAACTGTCCAGCTCTCACATCCATACATGGTAATAGGGAATACAATGGCTTGTATGATTCTGACTTTTGTGCTGAGTTGTATGTCTTTGCATTTCAGGATCTTTTCTAGTTCTTTCATAGCTGCCCTCCCCATTCTTAATCTTCTTCTGATTTACTAGCTGCAGTCCCTGTTCTGATCAATGTTTGATCCCAAATATGAGGACTCTTTTACTGTTTCTATTTCCTCATTGTCTAGTTTGAATGTGTGTAAGTTCTCTGTAGTCATTATTTTTGTTTTCTTTATGTTCAACAGTAAGCCTGCCTTTACACTTTCCTCTTTGATCTTCCTTAGTAGGTGTTCCAGGTCTGTGAAGTTTTCTGCTAGTATTATGATATTGTCAGCGTATCTCAGATTGTTGATATTTCTTCCTCCTATTTTCACTCCTCCCTCTTCCATGTCCAAACCTGCTTTCTTTACAATATGTTCTGCATATAAGTTGAATAGGTAGGGTGATAGGATGCAGCCCTGTCTTACCCCTTTGCCAATTGGGAACCATTCTGTTTCTCCATCTCTTGTCCAGAGTACAGATTCCTCGTTAGGACTATCAGATGTGTTGGCACTCCCATGTCTTTAAGGGCATTCCATAGCCTTCCATGATCTAGGCCAGGGGTAGGCAACCTTTCCCCTTTAAGGGCCGAGGGACTTCAGCTCCCAGAAGCCTCAACCATGTTGGCCAATGGTCCCATGTTGGCCAATAGCTCCTGGGATTCTGGGAACTGAAGTCCCTCGGCCCTTAAAGGGGAAAGGTTGCCTACCCCTGATCTAGGCAGTCAGGCTTTGCTATAATGGCTTCCCATAAACAGTCTAAGCTCGTGTGCTACTCCTGTGTATTGTGGAAGATGGTATCCCACCACAAGCAGCACTGCAGCAGAAAAGGCAGGGAAAGTGCGCCCTACGCTTTTAGGGCGCACTTTCCCTGTCTTGTGGAAGGAGCGCTATTTTTGCACTCCTTCCAGGGATGCCGACGGTGCGCCTCGGTCCGGCTGCAGCGGTCTCGCGGTGCACCGTCCCAGGGCGTCCCCGACGCCCTGGTCTGCTTCCCCCCATGAGACTTTTACACCAGAGGCAGAAATGGCTATTAATTCCCAACAACCAAAGGGTACAAATAATTTGTTTTTTTAATTTATTTTTTCTCAAAATTACTGTCTTACATTCTTACATTATAGATATTAATATACAGTTGGCCCTCCATATCCACAGATTTTTTTATCCATGGATTCAACTATCCACAGCTTGAAAATACTAAAAAAATACATATAAATTCCAATAAGGAAACCTTGATGTTGCCATTTTATATAAGGGGCACTATTTTACTGTTCACTGTATTCAATGGGACTTGAGCATCCATGGATTTTGGTATCCACGGGAGGGAGGGGGGTCCTGGAACCAAACCCCAGTGGACACCAAAGGCCCACTGTTCATTTCTTTTATTCTATTTGTTGTTTGCTTTTGTCTTTTTCTCTTCTATTTACAGCCTTTACAGACTTCCAGAAATAGTGCAGCTTTATAGACTGCATTATTTCTGCAGTCTATAAAGGCCCTTAGTTTCTCTAAAGACCTCCTTTCCCCACTCTTCAAAGGTTGATTATCTTTCTTTTCTCCACCTCTTCTTTTAAGTATCATTTTATAAAAAGTGCTTTCTTCATTAACCAACTGGTAAATGATATAACTGTAATCATACAATGCAGTTTTTATGGAAGGATGAGGTTAAAACATCTTAAAAATAAATTCCTAAAAAGAAGCACAATCCTACACATGCCTTGTGCTGTTGTGTGTGTTCAAGTCATTTCTGACTTAGGCCAGATTTTTTAAGAGAGGGTTTATCATTACCTTCCTCTGAATCTGAGGACATGTGACTTGCCCATGGTCACCCAGTGGCTTTCCATGGCCCAGTGGGAATTCGAATCCTGGGCTCTCAAATTACTACATCACACTGGCTCTCATACGTATTTACCAAGAAATAAGCCCATTGGTTTCAATGGAATATACTGGTAGGTAAGTGTTAGCCAATTGTGGCTTGACTAATTAAATAATAGAATACTTTTTTATCACTAGACACTTACCTAGAAAACTACATGTAAAAAACAACAACAATGTTTTAGGGCAGAGTATAATACAGAGTATAACAGATCCTCTATGCAAAAGAGTATTGTAGCAATGGGATATTGTAGCATCTATGAGACTGAGAGAAAGAAAAAAGTTGGTAGCATAAGCTTCTGTAGACTTCATGACTCATAGAGTCATAACCTTTATGCTTATTCTTCCATAGTACATGTTCATAGCTGGGTTTCTCTGCTCTTCCCACTCAGCCTCATGTACTGATTATTTTTCTTTTTGCTTGAATATGTTTTTTAAATTGCAGAAATATGAATATTCTGTGTACTCTTAATATTCACATAATTGTGTGCTACGTTTTCTAAAATACATTTCTGTATTCATCTGTCTGTCATGTATGCATTTTTAAAAGGGAGAACTATGTCTCAGAACTAGATAATGTGCACATTTCAGCGTACAAATGCATTTGGGTTTATTTGCTACTTTGGGAATTCAAAGTTGCTAAGTTTCTCTAAATATTCAGACTGAACCAATTTCTCCTTCATCCCTTTTCTCAGTGCAGGAAATGGTGGTTATCAATTGTGTTCTGGCTGCCCAACATCTGGTTGCTTTGAGGTAGCTCAAAAGCTTTTCTAAATGAAATGTAGGTTTTGCTAACCCCGTTCCTCACACACCCTGAATTTTGCCCTAACTGCCTATACACTAGCCAGTCTACAGTGGCTACAGCTGCATCCTACAGTGCAATTTTGCCATCATGACTGACTCTAGTTCTCTCAGTGCCCTTACCGACAGATGCCTGTCACTGTATTTTTTGTGCTTTTTCTTCCTCTTTTCCAACTCTTCTTTCAAACCTGGACACATCTGAATCTGGTCTTGAATGCCTTACAAGAACAATCATACTCTGGAACAGGATGAAACACTGCTCAAATTGCTACAATCACATCTTGTAACACTGTGCCATAATCTATCCAATGTTAACAAATTCTGCAGTTTTCACACATCTGCCTTAGGTGAAATCACACCTTTATGTGGTGAAAGCAGTGAAACATACTGGATTGACAGCTTTTTCACATAGAAAGCCATAAAAAGTTATACATTATCCCAGTGTCAGTTGTGTGGGTGGGGTGGGGAAGGCTACCCCTGTATTGCATCAATATCACACATTTTTCTTCTTGGCCAACCCCCACTGTAATGGAATATGGAAATTGAAGGGAATGCCACAGTTGGATAGATGAATCCTACCCTTTCCTACTTCTACAAAGAATTTTAAGATTTGTAAAGTGCCTGTGAATTTAATTGCTTCATTCAACTCTTCTATTTCCCCTTTATTCTTTTCTTGTAAAACATCCTTCTCAGCCAAAGCACGTTTGCCTACTCTGAACTGATTAATCTTTCTATCCAGCTCTCCAGTTATCTGCTTCTCTTCTCCACTTCCTAAAAATTCCCTGCTACATCTACACTCTCCTGGCCTCCAAATGTTCCTCTATTTACTCTTTGATGATGACAGTATTTCCCTAGAAGAACACAACTAGATTTCTAGGTCAAAGGATTTGTATGTGGATCTGGACTTATATCTGTCTGCCTTGTATTCATTCATATTATAATTGATAGCAAAGCTTGTGATCTTTAATGCTGAAACATTAAAAAGCACTTCTGACAATCTCAAAATCTCTCTCCCTACATTTCCCTGCTGTTTATAATTTTGTATTTAAATATTTAAGATATGTCATGTGGCTCCCACAACCTACATTTGGAACAGTACTTAACTCTGTTCTGGCATTTTCTTGAACATGGAAGCACAAGAGTGCCTAGTTCCTTCACCTCCATCATTACTGTCCTTTCATGAAAGGCAACACATCTGGAAAGGTTCCTGTTTCTGTGGAAGCTTTTTAAGGGAGCAAGAACTCCAGAAAATCAGGGACCTTGCTTGCACAGAAAGTTTCCACATAAACTGAAAAATCTCATCAGACATGCTGGCCAAGGTCCTGCATCATTAGCTATAACTACAATGATGGAGCTCAGTCACTGAAGTGACAGTGCCATCCGCCAAACCTACTTTCTATCCTGGCAGCACCTTAACTGAAGCTTTCCAAGGCCGTGCAGATCAGGACACTGAGAATGACATCTGCAGTGCTATCCCAGTTGTGAGGCATATCAAAAACAGACAGCTTGAGAGACTCCTTGGGGTTTTGCTGCAACTGCCTATCTCAGTGCACCTTGTGACAGGGAGAGCACTACATTAGCACTTGACTAATGAAGATGTGATATTGAAATTTCTGTAACTGGGGATGGCCATATCATGGTGACTCCTTCATGGTGACTTTCTATAGGACCTCTCATTGAAATAATTGGTCTTTGTTTTGATTGATAATCATTTGTGCCAACTGCTTATGAGACCTTCTTATGGAGATATCCAATTGGCATTACACAGGTCTATGCAGACTTCTGTTGTGTCACAAACTGATGAAGACATCTATTGTATATTTATTGTTTATGGATTTTAGAAGCATTTTTGCATATACCGTATATTGTTCAGAATGGAGTTTCCCATCAAATGTTTTTCTCAGTCGGTTTTAAGTATTTTGTTATTTGACAGTGTTTTGCAGTGTAAATATTTAGGAATATTGTTATTGATCATTGATTACAATAGTATAATTAATAATAATAAAAATAATAAAATTTATTTTTATCCCGCCCCTCTGTGCAACACAATTGTATTTCATACAGTCTAATATTATTCTTCAATAGAGGTCAACTCATAATATGTTATCCCTATTCTTTGTCTTAATAGTTTGCTTAGAGGCAGGTTCTGGTGGGTAAAGAGGTTACTTGGAACATGTGAGTCTAGTCTGGCCCCTGTTAAGGAAGTGTGTAGCAGACCAGCCATGTCCCAGCTCACATATAATTGATTTTTCTCTAAAGGGGGTGACTTCTACTGGTATAAGGCCACCTCCACAGAGATCGAGGTGCTAGAATCATAGAATCATAGAGTTGGAAGAGACCACAAGGGCCATCCAGTCCAATCCCCTGCCATGCAGGAACTCCCAATCAAAGCATCCCCGACAGATGGCCATCCAGCCTCTGCTTAAAGACCTCCAAGGAAGGAGACTCCACCACACTCTGAGGGAGTGTGTTCCACTGTCGAACAGCCCTTACTGTCAGGAAGTCCCTCCTAATGTTGAGGTGGAATCTCTTTTCCTGGAGCTTGCATCCATTGTTTCAGGTCTTAGTCTCTGGAGCAGCAGAAAACAAGCTTGTTCCCTCCTCAATATGACATCCCTTCAAATATTTAAACACAGCTATCATATCACCTCTTAACCTTCCCTTCTCCAGTGCTAATTGATCAGAGGTCCTGTGTTTGAAAATATACATCCCGGATAAGCGGGTCCCTTAATCATGCATTAGCTTCCTGGAATCGTCAGTAAATAAGGTAGTCCTGCATATTTCCACCAGCCCTTTCACATGTTATATGCATGTCACTTCACTTCATTTCATTTCATTTCATTTTTATGCTGCCTTCCTCACAGAAAGGGATCCAAGGTGGCTCATAGATAAAATCATTTTAAATTTTTTTATAATTAAAATCATCTAGCAAAAACAGTATAAAATTATATAAAACATATAAAACCATGATTTTGCCATTTTATATAAGAGACACCATTTTACTAACCATTGTATTCAATGGGACTTGAACATCCCATGTTGATATCCATGGGAGGTCCTGGAACCAAACCACAGCAGATATCAAGGGCCCCACTGTATAACTAAAATAAATCCATATTTCATAGATTGTCAAAGAAATAAGAAAAACACATGCATTAGCTTGATTCCTGAGTTTTCTTTGATGAACTGAAGTACTCCTTCCATGCACCAAAGAGATTCAGAGACCACAGAGGCTCTTGGGCTCATAGCTGCCACATCTTTCACCATTCTGGAGAGTTCCTAATAAGTAAAATACATATTTGTTTTGTTTATTTATGCAGTGGTTAAGACGCTGACTCTGTTGATTGCAAGATGGGCAGGTTGGCAGTTCAAGGCCCAAATGCTGCATGATGAAGTGTGCTCCTGTCACTAGTCCCAGCTTCTGCCAATCTAGCAGTTCGAAAGCATGCAAGTGCAAGTAGATAAATAGGTATCACTTTGGTGGGAAGGTAAACAGTGTGTCTGTGCAATCATGCTGGCCACATGATCACAGAGTAGTCTCTGACAACGTTGGCTCTTCGGCTTAGTAATGGAGATGAGTACCACCTGCTATGGTTGGACACGACTTGACAACCTTGTCAACAGGGAATACCTCTACCTTTACCTTTTTATTTATTTAAGAGAGCCAGGGTGGAATAGTAGTTTGGGTGTTGGACTAGGACACTGGGAGGCCCAGATTTGAATCTCTGCTAAACCATGGGAACCCACTGGCTGACCTTGGACAAATCACATTTTTCGGCTTCAGACAAAGGCAGAAGCAAATGCCCTCTGAACAAATTCTGCAAAGAAAACCCTGTGACAGGTCTGCTGTAGGGTCACCAGAAGTCGGAAATGACTTGAAGGCACACAACAACAACAACAACAATTTATTTATTCAATTTGTATCCTGTCTTTCTTCTGCCACTGTGAATACTTTACCACTGTAAATTTGTTTGTTCTTTAAGGAAAATAAATGTGTATGTGTGTTTAAAAATCAGTATTGTTTATTCTTTCTTCTTTTGGAAAGCAATAGAAGGGGGAATAACCCAGTTCAGGTGAAGGCATCACAAATAAGCTTGAAGGGAGACAACAGTATCTTGAAATTTGTTCATCAGGCCTTACTACTGGTTATTGTCCTTTCCATGAGAAAAATGTACATTTAAAAAACATTTCCCTGAGCAGATTTCCAACTATGTGGTGATGGGGGTAAAGAAATACAATTTTGAGCTTCTGAATTAACTTCTCATTTCTCATTTTCTTCTCAGGCCATGTCTCTTTGTTTCCACCGGAGAACCAGTATATTTACGCTACAGTTTAAGCACTTTTCCATTTATGGTCCGTCACTGGACTTTTGCTATGGAGGGCTTATTAGAGCTCATTTTATTACTACTTTCACACATTTTCTTTGTTAAAGCCTGGTTTAGAAAGTAGTTTCAGAAGCTTGTAAACAGGAGGCATAGCAATTTGTTTGGCAGTCATACAATACCTCCTCTGAGTGAAAAACCATTGGGTTACATGGGTAGCTTCTCCACTGGAATGAAAGGTGTGCGTACCTCCTCCATTTTGTAATGAAGACAAAGGGGAAGGCTGTTGCCACCAGCATGGGGATTCTGTGCTTTTCCAACCAGATATAAAATGTGTAGTTCCAGACAATTAACATTCAACAGCAAAACTTTAGCATAATTCAACAATTCAGATCATACAAAAGGAAGAAAAATGTGGACTTGCAAAATAACTTTAGTGTAGTTCAACAGTTTAGATCATGCAAGGATTCTATTACATTAGCTGTGTAAATAAATAAATGACAATATGAAAAGAAAAGTGAAAAGTTAATGCTCTTTTAGAATAGGAAAGGGAACACACACAGAATCTTTGCTGCTGATGTTCATTAATCAAGGGAAGGGAAGATGCTTAGGAGAGGAAGAAGAGGTTGTTGCAACTACAGCTTCAGCCAATGGGAAGTGGAATCAAGTTCTCCTAGATATGTGATGGGCAGCTTTGCAGTAACTGACTGGCTTTCTTCTCCTGCTCTCCCAACCTGTGAATGGCAGCAGCAGTTTCCCTTCCCAATTTTATAGTTGTGGCAGGGTGGGGGAGAGATGTGGATCTGTGCATGCAGAGAATTGTGCTACAGAAGTGACATTGAAGATCCCAGCCCATAAGTATATGTAGGATTAGACGGGACTGCTGTCCCTTTCTGAACCTCCTTCCCATTGAAAATTGAAATAGAATTGTTACTCTTGGAAGTTCCAGGTATAGTGATTCTCTTTGGAACAAGGTACAGCTGCACAAGCTGCATGCACACACACACCTTGCCTCCCCCTCAGTAGTATTACAGGATGAGAAGCAGGCTCAACAACCACTTCCTTTGGGGAAAATGTTGGTTAGCCTATAGTGGGCCCCAGGGGAGAAAACATGACCCATGGATTCTCAGGTTTTCCCACTTCTGCTCTAAACATATCTGGAGGGCAGCCCTTCTTGCCCCCTGCCCCTTCCCTGCCACCACTAAACAGCAGCAAGTAGATCTTCTATTGGATCAAACTGAGTTGCAAGAAGGTTTCCAGTAAAGATGTCAGGCAGGTTTAAACTTTTGAGCCCTGATACGTCCTGTAGGAATTAAGCTCTGGCCTGTGAACATATGATAAATTGCTCTCACACATTGCAGTGTACAGGGACTGAGATTTTGTAGAGACATTTTTCAGAAAGACTGGTGGTTTGTTTGAAAAACACACCTAAGAATTATTTTAGACTGTGCCTGGATGTTCTACTGTTTGTATTCCATTTCAGTGTGAAATTAAATTCCTCTGGTGAGTGTTTCAGTAACTCCTAATCTGAATTTGTGTTCTTGGTTCACTAATTAAATTGTAGACATCAATTTGTCTCTACTGGGTGTTCAAAAGCCAGATCTGAATGTTCATTTGGACACACAACTCTTGCCTTGTTGAAGAGTTAAGTTGGATAGACAAATCTGTCATTGCCTTCTTCCTCTCTTCCTCTCTTCCTTCCTTCCTTCCTTCCTTCCTTCCTTCCTTCCTTCCTTCCTCTTCCTCTTTTTCTTTTTCCCAGTCAAGTTCTTCACCTCCCAGCATTGATGAAAAAGGATGAGGTTAAAGCCTCCAATTCAATGCAGATCATTATCCTTAAACTGCTAATAGGAACAACAGTCTCCTCCCCCCCTCCCCCCCACATTGCCCAACTAATAGGCAGCAGGGGAAAGTGGATTGGTTTTCTGGAAATCAGTGGCCTTCCTGAAGAGCACCCACAATTGACGAATAGCTCACCTGTGATGTAGATTTATCCCTTTAAGGGGGAAACATATACCAATCACAAAGAATCACTTAGGAAGTTTGGATTCTCAACTCTCCTAAGATTCCTCCTCTTTCTAGCTGTGCCCCTATTCTTGTGTAAGCTTTTAAATGTCATGGATTGTGACAGTATACAATGAAGTATGTGTGCACTTACAAGAAAAATACAAATGTGTTGTAGTAGCATGTAACACACACACATCATATTCCACTATGTGGGTTCAAATTTTCCTTTATAAAAAGCCCTGACCCGAAATATGTTAGAAGAGTTAAAGGATGGAATGATGGAGCACAAATCATTCTGGGAAAGTTCTGCTCTTCAGTCAGTAGAATAATATTTTCACATACAAGCTTAAATGGTCTCTTTCATGACTGTGAATGGAGAGCCAGCTTCCAAGGATGAAAACATTGTCCAATAGAGAGCCCACTTGCACTTTGCCCAAGAATGTCCAAAATGATCTGGTGCAATCTAAAGGGGGGGAGGGGGAGGTAATTGTTCTTAACTGTTGTTGATAATTTTATGATGTAAGCCACCCCGATTGTGCTCAGAGGGGCGGGGTATTAAATAAAAATTATTATTATTATTATTATTATTATTATTATTATTATAAACTGAATTCTTGGTTTGCATGTAATATCTTTTGCGGGGCAGGGCCTCTAGGAAGAGTGCCATATGTCTGAGGGCCCTCAAAATTCTGGAGCCAGCACTCTTTGGATGCAAAACTATTAGTTATCTTTGTTACATTAAGTCTGTCCTCTGCATTCTGTCTTGCATTAAGAACATTCACACATGGCCTAACTAGCTGGTGAGGAACTTAATACCAACACTTCTAGGTGGAAGAGTATACATAAAAGCCTAGATCCAATTGGTGGTTCCAACCCAAATAGACCCATTGAATTAATTTCTGAGTGAAAAATCAACACTTACTTAAATTCTATTGATAAAAGGGATCTACTCTAGTTGGTACAAACAATTGAATTTAGACCCTAGATTCTAAATGTTCAAACCTTTAATATATAGATGTGTGTGTGTTTTGTGTTCTAAGGGTCCTTCTTCAGTGTAAGACAGATCGGGCAAAGTGCAGCCTGTGGTCTACATGAGCGTCTCCAGGAGCCACTAAAAATTATGATTTGTTTTGCTCCAAAATGCCCCTTTTGGAGAGGTTTGAGAGGGCATTTCCACTATGTTTGGAGGGCTCTTGACCCCCACCCTTGAGTCATTTTGTTAAAATTTTTAAAAAGGATTGTGCATGTGTGCTTGTTTTGGGGAAAGTCCCAAAACATGGTGAACATGCCCCTACTCCTACTACCTAGAAGGCATTTGAGGACTTTGTAAGAGGAATTTATACACTGTGAGAGGTTGTCAATGCTTTGGGGAAAAAAACAAAAACGTTTCTTCCCTGTTAAGATAAGTATGATTCTATAAGCTTATTTTCATTCATTCATATATTCAAGAAATCCTATAGCACCTTTCAAACTGAGAAAAAGTAATTTCTAGCATACGCTTTTGATGATTAGATGCCCACTTCATCAGATGCCTGATGAAAGCTTATACTAGAATTTTCTTTTTTTTCAGTTAGTTTCAAAGGTGCTATAGGATTCCTTTGTATTTTTTAATCACAAAATAAGTACAGCTATGATTTTGAATATCATATATTCAAGTGCATTTGTCATACAAATGTTTTTTGTGCTGTTACTTTGGCAACTCTCTCTCTGTGATATATATTTATATCAATATAAAGTGAAGAAGAAGAAAAAACAGGGAATTATAACATATTACAAGAGGATTGTTCAGTCCATGATGACCTTGAAATTTCCCCCAGTCTGTCAGAGGAACTATAAAGGATCCAGGCTCAATATGGAAGTTATTGGATGCTGTCAAGACATCACAGCAAACAATGAAAAATTATATTCTTCTTCCAAACCCTACATTGCCATATGTTTCTTGTACCTTATCATACAACACTCTCTGTGTATCATAGATTTATCCTACAATAACTTAGTAGTAATTTACTTTTGCATGAAAACTGTGCAGTTGTGATGTCTTCCATTCATCAATTATATTAAATTATTTTATAGTGTTTTAATGTGGGGATTTTAAATTGTTTTTAAAACATTTTTGTAAATGTTTTTAATTCGTTATTTCTGGAAGCCACCTTGGGTCCCACCCTGGGAGAAAGGCATCATATAAATGAAGCAAACAAACAAACAAACAAAATGTTAACAGCATTTCACAACATTAATACTGTACAACTCAACTACATAACTCATAGGAGTTCCATAGTCAGTCTAGTTTATTATTAAATCTAGACGTCATATGATTTGGTGTAGGGTTGAGCGATGGGTAAAAGTAGGATGACACATTTAATATCTCAGGAGCAGCAATGGAGCTCACTTATCATTTAATGTACAGCAGGATGCCAAAATGTCTAAAACTGCATTTGGTTGGAGGCTGAAAGGGAATATTGGAGGTAAGTTCTCAGCTTCATCTGTGGAACCCCCTGACTTTATAAAAACAAGACTGACAGAGAGCCATGGCTCTCAGAAGCTGTTCGGTTTCTCTTGTAACTCCCCAAACAGTGTTTATGTATGGTTTTTAGAATATGTATATATTTATTCAGGTTGGAGAGAGCAGCCTTCGTTATTAATAGCTATGGTATTGTATAGGATGTCAACAGGCAATTGCTCCAACGTTGAAATATGTTGTTCTTAGAGGTACTGAGAGTAAGTTTCCCTTTACAAGGAACACAGATGTTTAAATCACAGTGGGGATTCAGGGAAATTTCAACTCACTTTCTCGATATAGTGTTCCATGCAAAGGCTTCAAGATATATAAAGATTCAATTGAAATCAACAGGTCTAAGGATATTTGGCCTTGCAGTCTCTCTCTCCCCCTACTTTACTGGTTTGTGACTTTACTGTAACTTTAAAGACTTGTACTGATTGTATTGTGCTAATGGTTCTGATGTGTATTTTACTGATTTTGAAAGTGTGATATTAACCATAACAATACTCATTCAGTGTTGAATAGGACTGAGTTAACCACCAATATTTGCTAGATTTCCATTACTTTACACAGGCTTATACATATACATGTGTGTGTGTGTGTGTGTTTGTGTGTATACACACACACACATCTATACTTACATATTCATAGACATATATCTCCACATGTGTGTATGTATACATTTATATGTGCATATTTATACTCTCTGTGTGTGTTTTAAAAACTATAAGCAAACATTTTTTTTTCAACACATGCTTTTAAAAGTTTATTCCTTGGAAGTTCCAGGTATAGTGATTATCCTTTAGAACAAGGTGCAGCCACACATGTTTGTTTACGTTTTTTTTAATTGGTATGATTTGCATGGTTCCCCCCTTTAAATTAATAAAAAAGAATTTAAAAAAGAGAAGTTTATTCCTAAAACATTTATTTGGAAGAAATAATATACATAAAAGGGGAAATATTCTTTCAAAATGTTCTAAGTAAATATTGTCTCCCCCTTCCGCCGCCCTGCTTAGATTTTTATCATGGTTTCCTCACCATTTGAGACATTTATTTAAGTTATTAAAAATTCCCTAAAATTCACGGCTGAAAAGTTGGCTTCTGTTTTTTTCTACCAAGCTAACTCACCTGATTTGTCAGAACAGCTTGAAAATGAAGTGCTAACTGGCGGATTTTATTGAAAGGAAACCAAGTGGAACAACATATGTATTTTCTTAGGAAACTAAAAAGCTCACAGTCTTGTGGCATTCCTTGGGGTAAATTCTTTGTTATGAATTACAACCTGCTTACTGATGAGTTGTTAATAAAAAGTGGACCTGCTGGGTCATTATTATTTTTTCCACACACAGTATACCTAAAGGTTGTTGGGTTTTTTTAAAAAGGGTTTTCATTAATGCACTGAGTGTGAATAAATGTGTTTCCCATTTGTAATTGTTTTCTCTTCTCTCTTCAAGTAGACATTAATTTATTGCCAGATCTGACACTCGTCTATTTTCTAGTACCCCGGTAAATTGAAGAATTTTCTGTTAAACACACACATACACAAAACCAAAGAGGCAGTGCTGTGTGAAAGATTAAAAGGTTGCAGAAATGATAGCTACAAGACATCCAATGCGTCTTTTGTTTCCTCGCAGAACATCTAAGGGTCCAGGATCATGAGAAAGGGGCACAGGGGTTCTTGGGAGGCCCCAGCCGTGCTTGGCAAAAAGAGACGCCAGCTGGCCTTGTACACAGTCGAGAAAATAGTCTGAAGGAAAATGCTGAAGGAAAGTAGAAACAGATGGTAACCTGAGGTGGCAGTATGGCTTTATTTAGTGTGGCGGCTTTCTTATTTATTTATTTATTTATTTATTTGGCTTATTTATTTATTTTTCTACAAATGCATCTGTTCACATGGGAGAGTCTTTCCCTTTCCCTTCATTACTGCTGGCTAATCAAGTTCCATAAAGACAATGTAGACCCGGCCAATGTGGTTGTGCTTTGGGGGTGGAGGGGGGTGGTGGACCCTGACTTAGGCTTTGAGCATTCTGAATTTATCAAATGATAGCTTTCTGCACTACCATACCCAAGTGAAGGTGAGTCTGGAAAACATATGTTCATCACAACCTTTCAATTTTAGTCTATTCTGGTGGCTGGGAAAACTGAGTGTGGGTGTGTGGAGGGAAGGGAGGGGTGCAGGAAAAGGCAGGAAGTTTATATAGATATTCTTGGTTGAAATTGGAACCTCCTTCCAGGCTGTTTCAGAGATCCTATATTTTAGCAGAATCCTGTGTTGATATTTTTCCTTATGCAGCCAAGGAAACAACAGGCTGCCTATGGCCTACAAGTGGCCTACAATGAGGCATGCTGTGGCTTTGTAACTTTGAGCTGGCTCCAGAATCAATGATGATGATGATGATGATGATGATGATGATGGCTGGAATTTACAATTGCAGTCACAAATGTGTAATCTAGAGTTTTGCATTCATTACTGGTTCCTATTCATGATCCCTACATATTCAATAGTGTAGTGACTACATGGGATCATAAAAGTCCCTCAGTCCTGACTTACTGGGGAGCCACTGCAAGAGACAGTGGTCTGTTTTCCTGTTGATCAGGACACAGCAGATAGACAATTCCCATGAATGATCTCCAGTGTGAGGAGGAATTGTGACAGGGACACTGCTTCTGAATGTCACAATGGAGATTGCTCAAGGGAGGGCGTGAGAATGTCACTCAGCTGCTTCTTGATTGACGGGAGAAGAGACTCCTGATGCTCACAGTGGCTGCTGTTTGGTAAATCAGGATTTCCAGCTTAGAAATGCTACCTAGCTACATAACTAAGGTAATTATGTAACTATGACTGCATCCACACAAGGGAAATAATTCAGTTTGACACAACTTTAACTGTGATGGCTCCAAGTTATGGAGACATGGGAACTGTAGTTTTATTAGCCTTCTCTGTCAGAGAGCTCTGGTGCCATAAGAAGCTATAGTTCCCAGAATTCCATAGCAGGGAGCCATGGCAGTTAAAGTGGTATCAAACTGGATTATTTCTGCAGCCTGAATAGCTGAGCTGCAGTCAACAGGAAAAACAACAACATTTTTTTCTCTCAAACCATGTCATTTGTCCCATTCAAAATGAGGTGATGAGCAGAACTAGAGGGAGTCCTCACAGAAAGCAGGAAAACTCAAACATGTAAGAAAATGATGCTTTTTTATAGACAAAAATAATAAAAAACCCATCATAATTTCCCATTAAAAAAAACTACCTCAGACTACCAAGAATTGAGGGCTGCCCAGAAGTTTGCTTCCCTTATGCAAACTATGATAGAATATGGCCATCCTGTGTCCTGCTTGATACACAAGATAATTCCAAATCTAAATGTGCAGGGTCAGTCTATCCTTACAGCATTACTTGTATTGCTTGGCTTGATAGAGAATTGTTGTGCGTTCTGTTGATAGCAGCACAGTGCATTACCATGCATAGGTAAATACGCACATAGGGTGACCAGATGTCCTCCTTTTCCTGGACATGTCCTACATTTCAACTTCTGTCCAGGAGGGATTTCATAATGTCCTCCATTCTGAGCATGATTATGAAGTCTGAATTGACATTTATGTGAGTGTTTTGAGCTTTTATGGGATGCGGTGGCTCAAGTGGTTAAGACGCTGACTCTGTTGATTGCAAGATTGGCAGGTTGGCAGTTCGAGGCCCGGATGCTGCATGATGGGTGAGCTCCTGTCACTAGTTCCAGCTTCTGCCAGCCTTGCAGTTTGAAAGTATGCAAATGCAAGTAGATAAATAGGTACCACTTTGGTGGGAAGGTAAACAGCATTCTGTGCAATCATGCTGTCCCCATGATCACAGAGTGGTCTCTGACAACGCTGGCTCTTCGGGTTCATAACAAAGATGAGACCATTCCCTATGGTCGGACACGACTTGACAATTTTGTCAATGGGGAATACCTTTACCTTTACTTTTTGAGCTTTTGGTTTGTCATGGCCTCAATTTTTCTTCAATGCCCTACATTTTGTCGTGCCTTGTCCTCACTTTGCTGTTAGGACATCTGATCACTCTGTGCACACACCATTCAAAGTCCTGGTTATGACACAAAGTCCCATACAGCTTAAATTCAGGCTGACAGATCACAGCTTCCTAAGCCTGTCCATGTTCTGAGATCATCTGGCCTCTCCAGATGATCTCAGAACATGGACAGGCTTAGGAAGCTGTGATCTGTCAGCCTGAATTTAAGCAGTATGGGACTTTGTGTCATATAGTGGGACCATAGGAGAGAGCCTTTTTGGTGGCTGTTCCCAGACTCTGGAACATGGTTTCTAGGGAGACTAGACTAGTGCCTTCCATGCTATCCTTCCAAAAGCAGAGGAAGCCTTTTCAAAAAAATGTTGGCAGGGCTTTGAAGGTTTGTTGCTCATGGGGAAGGGGCCTTTAATAATGTGCTGTCGTATGTATGTTTGTTGTTTTTCTATTTTAATTGACATTTTTAATATTGTTTTTAATTCTATCTTAGCTTTTTAAATTTAGTTATATTTATTTTATTTGAATATATTTTAACTTCTGTATGATGTATAATTTTAGCTATATCTGTTTTTTACTTTTGTGAGCTGCCTTCAGTCCTAGGGCTGAGAAAAAGACAGGAAATAAATAAAATAAATAGAAAGAACCAATTTAGGCCTCAAATATGAGCCCTGTTGAACTCAACGTATCTCTGCTGCACTCAGTGAACACAGTACAATAACATCCAAAATCCACAAAACATTGATACTGCTATTGGACCAACCAAAATGCACAAAATACATGATGCAAGCTTTCAAAGCTCCACTGGCTTCTTCATCTAGCAAAGGTGTTAAAAATGATAGAGTAGAAAGGAAAAACATGTCAATGTTGGAGTCATAGGCCTACATTTTGTCAAAATGTTTTATTGTTGTTTTCAGTTAAGATGGTACAGAGGGATATCTATGTGCCATCTTAACTAAGAACAACAATAAGAACATCATGGCAAAATGCAGGCCTGTGACCCCAACACTGATGTTTTTCTTTCTTTCTGTTCTCTGATTTTAACACTTTTATTGTACTTTGCTGTATGGCCAACATGGCTATCCTGGATATGTTCAGTGAACACAGTGAAGCTTGCTGCTGGGGAGCACATCAAGGTTGTATTTAGTCAATTGCTCTTCAAGTCAACAACAAGAAACCTATGGTCTCCATGTGACACATACAGCAGATAAAGCTTTGTATTTTCCTTTTGTCTTTCTTTCCTTCTGTATTCTTTACAATTTTGTGTTTAGTCAGATCACTATACAAATGATTCTGCAATTTGCACTTGCAAAGAAGCAATACAAATAGATGTACATACCCAGTGCACACATTTTCTCCCCACTTCATACATACAGATGTAAATTTATAGGTAATTACTAAATATAAACAGAAATAAAATGCATCTCACCATAGTGGAGAAAACTGTCATTAGGTGACAGGTGCCCTTCCTCATTTTGCTGTGCTAGTAGTGTCTGTACTCTCCTTCCCTCCTTAAGGGGAACTTATAAAAATAACCCTGAGCTGGATCGACCTTCAAACAGAGAGTTGTCTTCTTTAAAGTAGAATGCATAGTGCTTGGAAGAGGAGAATGCACAGTCCAATGACATGACATCACCCATTGCCTGGAAGAAGGAATAAAGAAAGGTACATGGAGTAGAAACAATTATATGTTATATCTCCATCACTTGTGAAAATCCTGTCTAAAATGAAGAAGAAAAAAGCCTCATCCCAATACTACAAATTAACTTTGCCATTAAACACACACACACACACACACACACACACGTTTTAATAAACTATTTAGCAAAAAGTTGATCCTGGAAGCAAAACTGTTTTTCTTTAAGCTTATAGGCACAGAGCAGAATATTTATATAGTATTTTGTTTTGTTTTAATTTGTGGCAGCACATTAACTTAGTGGGCACAATTCAACAAAAGTTGCCTTAAATTCAACTGAGATTCAGCATGATTAATTAACTGGAACTACATAGTATTTTAATTGTATTCAATAGATCAGATTACAAATTAGCATTTGTTGTATTGTGTAACTTGATAAATTCACCCCAAAAGATGCATTGTCATTGATAATTAATAATAATATACTGATATTGTTTGTTTCTTTGTTCATTATTCCCTGTTGTCTGTAAGAGAAAAGGCAATTTTCTATCAGCCAAAAAGCCTGGAAGGAAAGAATAAGTATCCCCTGCCTCAGAACACACACAGGCATGCACATACTATTCATGGCATACATACTTTACACTTGCGTATGTATTTTTTTGGTTCCTTCCAAGGTTGTTAATCTTTTCCTCTTGACACAATGTCCAAGGACTCATCACTGAATTCAATAGCCCACCTTACAGCTTTTCCATTGCTGGTGGAGAGCAGAGGAGAAGCATCTGGCTATGTTCCTATAGCAGGGGTAGGCAACCTTTTCCCTTTAAGGGCCGAGGGACTTCAGCTCCCAGAAGCCTCAGCCATGTTGGCCAATAGTCCCATGTTGGCCAATAGCTCCTGGGATTCTGGGAGCTGAAGTCCTTTGGCCCTTAAAGGGGAAAGGTTGCCTACCCCTGTCCTATAGTCAGGTGCAGACTGATGACATCATCTGCTCAGACCTCCGGAGAACTCCAGCAGATCTTGGCAGAAGATGTCCTCAGTCTGTGTCTGGTTATAAGGACACAGACAGACCCTTCTCCAATCCCCACCACTCTCCACCTGCAAGAGACCGGCCATGAGGAGAGAATTATCACAGTGCAATGTCACATCCCGGGGATTGTGAGTGAGAAGCTGTAGCAATTTCCACATGCAGAACCCATCGACAGCACTCAGTCATGTAGGATCTCAGCCTATCTATGCATGACTGCTGTGTTCAACTTTGGAGGTTCACTAAAACACCAGATACACTAAGTAATAAATAAAAAATAAATGGTCATATGTAATATTTGATATTCCTTATGTTTGGGTGACAAAGCTGCACCAAGACTGAGGTACATTAGCAAACATTTGTGATCAAATCTCTCTGGGGCTGTTTAGTCCCCTTTTAATCCCCTTTGTTGTTCACACTTGAGAAGAATGGCTACCATGAAGGAGAGAATCTGAAGGCATGCAACACCAACAAATAGATGAGGGGCTGGCTGAAAGAAGTTGGCAAGAGCCAGCACAGCCCCTGGAGCACTGGGACTTAAACCAGAAGCCAGCAAGAGCTGGTGCAGCCCCCAGAGCACCAGGGCTTAAACCAGAAGCCAGCAAGAGCTGGTGCAGCCCCTGGAGTACTGCGGCTTAAACCAGAAGCTGGTAAGAGCCAGCGCAGCCCCTGGAGCACCAGGGCAGGCTGAAAAAAGCCGGCAAGAGCCGGCACAGCCCCCCAAAGTGAATCTGACCCATAATTCCCACTTATTGAATACGGATTGGATTCGGGACTTTTCAAAAGAACTGCCCAAAAACTAGTGTCAGGAAAGAGTGGCTCTTTTGCATTTGCCTCGCTTCAGCATGATTTAAATCAAGTACAGTAGGATCTGAACCAGTTTCTAGTGGGAACGACGGTCATATAACCCGATCAGCAATTCGGGTTAAATCCTAGTGGGAACGAGGCCAGAGAAGCAAAACACATTTGAGGGACATATTTTCAACCCCAGTTGACACACTTGCTTATTCTGCCTCAAGGCAATGCTTAATATAGTTGGCTTAAATGGCAGCTGGAGGGAACAATGTCATCAGGGTGGTGAATCCACCTGAATTCTAATCCAAAGCTTCAAGGAGTTGAGCAAGGTTCTGAAAACTGTTCCTAAGATAGACCCAGCACCTTGGATGGGTCCTTTAAAATTTGGATTAAAATTGGGAGCAGATTCACAGCCCCAATTGACATGGAAGCTGCCAGTTACCACTGATTGCTTTTAATACAAAGGATAGTTTAGTGGGTAACAACAGCAAATCTTGAATAGATTCCTTTCTCACACATGCCTTCTTTATTATTCCTGCCTGCTCTCAGGAGCTCCTGCCTTGACTTCCCCAAAGGTGCAGGGCTTCACACTGCTAGTAAAACGCTGCTTGGCAGCCAAGAGAAAAATGATGCAGACACATTTTTTTTTCACCACAACCTTTTTTTCTCTTCTCCATTCCCCACCTTAACCACAGTTAATCCTTCCCTTTTGCCCTGTGTTACAGGACTTATGTCCGGAAACAATAGGAGCCTAGCACCTTCCCATATGATCTCCTCCTTCATTTTAGGAGCTGCTTGTAAAAACCTATCCTGGTCCCTCGAGTCCCAACAAATAATAAGTACAGTGCCTCCAGTATTGCCTTCTCCAGATGGGATTCTCATCGGAACTGAGTATGCATATTGAACTCAAATGAGGAGTTTTGAGGAGGAAAAAGAAATATCAACAGCCAGCCTGTCTAGCAATCATTTATGGTGTGATATCTGTGTCCTGCTTCCTTGCTGGATCTTTTTTTCCCTTCGAACAGTCATATGCAGCTATTATCTTGCTGTTTTTTCCCCAGAATTATCCAGCCAGATCTCTGGTAGAAGGGAAATACTATCATCTCTGCTAAGGACTGCTGCCACTCCAGGTTTTAGCAGAAAGGAACTCTCATAATGTCATAACTGTATCCTGGGGAGCTCGCATAACTCTCTCCTGGCAAGAAGAAAGTGGACAGCAAAGTGTTGGGCATGCCATTAGATAATTCTGGCCTAGAAGAATCTGAAAGGGGTAGCAAGGGAGAAGAGAGGCTACATAGGCCAAAAGAAGACAGGGAGGAAATGACCTTTTAATTGCATGTAAGGAGAAGAAATTACCCAGCCAAATTTTTAGCTGCAAACATCAAGGGGGAAAATACAACATAAATTCTCAGTTAAATGAATGCTATGCTGATTCCAAGGCACATATCACATACAGCAATGGACTACCCACAAAATGCATAGATATTTACTTGCAGATCTGCAAAAAGGTATTCCTAGAATCCTCCAGCAAGCACAACCATTGACTTTGCTGGCTGATGACACAGAACACTGCAGTCCAAAAGGTAACTTGCTCATGCTCATGCCAAGCTGTCCAATTTTCTATCAGCTTTGAAAGTAATGAACCTGATTCTGAAGAATCTTAAATTCAAGCACTGTCCCATTCCTATCCCAATTTTAAATGGGATGTTCTTCTTCTTGTGACTATGTACACATCCATTGGAATATGTGCATAGCTGCCTATCCATTGTAAAAAATAAAATCAAGTCTTGTATGACACTTTCATTGTCCAGAGATGATGTGTTCTCCATGATAAGTTATTCTGTACACCTGCCCATCAATTATATGAATATCAGGAATGAGGAATATGTGAACCTACAGACTTTGTTGGACTGCAATGATCATTGGTCATAACCAGCAAAACTAAAGAATGAGGAACAGCAGTGCCTGGTGGCTCCAACATAGATGGGATGTGCATATGAAAGAGCTATCCAAGGTACTGAAAAATATCCCCCAAAGAGGTTCAACACCTTGAATAGCGGTAAAACTGAGAATAGCATCAGAGCCACCAGGGGCTAGAGGTGATGAATCATGGAAGCTGAAATGCAGCATCTGGAATGGCACACCTTCCCTGTCATTGTCACATTTTCAGCCTTGCCAAGAATATCTAAATTATGCACAATACACAATACACAAAAACATTCATAGCTCTGAGGATCAGGTGAAAAATATTACCACACAACAGCACTTGACATAGAAAATACTTGAGTGGAAACCTTCTTCATCTATGAATCAGCTCAATTATATGCTGTACCTCCCAGTGATTGCCACTTTTGTTCATTTTGGCTGGCATTCAATATCACGGTTATTGATGCATAACATTCTTAACTGTTATACACCCTTAACAGCTCCATATCCACAATTCCTATGACTATTGCTATGACTGTTACTGCCCCCTAAACCTCCTTTACCAGGCATCAGGCATAAAGAGAAGGAGGTCTGTTCACTCCTTTCACAAGTGAGTGAGGCTGTGACAAGGAATTTCAAGAAGGGTTCTGTTTCTGAGTGACACAACTTCAATCCCCGGCAGAGGGTGGTGGTGAGAATGTTATCCATGTACACCTCAACTGCAAGCAGAATGGACCTCCTTCTCTCAATGCAGCTTTTTTTTGGGGGGGGGGGTGTCAGGCCAGGAGAAACTACTTAGTTATACATATGTAATTAAGTAGATGATGTAAAATTCTGGCCTTTTAAACTCAAATATTAGGAAAGTTGCCTCAGAGAGCTTTGCCAGACTTTCTGCACAAACATCTTTCCTTCCTTCCTTCTTCTTTCACTAGATGACAGCAGATCTACCACTGATATTTCAGAAGACAAATATTTTGGCAGTGCTTGAGGTGTGATTGAGCTTGGAGCATGGTACAAACCAATGAATCAGAACCATCTTTAACCATTGTTTTATAAAATTTATTTCCATGTGTATAACTGAGTCCTAGTATCTAAAGTAGGGATGGGGGAAAGGGCAGCCCATGGGCCACAGGTGCTTCTCAACCTCTCTATTGTTGTCCCCAAGACTTTCAAGAGATCCACAAAAATCCCAAAGATTTTGAATAATAGCTGAAACCTGCAAAAAAATTCTAATTATGCTGAAATTACCTCCAAACCATAACCATAAGAGCTTCCACCATTTTCCAAAATGATCCCCTGCAAAATAACCAATTTCCACCCAAAACAAAGGCAATATAATATCACTTCCAGGTAAGCTGAAAAGCATCTATATAGCAGATCAGAGTGGCACTGGTATGATAATTGCCCCTAGCCCACCCCAGTTGCCCATCCTTGATGCAGATGAATGCATGTATCAAAGCATCATATTGTCTTACCAGTTTAAATCCTGATTATCCATCCCTAAATGTAATGATCAGCAGGTCTTTTTGAACTTTGAAACCTCAGATGCTTTTCTGTGGAAATGGCAGAGATTGAACTTGGAGCCTTCTATATCTAAACAATGTGCTCTGTCACTAAGCAATGTCCATTGCACATTGTTATTGTTATGTGGCTTCAAGTCATTTCCAACTTACAGGAACCCTAAAGACAACCTATCAAGGGATTTATTTTTTGGGGGGAAATAATAATTTTTATTTCTATACAACCCTATGGCGAACCAATCTGGGCGGTTTACAACAGTCAAAAGAACAATAAAGATAAAACAGTATATTCCCTCCCCCCCTTAAAACATTATTAAATCAGATTTGTTCAGAGGGGGTTTGCCATTGTCTTTCTCTGACACAGAGTGTGTGACTTTTTCAGTGTAACCCAGAGAGGTTCTGTGGTTGAGGAGGGATTTGAACCTCATCTCCCAGATTCCTGATCCAACACTCAAACCACTGCACTACACTGGTTCTCTCTATTTTGCATTAAAGGTAAAACAATTTCTTTGTGTGGTTTTAAGAAATCTTGCAAAGTGACCATTGTGTGAAAGTCTAATGGGAAACACACTCAGCACAAGCAGTCTATACAAAGAAGAAGAGGCAGGAGGCAGAGATAAGTAAAATTAATTGTAAAATACTTTAGGAAATTGGAAACAATAAAAATAGAATTCAGAGCTCAAAAAGTTATTTCAAAGAAAAGTAGATATAATGACATGCTGAAGCTATTCATAACAAAACAGTGGTAGGATTCTGCTGAGTTATGAATGACTCCAGCATGTCATTACATGCATTCCTCTCCAAAGTAGTATTCCAAGCTCTTCTTGGTTGTTCCAACTCTATATGAAGCCATAGACAATTTGCTGGGAAATGGGAAGAATCTACAATTCTAAAACATAAATCTAAACCACCAGTAAAAAAAGAAAAGAAAAGATTATGGGAATAGAAATTTTGCTCCAAGCACTGCAAAATCCAAAGCCAAAAACCAAACCGAATAAACACCAGACAAAAATGGCAGGATTATGCAAGTTTTAAAGGATGCAAAATCTGATGGAGAATTCATTTTGACAGAATTTGCAAACTTTTGCTGGCACCATGCCCGCTCTCTTGGTGAGAGGGCAAGCTAAGTACAATGGGACATGGCATTCAGAAGGGATTTAGAAGCTTTCAGCTTTTATACCATCTTGCTCCAGAGATTGTGAAATCTGATAGCGCTAAAGATCTTTCTAGGATCTGAAAAGGTGCCAGATTTCTATCTGTGTATTATACTTTGTTGTTGTTAATTATACTTTACAAGTGTGCAACTTCTAGAACAGAAAATGATGATGATAAAGGGTTTAAAATACCATCAAGATGCTTGCTTCCATGTGCAATATTTTTCAGCTTGTTTTTGCAACCATAATGAGTGCAAATTCTTTCAGGCCAATTGGTTCCATAAGAAGATAAACAGATTGATATGGAACACTAGGATATCATGAATTCAATAACCATAATAAAATAAAAAGTATTGAAAAGTTCAAAATAGTGCCAAGTAACATCATGGAATTATTTGGTAGATCTATGTCAATGATGAGAACAAGGAATCATGAGTCATGTCTGTTGAGAGACTGAGATTTGGCAATGTTCAAAGAAAGAAGACAGAGCTTTGGCAAGACAGAAAATATTTTATCTCCATCAACTATTATGAATATTTTAGACACAAACATGTGGCACCTATATCCCCACCTTTCTCCACAGTAATTTATGATGAGGGCATTTCTACTAGAGTGGAGAGCAAATTTCATATTTGGAAAAAATAGTAATGGGGAAACTGCTGAGTCTTCATAAATAAAAGCAGCATTTTCCCCGAGTCTGTCATTTTTGCAGCTCCTCTGCATTTTAAAACATTAAGTTCTTATCAAAATTAAAATTCTCACCAATCTACACTTCCCAAATTGAATAAATGCAGCTTCCCACAGCATTTATAAGAGCATGTTGTACCCACCTGCCATGTATTAAAGATGAATGCAGTATTCAGTATTGCAATTACAGATTCATAATCTAGAGTTATGGATCTGTAACTGGTCTGTGCTCAGTAAAAATAGATAGTATTACTATAAATCTATATAAATGCCATCCCAGCCCACCTTAAGAGGCAGCAGTCAGGTCAGGTGAAGAGGTTTGTTCAGTTTCTGATTGGTGTACAAGGAGGATGACATTTCCACCATCACTACCATCAATGAGCAAGTTTGCAACAAGGACTTGCAACTGGGGTCCTTCTTCTGATGGTTAAAGACTTGCTTGCTGTAGGAAGGAATGGAAATGCTATCCTCCTTGCAACATGATTGCCAGCTGAACTGACCTCCTTCACATTTTCCAGCTGCTAGCTCTTAATCTGGGGTGGGGGTGAGGAGAGTCAGACCAGAAGACATTACTTAGGTACATCTCCATAACTAATCTATGATATAGAAAAAGTCAGAGAAAGTGGGAGCCATAAATACATAAGGATTCAAACCAAGACTTTTAAGGCCTAAACCATGGATGGAAATTGTGTGAACCTCCAAATATTGATGGATTATAAGATAACATTGCCACAGGTGAGGAACACTGTGGACTGCAGTCTCACAACATCTAGAGCAGGGGTCAGCAACCTTTGTTGCCAGTGGACCGGGGGGGGGGAAATGGCGCTGCGGCTGGGTGCGCGTGCGTGCGCTTGCCCTCTCTCGCGCACATGTGCATGATGCCCGCCGTCATGTGCATGCATGCGTGCATGGGGGTGCCATTTTGGAATGCCCAACGGCACCATGCACATGTGCATGGCGCCGTTGGCCATTCCAAAATGGCACCCCGCATCATGCGTGCATGCACACACTTCCACCATTTTGGAAGGCGAATGCTGTTGGGCATTCCAAAATGGTGCCTGCCACCATGCACATGCGTTTGCAAGCGTGGCCGCCATTTTGGATGCCAAAATGGCACCTGCACTCACACACAGCACACTGGCATGCGCGCCGGGGTGGCGGTGGCGGCAGGATCAGCTACGGGCTGGTCCCAAGGCCTCTGTGGGCCACCCCTGGCCCACAGGCTGGGGGTTGCCGACCCTTGATCAAGAGTGTCACTTTCACTTCCACCTCTAACCTATGCATTCAAAGCCCTCTACTGAGTGGGCAAATCTGTTGTTAATTTCATTTTCTCCCTCTAGGATCCTATGTTGAAATCTCAAGTTCTTTCTTTCTTGTTAAAGAAGTAAATTAAATAGTAAATTGTTAAAGAATTAAATAAAGAAAGTAAAAAAGAAGTAAATTTGAGTATGTTCTTAATAAAAAATAAGCCAAAGAAAGGCTGGACGGTTCTGTGCAGATGCAATAGTGTTAGCCAGAAAAGTCTTTTTTTGCTACTCTTATTGCTCAAATTTCAGATAGATTTTAGCCTGTTTTGTTGTTGTTTTTTGATCATACTCACTCTGAATTTTTTGCCACTGTTGCTCTAGTCCAGGAGTAGGCAACCTTTCCCCTTTAAGGGCCGAGGGACTTCAGCTCCCAGAATCCCAGGAGCTATTGGCCAACATGGGACTATTGGCCAACATGGCTGAGGCTTCTGGGAGCTGAAGTCCCTCGGCCCTTAAAGGGGAAAGGTTGCCTACCCCTGCTCTAGTCTCTGCCTCATTTGTTTAATTATTGCTGGCTCTTTACAAAACCAGGAGGCTGGTTTAGCTCCACTCTGAGAAAAGAGCTACTTAGAAGTGACTGTTATCTGGTCATTTCCCCATTCCAGAGATCAACCAGGACTTCAACAGGATTGCCTGCCATCAAGACTCCATCTGGGTCCATAAGCCTCCTGGGATGGACCATCGCAATCAATCTCCCTCCCCTGAAGAGCCTCTGAGTTCTAGCAAGTTGAAACCTGACCAAGAAGTGATCTGTCTATGACAACAGAAGTATAGAAAAGGCTTCAATTCCCAGATTACTGTCATCCCATCCCCCCGTTACAGAAAATAAGATCTATAAAGTGTGCCCAGCAGCATGAGTGGGGTCAGATACCACTTGGGACAGCCCCATGGTTATTGTGGCAGCCATGAAGTCCTGAGCCATTCCTCACAGGGTAGTCTTGACATGGATGTTGAAGTACCCCACCAACACAAGCCATGAGGACTCCAACACCACCTTTGAGACCACCCCAACTAGTTCAGGAAGGGAGACTGTTGATCAGCAGTGTGGGTAGTACATCAACAGAATCTCTAATCTGTCCCAGCCACCCACCTTCAAATAAACACACTCAAACCCTGTACACTGACAGATAGGGCACTTGGTCAGAGTGATATTATCCCAACAGGTCACAACTCCCCCTCTCCACCCTCCAGGTTTTGCTTGGTGCTGCACATAAAATCCTGATGGGCAAAACAGAGAAAAATCAGCCTCTTCCAACCAGTTTTCTGTAATACATGCCAAGTCAACACATTCATCCAGGATCAGCCCCTGAATGGCAGATGTTTTACCATTCACCAACCTGCCATTAAAGTAGCCGTACTTTCAAACCACTAGGATTGCTGCCATGGTTATCTAGATTATTTGGAATGGCAGACAGTTTGGGGGTGACCAACATCTTACTGTGAACTTTTCCACCAGGGGGTGACACTGTCTCTCATTTTCATATCTCTTGCTACACTTTGCACCTTGGAAGGCTGGTTCTTCATCATTATTGCCTTCCTCCCTTTGTTGGCAACACATCCCCCACAAAAATGGTCAACAGTTTATCCCAAGAGGGCAATGTTCATAAACAGGTGATCTGTTCTTGATTGTAAAGCAGCAGTAGGACAGTCTCTCATTCTCATTCCATCCCTGAGGTGGCTCCTCCAAAGGGGTGATCCCCCACTTTGGTGTCATTCTTTTTAGCCGTGACCTTATCAGCAGTGGATTTGCCCCCCACAGAGGTCTAGGTAGCTAAACCAACCCAACTGAGAAACTTGCTGGAGACTGCTGGCTGCACCTCAGTTCTGCTGGAAAGCACTCACACAATTGTAGTGAAAGGGTCACTAAGTGAAGGAAGAGGTGGTCCTCTCTGCTGGGGTGCTGTGGATTAAAGAAGAGGATAATTTAAGAGTGACATAGCAGGGATCTGAAAATTTGTCTGTCTCAATTCTATTGAATTTCTCTGAACTTCAACTGCATTTTCTTCCTGTCCTCGTTCATATCAGAGTATAAGAGCTTATTTTCCAAAACTGAAATCTGTACAATTTTTAAAGCACATTTTAAATTATATGTGCAATTTACTTAATTTATAAACATTTCTACAAGTCACAATAATTTCCTTCAGTTACAGTTTTCTCTGTTATGTTCTTTACTTAATATCTTTATTGTGGAAAAGAGTGTTTCTGTGTATTTCCCCTGTCCCCACAAATACAAGCATTTGAACTGTTTTCATTTTAAAGTAAACACCTTTTGTCCATTTGATTTCTTGTAAGCACTTTATAAGATTTTCAACTGTGTGAATACTGAAGGCAAGGTACGAATTATCTGCCAACAAATCTCAGGAAAGTAGCAAAAATGCTACTTTCATCAAGAGTGCTGAGTCTAATGAAATTCCTTTTCATCCCAATCTTAAGAGGAAGCCCAGAATTATATTTGTAAAGTTGGTTCCTCAGCAATGTCAAAATATAGCTCAAATCTCTTCCAGATCTACCACCTGCTACTGAAATAAAGATAAATGTTTGGAAACATGAGTAGTGTGTATTAAGGATGCATGGTTGAGGAGTCTAGCTTTCTACATACATGGTGCACTTGTAAAAATTAGGGCTCCTTGAGGTATTCAATGTTTGTAAATTCCAACATGAAAAGACCTGGTCTGAATCTCTTGAACTAACGTGCAGATCAGATTTTTCTTTCCCACTAGCTTTCACATTTCCAGAATGTTTTTCTCCAGTTCTCAGCTCAAAAACACAATACATTTTTAAAACACATTTGAGAGAAGATTCATTTAGAGGCGATACACTGAAATATAATTTAAAGTTGCAACTTAAATATGTGAGTGTTCATGCAGATTTTTTAAAAGTCAAAGATGGATGTGGAAATAAAATGGACTTATGAATGAACACACATAAAAGTAAGAATAGACTTTTTTTGTTTGTTGAATCGACCTCGACTCATGGCAACCCTGTGGATGCAACACCTCCAAAAATCCTTGTCCTCTATTGCTCTCCTTAGGTCCTCCTAAGTAAAATCCATCCATCTAGCATGTGGCCTTCCTTCCTTTCTACTTCCCTCCACATTTCCCAGCATTATTGTTTTTTTTTCTAATGAGTCCCCCCTTCTCATGATATGTCTGAAGTACAACAGCGTACGTTTGGTCAGCTTGGTTTCCAGGGAGATTTCTGACTTGATCTGCTCTAGGACCCATTTGTTTGTCTTTTTGGCTGTCCACAGAATCCTCAGCACTCTTAACCAGCACCACATCTCAAATGAATTGATTTTCTACCTATCTTCTTTCTTAACTGTCCAGCTCTCACACCCATACATGGTAATAGGGAATACAATGGCTTGTATGATTCTAACTTTTGTGTTCAGTTGTATCTTTGCATTTTAGGATCTTTTCCTAGTTCTTTCATAGCTGCACTCCCCATTCTTAATCTTCTGATTTCCTGACTGAAGTCCCCGTTGTTATCAATGTTTGATCCCAGGTATGAGAATTCTTGTACTATTTCTATTTCCTTGTTGTTTAGATTGAATTTGAGTAGAGTCCCTGTGGTTATTATTTTTGTTTTCTTTATGTTGAGCAGTAAGCCTACCTTTGATCTTTCTCAGTAGTTGTTCCAGGTCTGTGAGGTTTTCTGCTAGTATTATGGTGTCATCTGTGTACCTTAGATTGTTAATTTTCCTTTCTCTCATTTTCACACCTCTTTCTGTGTCAAATCCTGCTTTTCATACAATATGTTCTGCATATAAGTTGTACAGCTAGAGTGATAAGATGCAGCCTTGTCTGACCCCTTTGGCAATTATTCCCATTCTGATTCTCCTTGTTCTGTTCTGACAGTAGCCTCTTGTCCTGAGTAAAGATTCCTCATCAGGACTATCAGATATGCTGGCACTCCCATGTGGTTAAGGGCATTCCACAGCCTTTCATGATCTATGCAGTCAAAGTCTTTGCTGTAGTCTACAAAGCACATTCTGATTTTCTTTTGGAATTCCTTGGTGTGCTCCATCAGCCATCATATGTTCACAGGGTGGTTCCTAGTGCCTCTTCCTTTCTTGAATCCCACTTGGACCTCTGGGATTTCTCTCTCCATGTATGGTTGGAGTCTGTGTTGCAGAATTTTGAGCATAATTTTGCTTGCATGGGAGATTAGTGCTATGAACCTATAGTTGCTGCAGTCTTTTGTTTCTCCTTTTTTGTGGATGGGGATTATATTGATTGTTTCCAATCTGTTGGTCATTGTTTTGTTTTCCATATCTATTGACGTATGTTGGTTAGCACTAGAATTGACTCTGTCAATGTGGATTGCAGCAGTTGAATTGGAATATCATCTGTTCCTGGTGATTTGTTTTTCACTATTTCTCTTATTGCAGTTTCCACCTCACTTTTTAGAATTTGGGGTTCATCTTCATATGGTTCTTTGTTCCATGTGTCCTTTATTTTGTCATCTCTTTTATATTACTGTTCTGTGCATTGCATCCAATGTGTTTTTATTCCTTTCTGGTCTTGGATTGTGTTATTTTTATTGTCATATAGTGTCCCAGTCCTTGGCTTGAATTTTCCTTTGATTTCCCAGATCTTGTGGAATAGATATCCTGTCCTTCCCTTTTTGATGTTGTCTTCTGTTTCTTTTCATTGGTCATTGTAGTAGTTTTCTACCTTTTCACACTAGCCACTGTACTGTTGCATTCATGGTTCTTAGTTTTTTCCTATCTCCCATTTGTTTTGTTTCTCTTCTTTCCTTTATTGCATGTAGTATTTTATCTGTCATCCATGGTTTCTTCTCTTTCTTTTTGTCTATTGAAAGTGTCTGTCTGCCTTCTTCTTTTAATAATAATAATAATAAATTTTATTTCTATACCGCCCTGTGGCAAGCCAATCCGGGCGGTGTACAAGTTTTATTATGTCTTTGGTTTCAGACTATAGTTCATCTGGTTCTTGGTCTATTATGCTTAGTAGAACAAATCTGTTCCTTATATTGTCAACAACTTCTGTTGAGATATTGTTTAGATCACATTTTGGTATGATGACTGGTTTTGTTTTCTTCTTGAGTTTTACTCTTATTTTATTCTTATTTTAAACAGTCGTATTGCTATGCATTACTGCTTATACACTAGTAAATAATATTAATATTAATATAATATAATATAATATAATATAGAGCATTATAGTGAATATTATTAGTGAATATGTTTACTTTGAAGTAAATCCTGCTGTGCCTAATGCTACTTATTCCCAGGCAAAGGTAAGCAGAATTACAATCTCTCTCCTATTGGATTACCTTTTTTTTAAAAAACAATAAAATTATATTAAAATATCAAGATAATATAAGAAATTATAGAATGTATATTTTAGCACCTTAAACCTGTCATTGTAAATACCATTGTAAATACCATTGTAAATAGGTCTTAATATAAAAACAAAGAAAGGAGTTTGAGTCGACAATATATTTTTAAAATATTAAAAGCTGCAAATGTTATGATCACTAAGACATGGAAAAGACTTGCCCTCAGGGCTGGCTTCAGAAAGTAATGAACATGTCCAAAATGACTCCTATTGCATATGTTCACTCAGGGAGAGCAAAGACCATTCGAAGGTTTGTAGACAACTGGTAACTATCTGTGGAATTTTGGAACTGGAAATAGAGGGTTGGAGACAATCATGTGTTCATATTTTGACTTTTCTAAATCTGTAATCATGTGAAGGAATGATGTGTATCAACATATGTTGCATTTTTCTCTTTCTTTTTGTTCATACTAGGATTCTGTTTTCCATACATACTGCATAAAAATTCTGATCCAGTATTATCATCACATCACAAACTAAAAAAGAAATTGTATTTTTCATGAGCCAGTGATTGATATTCCATCAATTGAATAAAGATGATTTCTAGTCCCATGAGGTTTTACTGGCACACATCAAGCCTTTCTAGGGGATACAGATGTTAGAGATGGGAGAGGTTGTTTTCAGTGGAAAATGACAAACATCATGTTTTGAAATGATATTTTATCATTGATTGATGATTCAGGTTTAAGTGTGCTACAGATGGCTGGAATACACACAAATTCAGATGGCTGGAATACACACAACATTTCTATAATGTGGTCTGTAAAATTCGTTGAATTGCCCTCATCAGAATACAGCTTTTTGAAAAGCATGTATCACCTATTTTTGAAACCCTGTGGACAATTATTCATTCTCTCTCATTCTCTCTTCCTATGGCTCTTTGCATTTAATTGGTGAGATGGAAAGGCAGCAGAAAAATTGCCTTTGCTGTATGTTATTGTTGTGTACCTTCAAGTCTTTTCTGTCTGATGGTGATCCTAAGATGACCCTATTGCAGGGTTTTATTTAGGGTTTTTTTTTTTTTGCAAGATTTGTTCAGAGGGGTTTTGCCTTACCTTCCTCTGAGGTTGAAAGAGTGTTTCTTGCTGAAGGTCACCCAATGGATTTCCATGGTCAAGTGGGGATTCGAACCCTGGTCTCTAGAATCATAGTCCAACATTCTAACCACTACACCATGTTTGATTTACAATTGATCTTTATCCCATTTTGTGCAGTTTAATTAGTTTTTGTTCCCACTTAGATGGACAGTTATTATGCTTTTAGTGGTGAGAGCCAGCATGGCATAGTGGTTTGAGTGTTTGATTTCCCACTCAGTCATGAAAACCGGTTGGGTGTCCTTGGGCAAGTCACATGCTCTCAGACTCAGAGAAACCTCCTCTGAACAAATCATACCAAGTAAACCCCATGATAAGTTCACTCTAGGGTTGACATAAGTTGGAAACGATTTGAAGGCACACATCAGCAACAAGGAGGTAGAATAGAGTATAAAGGCAATGATCTGAAATGAAGCATACCACTTACAAGAACCAGAGTTTAGAAAGTTATTTTTTAGAAGCAGTTATTCATTATGGGAAGTTTTGTTTTTTTAGTATTGTTGGGCAAAATAGGTGCCACTGGTAGAAAAAGTATGCCATTTCAAAACTAATTATGTGTATTTGTAAAGATTAGAGGGAAACTAGACACACTGAGTGCTTATTAACAATTTGACCATGTTTATCAAGCAATCTTGGTGAAAACAGTAGAAACATTTTGGCAGTACGAATGATGAGGCAGCAAGAATGGCTCTCACGCTGGCATGTTTCTTTTCTAAGGAGATTATCAAACTGGGGAAAGTGACAGAAGCATACTGGGATGTTCCTGTCACTATTGCTCTAGTGCACTGAGATTATCAGACGATGTTGCACGGTGGTGCCATAATCCCATCATTATTGGGTGAATAAAGAGGACTTTCCCATGAATAAAAAGCAGCCATAGAATTCCTCTTTATTTGTGCGATAATGATGGGATCATGGTGGCATCATGTAACATTGTCAAATTGTCTCCAATTTATTTCAACCCTAGGGTGAATGTATCACAGGGTTTGCTTGGTATGATTTGTTCAGGGGTGTGTGTTAAGATTATCAGATGAGATCGCCATAATCCATTATTATCAGCTGAAAAAAGAGGAATTCTAAGGCTGCTTTTTATTCATGGGTCTTTCCCTTGAATAAAAAGTGGCCATAGAATTTATTTGCACGATAATGATAGGATCATGGTTAAATCACATGGCTTTGTTTGGTAATCTTAACACACTAGCGCAATAATGACAGGAGCATCTTGGTATTATCTGGTCACTTTGGCCGGTGTGATAGTCTCTTATGTGTGTAAGAATTTCTGCAGAGTAATATTGGTTTTTTTCCTAGTCCCAATAGTTGTATTTACAAGGTCCACAAAAATAGTCAAGTAATTTATAGTTAGATATTTAAAGTAATTCTTTACTTTTCCACATTCTAACATAGTTAAAAGTAATAAAACAACTGAAATAGTAGAAACGAATTCATTTTAAAATAACTTTAAAAAAATCTGAATGCTAAAAGCCACTGGCTTGTGATACAAACACCTGTCCATGCTGCCATTATCTCAACACCCACAACAAAGAATAAGATAGCTTCATGAAGCACTGCAAGAAGTAGCACTTGAATCATGAGATGGTCCTCCTCAACCATTTAGTGAGATCACATCACCTAAAAGGAGCTAAAAGCTACAGTTATGATACATGATAAATTAAATTACAATCATTAAATTATAATCATAGAGTAATCTAGTTATATATAGAATTAACTAGTAAGTAGTAATGCTGAGCTGTGGAATGAAGATACCATTAAATACAGTCAATGTCAAGCAATTTTCTAATTCCTGAAAAGATAGCTCACATATTGTTATGTATGCCTTCAAGTCATTTCCAACATATGGCAACTCTATAATGGATTTTTCTTGGGAAGATTTGTTTAGAGGAGATTTGCCATTGCCTTCCCCTGAGGCTGAGAGCGTGATTTGGCCACAGTCACCCAGTGGGTTTCATGGCCCAGCTGAGAATCAAATCCTGGTCTCCAGAGTTGTAGTCCAACACTCAAACCTTTATGCCAGGCCAAGTATAGAAACTTCCAAATATGGATACAGTGAGGAGGAGAGAATCACCAAAAGGTTCCTTGTATTGCAAGAGAGATCCCTGAACCAAAGACGCACATCTTGAGTTAAGAAGACAGACAGAAAAATTGGTGAAATTGGTGCTAAATACAGCCAAGAACACATCTCCTCTTGTTTGAAATCTGATCATCAATAATAGCTGGGGGTGGTGTGCTGATCAGCCTTTCCTCAATTTGACACTGTCCAAGTATATTGGACTTTAATACCCCTCATCCATAACCAGTGAGGGACCTTGAAAGTAATTATCCAGCAACACAGCAAAGAGACGTTCCTGAGTGTAGCTTAAAGAAATAGCTCTCCGTTGTGCTTGCTAGTCCCTTAAATAGAAGCAATATATTCAGTACAGTTATTTGTTTCCTTCATGATTTCTTGGAGTAGATCAGGGGCACTATAGAGCTGAACCACCCCCAGCCTCTAAATCACTACCATAAATTCCTTTGGAAAATCCATGATTGAAGTCTCACTTTTCAACCCTTGGTGACAGCATGAACCAGTGAGAAAATAGTTTTCAGCTCCAGCTTGACTTGGGGCTTTGTGTTTGCAGCTGTTAACATAAACAAGGATTCCTCACTGCAGAGCACTCAGCAGGACGGCAGCATTGTGTTTTGTGTTACATTGACGGAAAACTATGCATAGTAATCAGGAGACAATGTGGGGCTAAAATACAATGGTGAATTTAGCATTTTGCTTCTGAAATATCAAATCTCCAGGAAAACTCACTCTTTTTCATATTATTTTGTCTAAAAAGTAAAGGTATTTCCCACTGACAAAGTTATCAAGTTGTGTCTGACCATAGGGGGTGGCACTCATCTCCATTACTAAGCCAAAGAGCTGGCATTGTCAGAGACTACTCTGTGACCCTGTGGCCAGCATGATTGCACAGAACACTATTTACCTTCCCACTGAAGTGGTACCTATTTATTTATTTGCATTTGCATGCTTTTGAACTGCTAGGTTGGCAGAAGCTGGGACTAGTGATAGCAGCTCACCCCATCATGCAGCACCTACTTAACATTTAACCAAACTGAGCTGAGGATTGTAATATATACTAGTTAGCAAAGCTCCTGCCTTCTTGCCAACTGAGATCAGGTAGTACTCTGTATGCCATGGAGTCAACACTGCATTCTCTGAGCCAAGACATTGAATTTCAGACCCATTTGGGCCAACATGGACCTTAAAAGTGCAGTGAGAACATTTTGGCAGGGCCAGTCCAATACTTGTTGCCTGAGGCAAAGGACATTAAATTAATTTCCCCATTGAATACAATTTGTGGGTGCCCTCCCACGACCCTAGGTTTTTGGGTAACAGATGATATTTGACAAATGAATGTTTTTTCGCCTAACCCACCTTACAAGATGATTGAGAATACTGTTGCTCTCTCCCAGCTTGAAGCTTCAAGTCAACTCTGCTTTCTAAATTAACTGTAAGTGTTATAATAGTAGGACCTTTGCAGAACTATCTCAACCTGTGGCCTCTTTTTCTTCAGGCCAAAGGAAGTGTTTTTTTTTAAAGCTTATCTCACTGTGTTCTCAGAACTTAATGAGTACCTGATGAGAACAGAATGCAACGTATTTTATTGCACGGTATGATCCTCATTGAGTTCCCATTCTGTGCTCTGACAGTCCCTAGCCTGTTCCAGGAGGAGAACAGTAAAAATGCGTCATCAGCCAGCAAGAACGCTTTCAGACCGTTCGATATGATGTGTGTACGATAATCCTAACCGGTCTCAATCTGTCCTAATGTTCTTTTAAATATATATATATATATATATATATATATATTATTAAAAAACATAAATAAACACAGACATATATCACAAATAAACAAATTGACATATCTTTACATTTGCATTTAAACAAACTAACAAAACAAGACAAAGACTAACTCTAAAAATTCTTCCCTTCTTTTAGTTTGGATATTATTTTCTTATTTCTGTCGACTTTCAGTATCATCACCTACACATGTTTTGTTATCATATCATCACAATCGTAATATCTATTCTAGTTTGATTTTACACAACTTTGTTCAATTATTTTCTATTACACCTTTACTTACAAACATTGAATCACATTATATAGTAAGTCTCATTCAGACTTTGACTTACTAAGTGACTAAGTATTTTCTGAATATAACCAATTATTTCCTTTTTTTACCAGTTGTTCCCATTTAATTACAACACTCCTTCATATGACCATGTTTCCGATAAATCTGTCCTCATGTTCTGATTGGCTAAGACTACCTCCTCCCCTCCCATCCTAAAACATCCACAAACTCAACTCAGCTCTTCCAGTGTTGATGCAAGGAAGGTGCCACAGGCAATTTTAAATTTTTTTATTTTTATTTTTGTAGATTGAATTGCATTGTGTTTACAAGAAAAAACAATGAATGCTTGCTACCTAAACCTCTCGGTAGTATTCTTTCCAATGCAGACATAGGGGTTTTCACAACAGTGAGCATGCACCAATGAGGGACAGCTGAGGAACTACTTTAGTGCCAGTACTGGTACAGCAGTAAATGCAGTGTGATAGTATGTGTTCTCATAACGTTACTATCCTGTTATCAATATTCTAATGCGGTAACACCCGTTCCCATATTGTGACGTTCCAGGGACTCGATGGGAACGTTACAGGTACTAGTGCGATAAGCCTATTTATCTCAACCAGTTGCTCTTCCCCTCAGGAAGTACAATGTAACTAGACTAGACTGTGTCACATTGTCAATGGACCATTGCAAGAAACTGCAGGATACAAATATGCAACAGGATGGGATTGTTGGCAAGACTTTTCTCTTTTTCCCCCCTTTTATCTATGATCGCAAAAAGTAGTCCACAATGCCAACATGAGGCCAAGGTGAGCTGGCTGATTCTTGGAGTTATGCTTAAGCCATGGAATCAGACCTGAAACAGTCTTTAAGCATCCAGGATGTCTAATATCTCAGAACACTTCATTTTAAGACAGCATTTTCATACGGAAAATATCCCTGTAAAAGAATATGAGGAAAACTGGGTCCTGGTGGGACTCTTTAAAAAGTAATTACTTTTCCTCCCATGACCTGAGTTTGATCTTATACAATCCAATGCATTTATGTCTGAATTGTGTAACCCTCTGGCAAGGGAACAGTGTGTAGCAGGAGCTTTTGAAAGGGACAGAAGAATGGGGCTAAAATCTCCCGAGAGAGCATATCCCTAACTGCATTGCATTTTCTTCATCCTGCTCTTCATTTTCTGAGGTTGCTTCTATCTGAAGTACATTTTCGAGTTGGACCAAATCGGGCTGGCCCATTAGCAGATGCTCAAGGTCATATAGCAACTTGCCACATCATATACACTCTGGTGTCCAGCTCGGCTAACATGGATGGATTATTTGATCAAGTCCTTGGCCTCCAGTCATACCTTTGAAGAAGGAAGGCCCCAGGCCAGGATTCCAAGGTGCGTGTGCTCTTGTTTCAGACATGCACATTCCATCAAGATACTTGAAAGGAAAACTCCTGCCAGGACATGTGAGGTATTTTCCCTTAGGTTTCATTTTAAACTGCTTTCATGCCTAATCCCCAGACTGTTTTTTAAATTTGGGAACATTTAAAGAGCAGATTTAAAGCTCTGAGGGAATTTTGGAAACAAACCCAGTTGTGTGTGTGTGTGTGTGGGGGGGGGGTATTATATAAAATGCCAGTAAGGCCATAAGGAAGTTAAATAAATAAAAATAATCATCAACTGTTGTTGCTGTTTTTGAAAATATATCAATATTAGAGAATATTTATGAATATATTCAGGGCATTTAGTGAATCTCTCAGTTCCAGTGCATTGTTCTTGAGCCAAAGTTTTGGAATACCTGAGAGCTGCCACAACATAACAGTGACTCCCCTGTTGTGGAAGGCAAACTTAGGTCCAAAGCACACTACTGAAATAATCCAGTTTGAGACTACTTTAACTGCCCTGGCTCAGTGCTAGGGAATTCTGGGAACTGTAGTTTTGTGAGACATTTAGCCTTTTCTGTCCGAGATCTTTGGTGCCACAACAAACTTCTTTACCATCTTTTAGATGTCACACATAGTCTGTCCATTTTTCTCCCACACCTTCCAATAAGCTTGAGGGTCTTATAATGTATTTTAATCTATTTTACTGGTTTCTATCTATCTGGTATTTTATATATCTCTCTAGTCTTTTATTATTACTTTGTCCTTTACAAAAAGAGAGAGAGAGAGAGACTGTTTTCAATTTAGATTTCATTGTTGTCTGATGGTAAAATTAAAGCAATGCAAATTGTAACTGTAAACTGCCTTGAGGGTTTTATAGCACAGAGATGAGCCAAACAATTTGACAGAGAGATAGACAGACAGTGAACTAAAGTATAAATTTCACCCCCAGCATCCTAAAATGGCCAAAAAGGAAGGCAAAAAAAAAAAAAAAAAAAAAAAAAACAGAAAAAAAAAGGTAAAGATGCCTGATTAATAGCTTTTGGTACAATTGCCTGGGTCTTGGAAACGCTTAATCTATGGGGGGTTGCAGACTGTCAAAAATAGTGTGAATTCAGTCCACTTTTAGGGTTAGGGTTAGTGCTAGGGAATCATGGGAGTTGTTATTTTTCTGAGACATTGAACCTTCTTTGTCAGAGAACTCTAGTGCCACAATAAAATTCAATTCCCATGATTCCCTAACCTTAACCCTAACCCTAAAAGTGGACTGAATTCACACTATTTTTGACAGTCTGCAACCCCCCCTATGAGAATCAATTTTGTAAATATATTCAGAGTTAGCAGTGGAAACTTCCTGATTCAAAGCATTTTCTGCACTTTTTTTTTGCTGGATGTTTTCTTATTCTGTTCCTTTCTTCATTTCTGTTTTTCCTGGATGCTTTGCTCCTTTTTGTATTTTCGTTGTGATCAAACTGTTTGCAATTGCATACTGAGTTCAAGTGAGTGGCTGTTTTAGCCTTTTATTGTGTGTTATTATAACTCACCCAGATACAGGATATAAGTCATCTTAACAACAACAATGAATGGAACATATTTTCATATCTGACATCCATATTTTTTTTTAAAAAAAAGATGTACTTTACCTGCTTTGCATGTTCTGAACTGTCACTGAAACTAAGGATATTTGGAAAGAAAAATAATATAGTGGGGAAAAATAATAACCGGAATCCTATATGACCTTTTATGTAATATAACTCTGCATATACCTAGCTATATAGTGGAGGTGCTAGGAAACCCAATTACTGAATTGTGAGGATGTGCAAAAGGACTCTTGCAAGATTGTCCAATACGTATTGGTCCCCGATGCTCATCAGGTTGTGCATTGGTCTACTGTGCATTGGGCACTTTGCTGGCTCTGCAATGTAGTAACATAACAGCAGCTCTCTAATGGATGTGGATATTGTGCAACTTGTTGTTGTTGTTGTTAACTGCCCTCAGGTCAACACCGACTGATGGCAGCCCTGTGTATGAGACATCCCAAGCCCCTCTATCCTCCACTCCTCTGCTTGGGTCTTTTAGATTCAGGCCTGTGACCTCCCTGATTGAGTCTATCCATCTGGCGTGTGGTCTTCCTCTCTTTCTACTGCCTTCAACCTTTCCTAGCATTACTGTATTTTCTAATGAGTCATATCTTCTCATGATGTGGCCAAAGCACAACAGCCTCAAATTGATCATCTTGGCTTCCAGGGAGAGTTTAGGTTTAATCTGTTCAAGGATCCATCTATTTGTATTTTTGGCTGTCGATAGTATCCTCAGCACTCTACTCCAGCACCACATCTCAAACCAGTTGATTTTCCTCTTATCTACTTTCTTCACTGTCCTGCTCACACATCCATACATGGTGATGGGGAATAATACTATGGTTTGGATGACTCTAACTTTGGATGACTTTAACTCAGGGGCATTGCAGACTGGCCTAAAGGGCTGGCCTGGGGGTGGAGTTAGCCACCCCAACCCCACCCTGATGCCATCCTGACGCTACATGCCTGTACGCACAGCATGCAGCATCAAGACACCCTCCCAGCACAGTGTGTTGACACACTGTGCTGAAAGGGTGCAAAAGAGCCACGGCACTGGCTCTTAGGGAGGCCTTTTGCCATCCCTAAAAGGAGTGGCATTTTGCCACTCTTTTAAGGGCAGCAAAAGGGAGGATTGGGGCTGTGGCATGGGGTTGCCACGGCCCCGATCCGCCGCTAGCAGTGGTGGCCCAGAGCTGCCCAAAACGGGCCATCTTTAAAGGCCCTCAGTTGTATATCTTTACTCTTTTGGATCTTGTCCAGTTATGTCATCACTGGCCTTCCCTTTCCTAGTCTTCTTCAGATTTCCTGACTGTAGTCTCTGTTCTGACACTCTGTATAATTCTAATTCCCAGAAAAGTAAATCCACTTATGAAGATGCAATGTCCCAACAGGATTCTGACCAGCCTTGCTCATTCTCCCCTCCATATTAAACTGCATCTCCCATTGTACTATCTAGGAATGGTGAAAAATATGAGCTGATACATCTGAAGTACACCAGTTTGGAGAAAGCTGGTGTACAAGAATATCCCTTAAGGAGATTCTTATTAGCTTATGACCTGGAACATAAAATCATTTTTCAGTTTAGCATTCAGTTTATCTCTAAGGGTATGTTAGAAGTAGCAGGACGGTTGAAGACACATGATGGAAAGTTTGTCTGGTAGATCCAGACTGAGGGCCTCTGCAGACCAGCCCAAAGGGCTGGCCTGGATGCAGAGATGAGGAGGGGCAGCTGCACACCAGCCACCCCAACCCCAGCCCGACGATGTCTGATGTCGTGTGTTGTTATGCATGGTGTGTGGCATCAGAACATCCTCCCAGCGCAGAGTCATGATGCACTGTGTCAGAAGGGGTGCTAAAGAGCCGCACTCTGGCTCTTAGGGCATCCTTTTGCCGCCCCTGAAAGAAGCTGCATTTTTCCGCTCTTTTAGGGGTGGCAAAAGGGAGGATCAGGGCTGCAACGTGGGGTAGCTGCAGCCCCGATCAGTGGCTAGCAGGGATGGCCCAGAGCCATCCATCTGCGCCCCCCCCCTTGAGTCATACTGAGAGCAGACTTCGGATGTAAATAACTTATTTCAATTTCCCATACAAGAATGAATAATTTCAAATGTTGGGAAAGACTTTTTTAAAAAAAGAGTTTTCACTTTTCGGGATGTGGATTTATTTATTGGATTTATATCCCACCTTTCTTCCATTGAAGCTATCTTCTTCAAGATAGCTTATTTGCAAGTGAGAGGGGGGGAGAAATGAAAAATACTATTTTGGGGCACAAACCCAATATTTTGTGCAGAGAATAGTGTTTTGTTTTGTTTTTGCACAAAGCAGTCTGTTTTCTGCACAAAAATAGTTTCTTCACAAATTTTTTTTTGCACAAATGAATTCCCCCCCCCCCCCAAAAAAAATCCCAAAGAACAAAATAATGTTGCCACAGATTACCATTTTATCTTGATATACCAAGATACCCTTTGGTGACTATTTGTACATTCCTAAAGTACACACAGTGAAAGTTATGGGATTTTTAGTTATGACTTAGGTACACTCCAATGATACATGTGGGTCTCTACAACTAACTGTAAATCCAATCTAATATGTACCAGATATTAAGAGATCTTTAACCTTTTTCTATAAGTCATTTTACATAATTTTCATTAATATTCAAAAATGCTATATCTATTATTATAGACCTCACAACCTATAAAACCGGCAGTTCTGGTATTTGAGTAGTACCTGTGGCTGAACTCACTGCCTGCAATCCTGTTCCCCCTCAGCATAGCATAAATATCCACATACAGAGATGTGATGCACCAGCACTACACAACTCCCATGCAGAATAGCAACACTGCACAGCACATGCCAATGACCAGATGCTGTTGTGAAAGCTGCCGTGCACAATTGCAATGTGCAATGAACAACCACAATGTGCAGTGCATAACCACAATGTATAACATTGCTACATGCACACCTCTATGTCCACTGCTGCCAGCAGAATATGTCTGTTGCTCTATGGCAAATAATTTGTCCCACATAGGTAGTGTGACTTATGCTTGTCTCGCTACTGGAAGATCAGCACTATCTGACTAATGGAAAGCCGTCAACAATGGATCTGGAGTTTGTGTCAGAGCCAGTAGGTCCTAATGGGTTTGGAAGATCTGCAGATGGAGTCCAGAAGTTTCTGGCAATCCCATGAGTGCAGTACAATTTGTTTTAAGCAGGTGTGATCCAGGCAGCAGAGTCCACAACAACAAAGCTGTTCATTGATGTAAAAATTTCCAACTATTAAAAAAAAAAACTGTCTCAGGAAATGAAATGGTCTTGCCCTATTCCTCTTCTGGCATTTGAGCCTAAAACAACCTAATCCCCCTCCCCAGCACTTGCTTACAGCAACCCTATTTGTGATGATGGCATTGGGATATACTGGCAAAAGCAATCCTATTTGCTAGTATTTATAGCAGCCATTATTTCTATTACAGTTGACACTGCTGCATAAAACTTTCCCTCCTCTTCACCTATCTGTGTTATGAGATTCAATGAGAGAACATTCATGTTAATGGAAAATAAAAGAGTTCTAATTCTTATGGTGTGTTTATAGCCCATTTATGCAGTAATTACAAAACACTGCCTAAGAAAAAGAAGCAAAGGTATCATGAGCTGTGATGGAAAGCATTACTTTCTTGGATAAGATGAAAAGAACTTCTGTCTATGTGGATACTACTGTTTAAAAATAATTTCTTTCTGTTATTTGTAGTGTTTAAAGAGTTCATTGTTGCTGTTACAAAGTTTTAGAAGTGTCTCCTTTGATTCCTTGATATTTTTCTGTTACTTTTTGCTATTGGGGGAGTGAGTTGAAAAAGCTTAGGGCTGATAAAATAATGGCATCATAGGGCTTATCCAGAAAGGAAAAAGTCTCTGGAACTATCAAGCCTTTACAGTTCTTTTTAATTTTGGTTTTACCTGCATATTCATGGGTTTGCATCCAAACTCTTTTTTCAAATATCCTGGGTTTCCTTCCTCTTTCCCCACCCACTGATCACATATCACATCTAGACTTTGACAATATTTCAGAAATTGACTTTCACCAGTTTCCACTGAGTCCTTTTAATTATTCTTCAGGAATTAAAGGCTGCTGCCACATGTAGTTTGATACCATTTTAACTGTCATGGCTCCATTCTATGGGATCCTGGGATTTGTAGTTTGTTGTGACATCAGAAATCTCTGACCAAGCAGACCAAATAGCTCACAAAGCTACAAATCCCAGAATTCCATAGCACTGAGCCATGGCGGTTGAAGCAGTGTCAAATGCAATTAATTCTGCAATGCAGATGCAGCCATAGTCAAAGTATTCAAGTACATTAGCAATGTTACACTAGGTAAGCATTAGGATTATTTTTTTTTACTGCCTCCACTCCTCTTTCCCTTAATTGATATGTTGGATCTGGATCCCTACAAAAATCACTATGGGGAGTTTTTTGCCAGTGGTCATCTTAACTAGTTCTGGTATAAGACAGCCATGGAGAGGCACATTTTATTTCTGGAAATATTGGGTTAATTAAAACTCCTGGAGAGTAGGAATGAAAAGTTTTTGATAATGCCAGAAGTTCCCTGGGAATACTTTTGGATGGGGAAAATGTCACATAGAATTCCAAAATAAAATTGGTTTCCAGAAGAGCAAAATCTGGGACTTTTAGAGACTTTTTTTCTTGTCTGAAGAGATTCTACACAAGACAATTTCCTTCAAAATGTGTCTCAAAAAGCCCATTAAATGTAACTTTTTAAAAGTAGCTATTAAATATTACATGTTACCCCAATAAAGCAACACACACTCACACATTAAATAACTTCATGCAACTTCATTGTATTCTCATTACCAAGAAAAGTAAATCATTGACAACAAAGAAACCCACATCACTGAACTTTGGTTGGTAGTTTAATATAAATAGAATATTAAGAATTGTCTCCCTGAGAGAGCAAGAAGGAAAGTAGGCCTGAGTAGCATTTTGAAGGCACTCAAAATATGAGCATTGGTTTTGTATATTCCCTTGAGAAATAGTGTTTGTCTCAAAATGTGTCAGAAATAAACATAAATTGTTTGTGCAGCAGGGGGCAAGCAATACACAAATGCAGCTGTTCTTTTGGTTTGGGATGCAGTTTTACAGCTGTTATTTTGATTCCTCTGGGTATGGATTTTTAGAACTACCTCAAAAATCACTTTCTGACAGCTTTGTGGGGTCTACTAAAGGTTATACCATGCCTTGTTAATGATGGATGTGTTGAGCCCTGAAAGTCATATTCACAAAAGATAATTATTTTATTGGGTTAACGAGTGATAACCAGCCAACAGTAAGGTACCAAAAATATGGAAATAAACCAAATATAGGATTTCTAATCAAGAAACAGTTACATTGTGTTGTCCTTTCATCCACTAGTCACAACTTATCATCACTGAAGGTGCAATAAAACATTATTTTGAAAGTCAGTAGATCAGGCTATTCTGGGAAAAGCATTTAAATATACAGTTTATTTGTCTGCACATGCACCATCGCACTCAGCATTTAAGCAAACACTTGAATCTATAGCTTAGTTCATGGAGCTAACTTTTGTGAGCTTTTGGAAAGCTTTCATAGAGCTATGTGGACATTGCTTCTCCTGGTGGGAGAGACAGGGCACTCCAGCACTCTAGCATTTTGGCATTTGGGGCTTTGTTCAGGAAATCTGTTAAGTTTTATGCTAACCTTTGTATAATAATCCTGTAGCCTTCTGATTATGACTTTTCTCTTCTCAAAGAATGTTGGATGTAATTTGTTTTTTTATTTGCAAAATGATATGGATAAATATATGGCCATCATGTAGCCCTTTCGACATTAACGCTTACAAAAAAATTAGGGAAATATATTTAAGAGAGAAAGCTATTAATTGTATGGGCTGGGTGACTTCACTGGTTGATAGTGTTGTTATTTATTTATTTATTTGGCACCATCATGTGTTGCTTACAAATGTTAATTTGACAGTTCCCTGTCCTCAGGCAGTCTAAAAGACATGAAACACAAGGAGGACAGCAGAGGAGGAAGATGACTAGCCTAGAAGAGGCTGGCTGCTGTTTTAGATGGAGGGAGGGCCTCTCATCAGCCAATGATTCTATGGAACTGTATTTCATTATTTCATTGCTTTGAACAGTATTAGTGATAACCTGTGGTAGAGACATAAATTTACAATCTGCATTTTATATTGTATGTAAAATATCACTAATGAAATATATAAACTACCTACAAAATCTATTTTGCAAAGCCTTTTGGCTAAGAGCAGTAAATATGACAGGACAATCATGGCTTCTCTTGCATGTTTCTTCCTTGCCTTCCTGTCTCCCTGCTCCAACTAAATGTGATTATACTGTTTGACATTTTGAATGATCCTTTCAGGAAATAAAAAGTGTCATACAAATCGTTTCAGGTACATAAATGTGTTTACTCTCAGATCTTATTTGCTGAAACACCTTAGCAACGGCCTGTTTATTTGAATGAGTTTATTTGAATGAGCACTTCAATCTGAGTGAGGGGAAATAGGTATTCCTACCAGGAGTCAAAGACCACATTCAGAGTGGATTACATGCATGTTTTCAAAAGTGTTAATGTGTTAATCTGCTGGTTACTTGATCCAGGCAAAATGCCATGATATTCCACATGAGCAAAAATACCACGGTTGTTGGAAGTTTCATATAAATATTACCCACTGTGTTTCCACATTTGAAGCATTGGGCTTGTCTCTTAAAGTCAACACACCAGAATGGGTATCTGGAGATAGGCAATATTATTACATTTAGATTTATAAACTCAAGACAAAAACTTCATCTTTACTAAATAAAAGGGAATAGAATATTAATCTTTTTGTTATTTCATTTGCAGCATGTGAAATATTTCAGCCATGCCTTGCAGCAGTAAAAACACATTATACTGTGTGTTTTACTATTGTGTCCAATAATGTTAGGCTCTCAGTTCTATATGGAGTCCAAAACAAAACAGAGAACATGGGAGGCAGCACACTGGGCTATGAGGAAGGATATTGATTTACAGTGAAATAGGCCTCACACTAAATAAAAAGTTCATTCATTATTAAAACATCTACATTTATATAGTACTCCTGACTCTGTTAGAAAAATTACTCATTGAAGTACAGGAATTAGGGTGAGTTGGGACCACACAAGCTGCATCTATTTATTGTTGATGTCTCACTGAGTTAATCATAAAGTCAGCTTAAACTGTTCTATGTCTGTTGATACAGCACAACCCTATGCTATATGTATATACAGCATGGTGAGGAACGTCCAGCCAGTGGAGCCTACCCATCAAAGCATAGTGTTACCTCTTCACACATCCCCCCACAGCAATTCGGCTTTAAAATGAATGGCATTTCCTAAGGCTAAATCAAGCACAGGGGTGTAGAATGGGAGGGAAAGACCCTAACTGGAGAAGGAAGGCTTTATCTTTCCCACTACACACATTGTGACCCCCAAAGTCTCTTTCTCTCTGTCTTACACACACATACTGCAACCAGCATATATCTCTCTGTTGAGTTCAACAGGGCTTATACCCAGTTAACTGGCAGACTGGAGCCTTAGAATCATAGAATCACCTTGGGACCTTATTACACCAGGCTCTTTAAGCATCACAATCATGTTAGTAGGAAATGCAAACACTGGGTTGGGGACACTCATCATCACACAGCTCTTTCAAAGTGTGATGGTGCTGCTTCTAGTCATGACCTCTGTCTTCTGTATTTTGGCCTCCAAATCTCCATCTCCCTGTCCTAACTTCTTCCAGAATGTCTTTTGGTCTGTGTTTATTTTTATTTTTAGCACAATTGTATGATCATGGCAATCCACTAAGTAAAGAAAATAAATGAAGCAAAATTGAAGAAGAGAAAAGAAAACAGCCTGTTTGGGAATAGCAAGGGAATGAGGGACAGTAGCATAATCATGCCCACTTACACTACATGAGTGCCTGAATATTGGAATTGCTTTGGGAGGAACTTTTTACACATGAATCAACAGTGAAAAAGTAGTGCAATTGGGAGGCATTGGCAGATTCTGCCCGTCAATAAAAAGGAGAACTTCAGCACTGGTTGGAAAACAAAATCAGCTACAGACACAGTGTCATGTGATAAGGTACAGTCACAGAGGCTACTATCCTGCTCTAAATCCACTTTTTAAGCCTCATGTGATAAAGTTCTTAATCACAGCCATGGCTGCTGTCACTTATGAATAAAATGGGGAGATTTATGTATATAGGAAGTATGTTTGCTTGTATGATCAGTTTATTTATCTCTTTTATATTGCCCTGGCAAAGGTTTCATTGAAAAGCAGATAAAAAGCAACTTCATTTATATACCGCTTCATACCACGCTATGGGGTGTCTAAGTGGTTTACAACTGTGAGCTGATTAGAAATTATAACAAATAAGTAACTTGCTAATTCTGTCTTTGAACATGAATTGTTTAACCTTTGTCAGGTGGACATCTAAAATAAAATTGGTATGTACAGAAACAAGTCCTAGAACTTTCAGATACTTTTTTTCTTGTCAAGAGGGGCTTTCTGCTGGAGCGAAACAGGAATAAAGGTGGGGTTTGAGGGTGCCTGTTGCTATCTGGACCCATTTCAAACTGGCTTCACGGTGGGATACGGGGTTGAGACTGCCATGGTCGCCTTAGCCGATGACCTCCATCTGAGTATCGACAGGGGAAGTGTGACCCTGTTGGTGCTCTTGGACATCTCAGCAGTATTCGATACCATAGACCATGGTATCCTTCTGGGATGCCTGAGGGAGTTAGGTATTGGGGGCACTGCGCTCCAGTGGCTCCAATCCTACCTCTCGGGCAGATCCCAGATGGTGAGGCTGGGGGACAGTTGCTCCTCAGAAAGGGAGTTGACATCTGGTGCCCCACAGGGCGCCATACTGTCCCCCATGCTATTTAACATTTACATGAAGCTGCTGGGAGAGATCATCCGGAGATATGGGGCGCGGGGTTATCAATATGCTGATGACACCCAACTATATTTCTCTATGTCTACGGCTGCTGCGGTGACTAAGGATGGCGTCGCTCCTCTGGATGTCTGCCTTGAGTCAGTAATGGGCTGGGTGAGGGAAAACAAACTCAAGCTGAATCCAGAGAAAACAGAGGTGCTCGCGATAGGTACCCCTGGTCTGGGGAGGGAGTTTTGTCAACCTGTCCTAGATAGGGTCACACTTCCCCTGAAGGACAAAGTACACAGTTTGGGAGTACTCCTGGACTCATCTCTACAGTTGTCATCTCAAGTGGATGCGATGGCCAGGAGTGCTTGGAATCAACTTCAGTTGATTTGCCAACTGTGCCCCTACCTGGACTGAAAGGAACTTGAAGCAGTAGTACTTGTCCTGGTAATTTCTCATTTGGATTTCTGTAACGCGCTCTACATGGGGCTACCTTTGTACCAAGTTCGGAAACTTCAATTAGTTCAAAATGCAGCAGCCAGGCTAGTCGCTGGAACATCTAGGGAGGACCATATTACACCTGTGTTAAAAGCTCTTCACAGGCTGCCAATTAGTTTCCGGGCGCAATACAAAGTGTTGGTCGCTACCTTTAAAGCCCTACATGGCTTGGGTCCAAGTTACTTGAAGGAATGCCTCTCCCTACATAATCCGCCCCGCACTCTCAGAAGATCAGGGAAGAATTTACTGGAATACTATAATACCAGGTTAAAAGTAACTTCCCAGAGATCATTCACAGCCGCAGCTCCTAAGCTATGGAATGGCCTGCCGGAAGAGATCCGTCTTATTACTACACTAGAAGCCTTTAAGATGGCGCTTAAGACGGAGTTCTTCCGGCGGGCCTATCCACCTGATATCCCCAATTGTAACTCTGAATCCTAATTGTACTATCTGATATGGCCTCCCGGATATGTGAAGATGACGACTAATCTGTGCACATGATTGGGTATTAGATTTTATTATATGGATTGTGTTTTTTTATTATTGTTATGATTTTATATATTGTATTTTATATATTGTATTTTTCTATATTTCTCTGTAATCCCGCCTCGATCTGTAGGGAGAGGCGGGAAAATACAAATAAAAACTATTATTATTATTATTATTATTATTATTATTATTATTATTATCATCATCATCTTGGGAAAAAATAAAGAGGAAAAATAATCTTTGAGACAAATGAAACTCTCCAGCTCCAACAACAGTGCTGAAGCTCTGCAAATGCCTGTAAATCCTGGAATGGTTTTGCCTGAATTTTGGTGACAAACCACACCAATATTATTTTTGTTTTATTTCATCAGGAAAGACTTGTTGGAGTTGAAGATATGCATGGGGCCTATGGGCTACACATTCCCCACTCCTGCTCTAGGAGTTTCACTGATACACACTGTCCAGGTTTAGTAGCATTCCACATTGCATTCCAAGACACTGCAATAAGGCAACAGTTGAAACAGCCCCACTGTCTATCAGTCCATCTCCAGGCACAATTTAAAATATATGACTTATAATACTGTTTATGGCTTAGGTCCAGATTCTCCTGAAGCCCATATGAGCTTATCTAAAGTCTTAAGATCTTTGCAGAAGGGGGTTCTCTTTATCCCACCACCCTCACAGGACAGGAGAGAGCCTTCTTGCTGGATCCTGGCAGGATATGGAATTCCCTCCAAAAGCAGGCTTAGCTGGCTTCCTCTATTTCCTGCAGCAGGCAAAGATCATCTTATTTAAACATGCCTTAAGCCTTTAACAGGTGTGGGTAGGATATACAATGGGGGGTTGCAGACTGGCAGAAATAGTGCAAATTGAGTCCACTTTTAGGGTTAGGGAATCATGAGAACTGTATTTTATTGTGGCACCAGAGCTCCCTAGCACTAACCCTAACCCTAAAAGTGGACTCAATTTGCACTATTTCTAGCAGTCTGCAACCCCCCAATGTGTGTGCTGTTATTTAATATGTAATAGGTGCTTAAAGTATTTTAAATTCTTTTAAATTAATTTAAATTAATTAAAAATTAATTGGATGTATTATTTAATGTTTTTAAAACTTTTGTACCATATTCTATTTTACCTATTTATTTTAACCTAGGTTGGAAGCCATGTAGTGTTCCATATTGAGAGAAAGATGGAATTGAAATCACATAAACAAAAAATAACTTGGCAGATCAATTGATCACCCTAGTTTTCGACCAAAACAACAGTCAGGGAAGCTAAAATAATAAAAGTCAAAGTTAAAAAGCAAACATAGAAAAACACACAACCAATTTTTAAAAAATGCCTCTGCAATCTATATGGTTTTTGTTTTGTTTTTTAAAACTTTGTTATGCTCTTTACAGGTATACAATACAATATGACATAACAAACAATCCTATTTGGGTCATCATAGTTTAGTAATTTACAGCAGCACCGAGCTCTGCTGGGATCCTGCAAAGGTTCTGTAGCTACTGTAAGCATTTCATGTCTGGCTATGGGAACATAGCCAGATATTTTTCAGATCCTGCCCACTCCCCATGAGGCAAGGAATGGCTCTGAGGAAGGAGCTTATCGCATACTTAAATAAATCACCTTATCTGATCCAGTTTATAATCTAAATCAGGCAGCATCCTGATATTATCTCTAGCTCTTTTTGAAGCTGGGAGTTTTCCGGCTTGAGAATAAGGCCTCCAGAGTGCCCAGTGAGCAGGGTTGACCCAGGATGGATCTGGGCAGTGGATTCAGATATTATCAGAAGGATTTAGCCACAGAATCCACTGCCCGGATCCATCCTGGGTCCATCCCTCTGATGTCTCCCAATTTAAATTTTAAACAGGATCAGGTCAGGCGATTTATTTAAGTATGCAATATGCTTCAAAGAGGCTTCAGAGGCAATACAGTAAGTCCAGCTGTGGAGGGCTTTGGACACTGTAAAAGGAGAAAAGGGATACTAACCACAGTATCAGCCAAGAAGAAGAAGAAATAAGCAAGCATAAGAAAAATTTACATGTGAGGATGGGATGAACAGAAGGCTAGCCAAGAACAGTAACAGCAGGAATCACAATAATCTGGGAGTAGTGGGGCATTACATAGATTGTGCATGCTCTGAGGCTATTAAAGGTTTAGGTTAGAGTTTACAAATCTAGAAAGTGCTACAGTGCTTCATATGCTGTGCTAGGAAATCTATGTGGCAAAAAGTATGGGTACAAAATGTCTGAAAATTGATCTTGCCTGTTTTTCTCCCCTGGCGGCTGTCAATCCCACATATTGAGCTTCCAGTTCACTTCTTATTTTTTAAAGGCCTCTCCTGGGCCTAAAATGGCTCTGGTAGGGGACCAAAATGTGGTGAAATTGCCCTCATAAAAGACATTTAGGGGGGAATTGCAGGAGTGCTAGGGGGCTCTTGGAGCTTAATACAGCCCTGGGGGACACGGGCCACACATTCTCCATCACTAGAATAGGATTGTAGCCTTACTCTCTCATCCATGACCCTAAACTCCTACTGATTTTCTTGACCACCTTGGTCTTCTTCCCAGTGTACATAGAAAATATGCATACGTGGCAATTTACACAGGACGAAGAGAGAGAGAGAGAAATGCTACTTTTGGGGAAAAATATTACTATAGTGGGCTTTTGGTATCCACTAGGGTTTCGTTCCAGGATACCAAAATGTGTGGATACTCAAGTCCCATTAAATACAATGGTTTAGTGCCATGTTGGCAGACGCATGGCACAAGCCATGTCAGTGGGCACGCAGTGGCCACAAGAAAGAGGGACAGGGGGCCATGCACAGCCAGCCCGGCTCCTTGCTGTGACCCAGTTCTCCTGTGGAAAACTGAGCCATGACAAGGAAGGGTAGTGCTCAGTCCTTCCAAGCGGAAGTGCTGCCCCTTCTGCTGGAAGCCCCACCCATTGCAGATGGAAGTCCCGCCCCACCATGAGGCACAGTCCCCTGGGGGATATCATTACCTCCTCCTCCTCCTCCTCCTCCTCCTCCTCCTCCTCCTCCCAGACTTGGGGGGGGGTTGTTGTGTGCCTTCAAGTCATTTTTGGCAACCCTAAGGAGACCCTATCATGGAGGTTTCTTGGTAAGTTTGGTCAGAGGAGATTTGCCATTGCTGTCCTCTGAGGCTGAGAGAGTGTGACCTGAGTGTGTGTGTGTGACCCTATCACATGGTTTTCTTGACAAGGTTTCTGCATTTCCATTGGGGGAATTCCAATGGGGGATTTCCATTGCTATCTTCTGAGGCTGAGAGAACGTGACTTGTGTGTGTGGTGCCTTGAAGTCATTTTCAACTTATGGTGACCCTAAGGTGAAACTATCATGGAGTTTTCTTGACAGGTTTTGTCAGAGGGAGATTGCTATTGTTAGCCTGAAGCTGAGAGAGTGTGCCTTGGGTTTTCCCCCTAGAAGTCCTATCCCCAGAAGGTGGAAGTCCCCCCCAGAAGTCCTGCCCCAGAACCCAGTGACACCCGGTGCAGGAATGCCACTGAGTTTGGGCACTCGGTCTTAAAAGGTTTGCCATCACTGGTTTAGTGAAATGTCTTCTTTATGTAAAATGGCAAAACCAAGGTTTGGTTTTTGGAATTTATATATATATTTAATCTTTTCAAGCCATGGAAAAGGCAGATATAGAGGACCAACTGTATGCCTTATTTATGTTTAATCTGAAATATTACTAAAACTTATTTGTGTTTAATCTGAAATTTGAGATGAAATTTGTTTTCTTCACATTTCCAACAAAGGTTTTTTTCACCTTATGTTTCTATTCTTTGTATTAAGTCAATTTTATACCAGTGCCATCTGTAATTCTATAACAATATGCTTTGTAATATGAAACAAACTTTCCTTACAATCTTTTGTCCCAGAAGGGGAAAGTTATATTGCAGGAACCTATCGACTGAAATCTTTTGAGGAAATTCTGTTGATAGAAATGTTATCAAGCAATTAACAAAGTGGTCTAAATGTACTTCCCTCCCTTAGTGTTTCTTAAAATAAAAACATCACATAAACCCCAGGTCAAATCTTTGAAAATTATTACATTCTGGAAGGTTGCCAACATATTTCATAGCAAAGGTTTAAAAGTTAATAGTGTTGGAGATTAGAAATTGGGGTCAGTTACAGATCTGTGCAAAGTGATTTCTTTACACTAAGATGTAACAGCTGAAATTAATAAACCATATTCTTCTTTATTTTCCTCTTCCACCCCATTCAGAGGCAACTGAATTTGATATATACACAAAGCACTTCATGTTAATTGGACAGAGCCATTACTTAATAAAATGAATCAGTGAATGTTTTTAAAAGGGAATTGAAATTACTGTTTGTTTTGGTGTAGTAATCATTATTTTTCATAAGCTGTTTTAAAGTACAAACACGTACCCTCCAACATTTCACAGATGAAAACCAGGACACGTGTGGCTATACAACATCAGAATGTGGTCAAGATGGTCAAAGTATTAGTGAAGAAGAGCACACAAGCTAGGAGAGGCTGCACCAATTTGTTTTTAAACCTCTAGGAAAGGACAAAATTCCACCCACTCCTCTTGTTTCCTCCCTGCTGAATTCATTGAGAGCAAACTAGTTTTGCAGTTTGAACTCAGGTTTGCAGCAATCGACCAAGCTAAGGACAAAAGGAGAAAAGGACAAAAGGAAAGTAGAAAGTGGAGAGAGAAAATGAGATATTTCAAAAGCAACTAAAAGTATTAACTGGGACTGTCCCAGAAAATTGGGATAGTTGGAGGGTATGCAGTAATAAACATGTCTGTTCATAATGAATAGCACAATCCTAATGCTTCCGTACAGTCACACTGTTATGTCATGCTACCAATATGGAGGACACTTACCAGCAAGGAATCCATCTTCTGTGAAGTCTCTACTGGCTGTGGTAATGGAAAGAGTGTGTGTGTACAGCAGCTAGCAATTCTGATTAAGGAGTAAAGACACCAATGACCAAAGAAACAAACCAAGATATTACTATAATAACTCCATTAAAGATAGAAAAACTTTCTGTGTGTGTTCAAATCAACAGGATTTTTCTGAAGCTCTGAGGTATGGTTTCCTCTGAAATATAGCCTTTGAGTGCTAACCAGTTCTGATCCTGCTTAGCTTCCAAGATCAGGTAAGATCTGGTGCCTTCATGATAATAACTAACACTTTACTAAAGTTTCATTTTTGGTTAAAGTGAAAGAATGAGAGAATGGCAAAAAGAGGTGAAAAGATCCCTAAAATATCATTTGACATCTAAGAGAGGTCAGGATAAGGGAATAAGATATTAAGAAAATTTTAAAACTGCTGCTGTCTCTAAGACCTTTTCAACTCTTTAAATACTGGGCATTGTTGCATTTCCAAGATATAGAAATGTGTTTGCACCAGTGCAAGATACCAAAATGTTGTGAGAAGGGAGTATCTGGTCATGTAAGTAGATCAGCAGGATCCAAAGCCGCTTCATTTCCTCAAGAGCCCCCCCCCCCCCCCCGGGCCATGATTGAGCTCATCAACCATCCTAGCCTAGAGCTGGTGTAGTTAATTTCCCCATTGATTTAAATGAAAAGAATTTAAAAGATAGGAAATCCACTATAGGTCTCTGAGTGGAGAAGCCCAACACCACACCTCTGTCCTAGCCAGCATGGCTTTGTAGATTGCCAATGAGCCACCACTTAGGACAGCTTGGCCCATCTGACTGGATTCAACAAAACTTATATCAAGGTATGTGGTCGCAGAATTACACATTGCAAACTGGAGATTGTCACTTAACTAAATTGTGCAGAAGAGTTTAACATTATGAAACAGGTTTGGCATGAAGTGCATAACCACACACACATACAATTAGATACTTAAACAATTATTCATTTTTGTGTGCATGTGACATTTCTCTCCTCAAAGTGTCACAGCCCATTTGGTCATGAGTAGAGGTATTCTCAATTGGCCACAGCACAACATTATTGGGTGTGTATTTAGGGTCCAGTCCTAAACACTCTTACCTAGGAGCAAGTGTATTAAACTTACTGTGACTTCTGAGTAGGCATGGTTCTTGTTTGGATATCTTATTTACAACAAGAAGTCAGTTTAATTAATCAGTAATATTCAGTAGTATCTACGCAATGCCTATGTTAAGATAAAAATATTTTCCAATGCTTTAGGGAGTCCAAGGCTGGTTTGATGTTAATCTTAGAGCATTATCCTTCACTCTATCTGATGCAGAACAGCTTAAATACTAATTGTCATACATAGTTCATACTCTGCACCACACATTTTGGAGCATGAGGGAAGACTACGGACGTCAAGCTGGATAGATTCAGGGGCTTTGCAGACCGGCCTAAAGAGCCTTCCTGGGGGTGGAGTTGGGGTGGGGCAGCCACACGCCAGCCACCCCAACTCCACTCTAATTCCGTCCTGATGCTGTGCATCCGCTCACATGCCGCATGGCATCATAATGCCCTCTTGGTGCAGCATGCACACATGCTGCACCAAAAAGGTGCAGAAAAGCCACCACCACAGCTGAAAGGGCAGCATTTTGCCACCCCTAAAAGGAGTGGCATTTTGCTGCTCTTTTGGGGGTGGCAAAAGGGAGGATTGGGGCTGCACTGTGCAGTTGCTGTGGCCCTGATCTGCTACTCCCATGGGTGGCTTTGCAAAGCCTTTCAGACAAAAAGCCAGTGTGGTGCAATGGTTAGAGTATTGGACTGTGGCTCTGGATACTAAGATTCAAATTCCTACTCATCCATGGAAACCCACTGGGTGACCTTGGGAAAGTCACACTCTCTCATTTTCAGAGATAGGCAAAAGCAAATCTCTTCTGAACAAATCTTTCCAAGAAAACCCAGTCATAGGTTTGCTTTATGGTTGCCATGTGTCAGAAATGACTTGAAGGCATACAACGATTCCATCAAGGAAGACCTGAGCAGAGCTGTTCATAACAGGGTGACTTGGAGGTCTCATTCATAGGGTAGCCATAAGTCAAAACTGACTTAACAGCAATTAACAAGAGGATACAGAGACAAGTTGTTTTGTTAGCACACCCTTCATATTCTGTGATGTATTTTTGGTGTCCCCATATTTCATATCTCATATCTGGAGACAGCATGTTTTTGAGAGATCAATGACCTTTCAGGAACACTAGGTCAGGTTCCTAGGAGAAAAGGAGCATGTCCTGAGGCATGTGCTCATCCAGGTAATGGGATAATCAAATCTAGATGAGTGTATCAATTGCTCCTTCCTTCCACCAAGTTATCTGTATTTCCTCTTGCAACTTGCGATAAATGATCTCCTTGCATCCAAAGCAGTAAGACAAACCTCTCTGTCTACTCACTGTTGTGTTCCCAGCCAAACTTCCCTGTCCATCCACTCTGAGGAAATCTTGATCCAATCGCTGTTTTTGTCACACTAAAATTAAAGTCATTAACCAGCCCAGAAACCAATTGTTGATTCCTGTTACCTGACAAGATAGCCCATCACTTGGGGCTAGATTTTAGGTATAAGTATGGTTCCAAACCCTAACCTCTGCACACACATCTGGCATACACCTCTGCACTCTGTGCATGTTCTGTGTTGGCCTCAGACCTCCCAGTCTGACCCACTCCAACTTTCTGTGGTCTACTAATCAGACAGGTAGCTATCACCCCCTACAAATCCCTCAAACTCTGCTATCACATTTCCATATTTCCATTTTGGTTAGCTCTGAATCCTGTGTCTGTGTGAATTGTTATTGTGTATGTTTGATATTTTCCCAATAAAACTCTCTTAATTCACCCCAAACTCAGAGTTAGTAGTGTATAAACAGGTGCAAATGGTCCTAAGGTTAACCCAACCACTTGCAAAAGCTGATTTCCCCAACAATTAAAGTATTTGATGGGGACTCCCCTGTCCATCATCTTTCCTGGGGTACTTTCAACTGGAGACTTTATGTTATAGAATCTGTAAGTAAAACCACACCATAGCAAACACACAGCATTGTTTGGAAAAAGAAGGCTTTCAGGGGGACTGAGAAACAATACAATCTTGGCTACATGTAACCATGCTGTGAAGGCTAAGCTGTGACCTATTTGCATTTTGTGCCAAACAAAATCTTTGGCTATGTTGTGACAAATGAAAACCTGGGCTCCTTTGACAGCCATTCGTTGCAAAGACTCTTGAACTTCTCAGCAGGCACCAGGGGAAAGAAACAAAGGCTGCTAATGAAACATTTGCTGTTTGTGGCCCAAAGAAATATGCACTCAGTCAGATATCGGCTGGACACCAGAACAAAAGAACATGAAGGCAAAAGAGTTCCAGACATACTGAGATGTCTACAGCATGACCCTGGTTTAAAGTAGCCCCCATTTCTGCCTCAATTGTGGCATTTAAAAGCAAAGGAAATACAGTCTGGCCATTTACAGCTTCTTCAAGTTTCTTCAAGGTTGGGCTCTTAATGCTGTGTGGTACTGGTTTTGAAGGGTTTTTTTAATGGTCTTTATATGGTTCTTTATTTTTAATGTTCTTAATGCATTTTAGTATTTTTAATTGTTTTAACATATGATAATTTAATTGTATATTTTATACTTTCATTTAATGTTTGTGTTTTTAATTTGTATTGTTTTGAAATGCTTTTAGCAAGTCTTAACTCCCATTATTGGGAGACAGGTGGGATATAAATGAATATAACAACCACAAGAATAGGAAGTCACTTTTCTGGACTTCAACTTCCAAACTCTCTCACCCACTATGCCCAGTAGCTATTCTAGCTGGGGATGATAGGGAATTGTCCAAAAATGTAATTTTTTCAAAGTGCTGCTCCAGGCAGAAGATTTTTAATGCAAGCAAGGCACTCAGTAATTGAGGACCTGCTCTGTCTTTCCCTTCTTGAGAGGTTTTTTTTTCCATTAAGGAGAAAGATCCCTTGTTGCAATTCTGCTCTGTTGTCTAGCATCTGACTCTGTCCAGTGCTCAGCATGGACTCTCTTGCCCCCCTGGGTGGTGCTAAGCCAGGTGAGTTACAGCTGAATGGGCCTCAGGTGTAGGCTGTTGTGCAAGCTGCAGTCCACCTGGTTTCAAGTAACCATGCAGTGGTGCCCATTTTCCTTTAGGGCTCACTTCACAAGAAGTAACAGCTCATTTCTCAGGATCATAGGGATTATCTCATCATCATAAATCCCAAAAGTCCATTCAGTCTCCCAGCCCTTGTACTGTACTGAGATGTAAGCCAAGGTAACTGGGCTGATGGAGATTGAAAGTCTCTCACAGGCAGCAAAACTGAATCATCAACAAAAGAGTGGTGAATTGTAGACACTTTCACCTTTCTTTCCCCAACAATCGCCCTTCTTTGACAATGGGGAAGAATCAGTGAGGGGGCCAGGCAGGCTGTGGAGGGGAGGGGAGACATACCTCTCAGCACTGGAGGCATTTGGCTCTGCTGCTAACACAATTTGGACAAGCATTGGATATTGTTTGTGGTTAGCCTTTATATGACCTGTTTGGCCACATTTGAAGCAACTCCTGCTGGCCTTGTCAATTTGCTGGCTCAGAGTTTGGCTAATAGATTGATGGGCTGACTTCGAGGTGCAGAGGCTTCCTCTTTTTAGGACATGATTTTGGAAAGTTTCTTAGACTGCCAGGTTGGCTGTGGGTGAAATTTATCCCTCCCCCATTAAACAACCTGACTGCCTTCACATATTTAGAAACCTACTCCTCATTCCTCCAGGAAGTAAGCTTTTCAGCCAATTTGGAGCTGGGGGGAAGGAGCCCATCTTTTCTACATTTTCTGCGCTATTCAGAGGTTTTTCTCCATTTGGTGCTGAAGTCCTTCCCATGGCAAAAGAAGGAAGGTGGAGCCACAGAGCTTGGCTACTTCAGAGGAGAAGAGGTGGAGGCTATTTCCTAAGAGGAATGGGGTGTTTACTGAGAGGTGTGCATTGGATTCCTTTCTCCTAGAACTGGAGAAAGTATTTTTTCCCCTCTCTCTTTTCCAAAGGAAAGGAGGGAGAGAGAGAAGTGTTTGAGCTTTTCTTTGCCCTGAGCTGCCTATCATTTAGAGACAGAGATACACCTGACAGCCATGATCAGCTGAGCCTTTGTTTTATTTTTTCCTAGCTATCACAATTTGTATGCCTGTTAGACAGGGTAGTTGTGAATGGATTTAAAAAACAGAACACAGATTGCTTCAGGTACTCCCACCATGAGGAACAGAAAAGAGGAGCAAACAAACAAAGATGAGCAGACCAGTAGCCTGCTTAGGGCGATTAAGAGAAAATGCTTTCCTCATATTATTCTGTAGGTTATGAAATTATTTATTTATCGAATCCTGTATTTCTCCTGAGAAGTGGTTTAAGACAGTTAAAAGGGTGCTTGAGAATTAAATACCTCATCTGAAAGCACCCTTCAGATACAGAATTTCAAGAATTATATGCGACACCTAAGAAGTGGTAGTGGCTCTCCCAAGCAGAGTAATTATCACAGTAGGCAGAAGCTGAACAGTTCACCTGCCCAGCCCAGCCCAGCCCACACACAGGGACTAGCAAAGAAAGAAATTAGTCTTCCCAGTCATAAGAGCCTGCCTAATTGTACCTCCTTTCCCCCCATTCTAGCCGCTAATACAGCTGTTATTGTTGTTTGTTATTGCATTCTGTCGGCACTTTGTCCTAATTTTAAATACTGTTTTTAACTGATGATTGTTTAATGACTTTTTTAAGGGGTGGGAGGGGCTGGTTTTGGGACTGATTTTATTGTGTTGTATTTTATGTTGAAGCTACCCCAATTGCTATGCAGAGGGGTGGGGTATAAATAAATTTTATTATTTATTTATTTATTTATTTATCAGATCTATAAATAATTGTGCACAATCAACACAGGTCCATATTCTTGAAGAAAGGTAAGAAAAGTATTTACATGGTATCAGGAAAATTGGAGCAAAGGCTCTTTTCACACACGCTCCATGGAGGAGAGACAAGGTGAGAGAGGGACAGAAAGGTGAGGGCAGATAAGACCCAAGAAAACAAAAGAATGCTATTTAATGCAGGAAGAGAGTGTAGCCAAACAGACAGACAGACAAAAAAGAAGAAGTTACCATATATGGCTCAGGTCCAGGTTATTTGAAGGATCATATTCTCTCTTACAAACTTCCCTGTGCTTTGAGATCTGCTGAGGAAACCCTTCTCTCTGCAGGTACACAGAGAGGGTCTTGTCAGTGGCTACCCTCAGGTTCTAGAACTACCTTCCCAGAGAATTTAAACTGGCACTGTCCCCCCTACTTTCTGTTCACTGATAACTAAAGATCCTTCTGTTTTGACAGACATTCAATTTTATAAGGCTTGATTTATAAGACAGGCCTTATAAAAGTTGATTTTATAAGGCCTGTCTCTCCTAAACAATGTGCTGGATCTAGTTAATTGTTGTACTGGTCTGTGAATATATTTAATAATGCATATTTTAAGCTGGTTTTTTTAAATTGATTAATCTCTTTTCAACTTTTGGATTTTGTGAATTATTAATTGTGTTTTTAATTTGTTGTAAGCAGCTTTGAGTTCTGAAGGGGGAAAAGGTCGGCTAGAAATAAATATAACAACAACATGTTGTGTATAATCTCCTAAAATCTAGCTACCAGTGACTGTAGGCTTGCAGAGTTTCCTAATTCCATCTTTATATTCCTGTGGAATAAATAGCAGAAACTGACAGCCAACATATTGGTTGCACTTTTAATCAGAAAATCCTGGAAGGAAAACAGATTGGGGGTAACATCATATTTGCCATGTAATGAGAAAGAATCATGTAGGCCTGACATTGGTGAGCATGCTGTAAATAATACAGGCCAACCAAATGCCTGCCATTTTGTAAGACAATGGGGGGATGTAGACAGGTTGCCATAGGCTGCCCTGGGAAGCGGAGGATTGGGGCTGAGGCTGCCCCATGCCTCGGCCCTAATCCTCCCTTTTGGTGCCTGGGAAAGGAGCACCAAAATAGCGCTCCTTTCCCAGGTGGTGAAAAGGGCACCCGAAGAGCCACCATGAGGCTCTTTTGCACCTCTTCCAGATGCTGTGTTGGGAGGACGTCATCAGAGCACTCACTGTGTGCAACGGTGCGCGCTCTGATGACGTCCTCGGGAAGGGGTTGGGGTGCACGGCGTATGGCTGCCCCTCCCCTTCCCTGGCTTCAAGACAGCATTTTGTGATGTTTCCAAGTGATTGAAAGTGAGAGAGTACTTCTAGTAAGCCTTGTTGACCTTATAAAAGAAAGGCTTGATTCCATGGGAGAACTTTTTCAAGATTCATGGTGACAAATCTGGCAATCAACAAAAAACAAGATATAAGGAACTTGAAAAATCCACCACAGTGAAAGGAAACATATAATATAAACTCATGATTCCATAGATCAGGTAGTGTAGACTGCGTAGGCTCCAAGAGAAGCTGGTCTAGTCACTATGTAGCTTATTGCACTGTTAAAATAAAACTTAGCTCTCCCGACTTCAATCTTAATTCAAGTGGCATCCAGATACTATCACATGGATTTCGCCACCAAATCCACAACTGCATCCAGCCTGGGTCAAGCTCAGGCCCCAGGGCGCTCAGCACATCTCTTTTTGAAACTGGGAGTTTTCTGACTTAAGAAAATGGTTGCCGGAGCAGCCTTGGGACCTGGGGTGGATGTAAGTGGTGGATTCGGCAGCAAAATTCTTGTAATAGTATCTGGATGCTGCTTGAATTAAGATTGAATTTGGGAGAGGTAAGAAGGTTTATTTAGCGGTGCGATAAACTCCTTAATCCCAACAGGTGTTGGAAAGACATGCTGTGCATTAAAGATTCATTCTTGGAGTAAAGATAAAAAGACAGTATTAACATTTGTACTGGTAAAGTAATTGTATTTTAAGGGAATCTGTGTTTTCTGCTACAACAAAAGCCTTTCCACTTAAATACAACACACTTATTTTTTGTATTTGTCTATTAGGAGTTGAAGGGGAGCTAAGGCTAAATCCACAAATGTCTTTGTGCAGCCCAGTTAGGTTTTAAGAAATTAATAAAAATGACTTCTAGCAGCTGCTTAGAACAATTATGCTCTTCAAGAAAAGCCTCACAGACTACACAGAATCTTATGAAAATAATCCTTTCAATTAGTGTGTGGTCGGTCACTCCATGCACCTGCAAAAGAATCTTGTCCAAGGGAAAGTATCTGCTAATGTTAAGGAGAACAATTCATGGATTCATCTAGGGGCCATTTTATATTACCACATTTACACAGATGTTAATCCCTGGGGTGCAAACACCAGAAGGATAACCCTTCTGTAATCCAAAGAGCATGAGAAACATGAGTTCAGATCAGGAAGGCTATTAATTTTCACATATATTCAAGTAAACCCTTATTTTTCCTTATGTGCACATATAACTAGGCTGTGCTTCATATTTCTACAGCATTATACTCAGCAAAAGCATTGTATAGTAAATAATATCATATTATTCCCTGTGAACAATGACATAACCAAAAATATTATTTAAAACAACAACCCTGAATTCTCTTCCAGCTGGATAATTTTATCACCTGTGCTGTATTTATGAATGAACTCATCAAGATGGAGAGGTAATACTTGTGTTTTGGGTTGAATGTCAAAACTACTGACAGCATTTTGGCTGGCAAGCAGGCATGATATCAAATATACCACAAATGGTCTTCACAAGATAGAAGACAGGCCTTTTAGTTAATTGAATGAAACCATTGCTTACTCTAGTGTGGTATACCACAGTGGTGTGATTTCACTGAAGTAAAGGGAATCATGTCAGTTTAAGATGACTGTGAAATATCCCGAGGCAATCTCATCAGAACAGTCATATAAAGATATGGAAAATGATTTTATACTGCAGCCACGTTCCATGTCCTCCCCATTAACATCTGTTTGTTTCTACTCAGAAACAAGCAGAATTTACTCCTGAGTGAATATAGTATTGTACCCTGAATGTAGCTGTGGCCAGGAAAAGGAATAGAGAAATAGGTGTAGAAGTCTAACTAGATTAGATTCAAAAGTATAGCAGATCATAAATTTTTATATAATTTTAAAAGCTGCTCACCTCATGACCATTCCTTTATCCGAGCTCATAAGTGATGGGTAATGGGAGGAAACCCATTTGGAATATTACATGAATAATAATAGAAGAGTAACTCTGTAAGACAGAAACTAAAGGGGCATTCAGATTAGATTTTTGTGATGCAAGGTTATGACCTGTTTTGTGTCTGTTTTTTTTAATGGATTTTCTGAGTTCTTGCATCCATGTCTAAATGCTCTTTTGGTGTTTGTTGAATGTAGTGTTTTTGGGGGCATCAATGTGGAATCGATTTTTTCCCCTTATTGGCTTCTCCTCTTCTTCCTTTGCTTCCAAACTCTACTTGGAGTAGAGAGATATTGTAGCACCTTTGCGACTAACTGAGAGAAAGAGATTAGATGATTTTAAAATAAATGAATATCAAGTACAAGAAAGACACATCTTTTAAAAATAAATTAAATAAAATCAGGCACTCAAATGCTCCAACAACATTCCAGGAAAAAAAAGAAGATGGGAGAATCAGTTTTAACACGTTGGAAGCCAGAAATGTTCAAATGAAGCATGAAAGTATCCACAACCCTCGTCATGGCATACAGAAGGCAGTGCCCAAAGAACAAATGAAAGAGCAGCAAAAATAGGTGTGGACACAAATTTGGAACACAAACTGCATAGCAATACACCAGGACAGGAAAAAGTGCCTCATTCAGCTAAGGAATAAAATATTGCAATAACTGATGAGAATTACTGGGAAATATTCCAAGACAAGGGAAACATTGTTTGGATCTTGGAAATAAAAGTAGTAAGTAAAGCAATGAAAACCCACATCTCAAAATGTTTCATGAGTTTGAATAAGCCTTCAGAAAATTTCTATAATATTACCAAGCTATCACAGACAGTGTCCAGAATCCTGTTGGTGAGTCCCTGGAGAGGCAACAACACCTTTTTTATCCTGGCCTCAGAACTGCAGCTGGACATTGCCAATAAAAGGCCATGAGAGTGCATTCTGGCACTTCAAGGTTGCTTTCTGTAGCTGGGGGTGGGGAAATGTTGCAAAACTGCATGGATGAAGCACAGCCTTGGTAATGTAGGATTCTGGCAATTTTTCAGAGATGCAGAACAGCCCTCCCAATGTATTTAAACTGCCACTTTTAGCATCTCTAGACAGGCTATTCCATTATGAAGAGTGCTAGGAGTGGCAATCCAGGACACTGAAAGGGCAGCACATTCTCCTACATTATATCTATGTGTTCTTTTAGGGGTCTAACCAAAATGTGGGCATGGATTTGGGATATTAGCTAAATCCCAAATGTCCTACAGGAAATCCAAAAAGTTTAGAAGATAATCATAAACTAAGCCCCTCTGAGAAGAATGATTTGATTTTAAAGAGTGGGATTTAGATTTCACAAAGAGTGCTGAAGATGAAGAGATGAAGGCTGAAAAGATGTGGATTAGAGATGTGAAGGCCTAGAAAAATGGTGGCAGGTTTATTCTATATTTTCCTTGCCCTTCACATCTCTAAAGGGAAAAACATGTGACCAGGTCTTTAGAAATATCTGGAAAATCATGAAAGACAATGCTGCTTCCATAAGACAGAGCCAAAGTATGCACTTTTTAATGTACATGGAGCCTCTGCTCAAAATTATTTCTCAGTTTTAATGTTACACAGAATACAAGAGTTTTATGCAAAATAAAACCTGTTATTCTTTAAGGTGCCATCATTTCATTGGCTGTGTAGCAACAAACTAATATGCCTACCTCTTTCAACATGCTTGCAATGGGATAGCAAACATCCAATGGCACAAAGTGGGAGTTCCAGGTGTACAAATGTAACTATGAAGAATCACTGGTTGCTGACATATTTCCAGTCCTTGTGATTGTTGAAAAAAGGTAAAGTGTGAAATATTGACCTCAAGATATAGGAAACCAGAAATATGTCTTGGGTAGGATGGGATTGGTATTCAAAACATGCAGTTTCCAAGCCAACCCTTTGAATGGCCAGCTTGATAAGAGCATACAATGTCTCTCTATGCTGTTAATGCTAGATACATTTTTAGGCCATTGGACATGCATTCTTGAATGCAGATGAATTTCTTTTGGTCTGCCAATTTTAACACTCCTTCATAAGATAAGTTAAGACAAATATCACTTGTGGGAGCATAATATTTTAACCTTTCCCATAAAAATAAAATAGCCCTATACGTCATTCCTTGGACAGTCCAATTTTGCAGTCTGTATCTTTAATTAATGGCAACTTGGTCTGCATAGATTTTAGGACTAGGCTTCTTACAAAATGTAGTGGAAGACTCTCTGCTCAGACTGATAACTTATTTTAAAATATTAACAAGCCTTAGTGTTGGGAAAATAAAACAAACCTTGATTATGACATACGTCATATGGAATGGAAGTGTACAAGATTTACAAATGAACTGCATATTTCTTTTCTCCAGTTATTCATTGATAACTTCCCCATCTGCTCACCCAATGGTTGTGTTTTAACATTTTAAACTCACCAAGATTTTTATTAAAAAGAAAACAAGGTGGTTTTTTAAGATTTAAAACATCCTCATATTTCAGTTGCTCATATACTTCATTGTCCCAAGAAACAGAAGAATGCTATAAAAGTCGCATGGCTACAAATCACCCAGAAATACAGTTTTCTTTGTGGTCCCTTGCTGGTTTTGCATGACTGTGCTGTGGTCAGTCCATTCTGGTCTTGTATTCACAACCGGGGGGGGGGGGGGGGGATGTCATATTAAAGCAATTCTCTAATGCTAGGAACCCCCTGGTCCCTTTCCAGTTCTCATGGGAATAGAAAAAGGCTGCAAAGGAATTATTTGTTAGCCCCCAGAGTAAGCATGGGCAAAGTGAAGTCATGGAGCAACATACTTTTTCTGGGGGTGGGGGAGAGAACTGAATCTCCTAGGAACCTTCAGAAGCAGCAGTTCATCTTTTAAATAGGCCGTAAGCCAATTTCACTGCTTGCCCTCCAACATTCATAGATCAAAAACAGGTCAGATGAGGCCACACAACATCAGAGTGTGGTCAAGATGGCAAAAGTTCTTAAAAAGGAAGAACAGACAAGCTAGGAGAAGCTGAAGCAGTTTGCTTTTGCCTGATTCTGCAAGATTCTGCCCACTTCTCTCTTCTCCCTCCTGCTGAGTTAACTATGGGCCTATACTGACTGGCTAAAGGGGTGCAAAAGAACCACGTGGTGGCACTAAAGGCAGCTTTTTTGCCGCCCCCCCAAAAGGAGCGGCATCTGCCAGCTCTTTTTTAGTGGCAAAAGCTAGATTGAGGCTGTGGCATGTGGTTGCCGCGATCCGGCGCTGTCTGTATGGCCCCTAAGTGCAGCTGAGTACATCAATACCAGCCAGGGCTCAGGCTCAACTCAGGCTTGCATCCTTCTGAGGCCACTAAAATGAGTACCCAGCTTGTTGGGGGCAATCAGCTTACAGTTGTAAACCACTTAGAGACTGCATAGCACAGTATGAAGTGGTATATAAATGAAGCTGTTGAGATAGAGTCCCAAGGAAAATGTACATTGTGGGATATAATAGTGACTGGGCAACAAAGGGTCAGTCAGGATGACAAGGCATCTTTCTTCCTGGTGCTGAGTCATGGGAAGTGACATCAGATGATGGTCACCAAGTGCAGTAAAGGGCTGCAAAACTGCAAAGTCACCCTGGATGGGTGACAGGTTCCATTGTGACACAGGAGGAAGAGGCAGGGACAAAAGGCCACATGGAGCCCTTGCTATATAAGGGAGGTGCCTCAAGTCACAGTGTGGGTTGTTGTGGGTTGTGATGGTGTACGGCATAGGAGTTGTATAATAGTTTTGTATACAGTGGAATTAAGATTAAAAGCCTCATCTGTGAGACACCTGTCTGCAGTGTTTCTTCACTCATTCTGGAAGGGGAGAGGTGCTTCTCCAGCCCACAGGTGGTGATCCTGGTGCCAAACATCAATGTGGTACATCATGCGCTGCGTAACCATGCTAACAGAAGCTGCTATAGCTGTTGCTATATCTGCACTTTAAACTCAGTTTGCAGCAATTAGAGGAAACTAAGGCCCAAGGGGGAAAGCAGGGAGGAGAGAAAAACTGTGACTTTTGAAAAATAGCTAAGAAAGTGGGACAGCAGAGGGTTAATTTGGATTGTTCCTGTCAAATCAGGACAGTTGGAGGATATGGCACCATTTAACATGTTTTCAAAAAACCCAGCTGGTATCTGTTAGTGAGATACTACAAGTGACATCTGTGCAGCTCACCTTTTTTTTAAAGTCATCTCTGAGCTCAAAATTCTTTATTAAATGTGAAGTGACTAGACTCCCCACCAACACTCCACCTTTTAGCTTCTGCAGGTCCCATCCAACATAGCCATTTGTTGGCCTGTGTTGGGGGGTGATCGGGCAGAGAAGCATCCAGCTATGATTCTTTGGCAGAGGGATAAGCAAAATGTAGCCTGTGGGCCGCATGCAGTTGCCAGGGCTGTTTTCATGGCCTCCGTGGGGTCAAAGATAGATAGATAGATAGATAGATACACACACACACACACACAGAGCCGTCCCTCCCTGTTTGCGGAGTTCGAGTCCTCAGTCTTGGTCCTTCATGGACTGGCAAGTGGGGAGGGATAAAATGGCTTGCGTGGGAGTGAAATTCCCTGTTGTCCACCTCATCCAGTATGTTTTGTGGATCAGTGGGATAAATGTCCAGTGTCCCAATCCAACACTTTAATATTAACCCTAACCCTAACCCTAATATTAACCCTAACCCTAACCCTAACCCTAACCCTTTTCTGGCAAATATGCTGATATAAGTATGAGTAAAGAGGGGAAGGAATCGCAAGTGATTGTTTTACTGCTTCCACAGTTTTCCATTGTTTTACTGCTTCCACAGTTAAGGGCTGCCAAAATAATATCCCAACATGGTGGTATGTATTAACACCGCCCTGATGTCTTAGAAAGGGAACATGTTAATGGCATCTGACATGGAGTTTGGGTTACTGTTGCTACTGCTTCTAATTGTTTTGAGAGAAGAATCTCATCTTCAAACACACAATATTCTGTCCCTCTAGTACAGGGGTAGGCAACCTTTCCCCTTTAAGGGCCGAGGGACTTCAGCTCCCAGAAGCCTCAGCCATGTTGACCAATAGTCCCATGTTGGCCAATAGCTCCTGGGATTCTGGGAGCTGAAGTCCCTCGGCCCTTAAAGGGGAAAGGTTGCCTACCCCTGCTCTAGGACAAGGGTAGGGAAAATGTGGCCTGTGGGACAAATGCAGCCCATATTTTTGCGCGCGTGTGCGCACACATACACAGTCTCCCCAGTGAAATAAAGCACAAGTAACATTGGTGTGGTTTGCTGCCAAAATTTAGTGGCAATCTGTGGGGTCTTTTATACTACACAACTATAGCACTGGTTCCACTTTAACTATCATGGCAACATTCTGTGGAATTCAGGGATTTGTAAACTGGTGAGGCATGAAAACTCTCTAACTGAGAATTCTGGCCCTCATTTAACTTTGAATTCCAGGATTCAATAGGATGTGACCATGGTAGTTAAAGTGGAAGCATAGCATTATAATACTACAGTGAGTAGACCCACTATTGGTGCATCTATACTGTTGAAATAATGCAGGTTGGTACCACTCTAATTGCTGTAGCTCCACTCTATGATGTCCTGCGGTTTAGCCAGGTCTTTTAGCCTTCTCTGCCAAAGAGTGCCTCACCAAACTATAAACCCCATTATTTTGTAGGATGGAGCCATGGCAGATAAAGTGATGTCAAATGGCATTATTTCTACAATGTAGATAGGTTCAGCTTAGGTTGCCATATGTCCAAAATGACTTGAAGGCACAACACCACTAGACGCATCCTATGATGAGTATTTATAGGTTTTTACAGAGCTTCAGAGTGTTGCTGGAACTGAAAGTTTCATCCATTTCGAAGATTATTCTCCTCTCTAGTCCTTTTAAAGATAATCCCTGCCTCAGAGCCACAAGTGCAATCTCCTTTTCATTCCTATTTCCTTCCCACTTCATAATAATAATAATAATAATAATAATATTATGAATTAATTATGGATGCTTTTTTAGTGAGAGCAACTGGTGAGAGGGGGTGGATTAATTACACAGGGGAAGAATATTGCCTTTTCAAAGTGGTAGAGGCCCTCAGGGGAGGGATAAATAATTACAGAGGGGTAATATTCAGTAATTCAGTAATTTTAAATTTGATAGCCAACATGGTGTAGTAGTTTGAGTACTGGGCTATGACTCTAAAGGCCAGGGTTCAGTTCCCCATTCGGCCATGAAACCCACGGCGTGAATTTGAGCAAGTCACCCTCAGCCTCAGGGGAAGACAATGGCAAACCCCTCTGATCAAGTTTTTCCCAGAAACCTCCATGATAGAATCACCTTATGGTTGTCATAAGTCGGAAATTATTTGAAGGCGCACAAAAACAATAACAAATTTACAAATCCATTTTAATTATTTAATCATTGATAATTCAACACACAAACAATATATTTCAGATTTTCTGGTTTTGCATTATTACATTGATCCTGCTTTTGAGTTAGAACTTAGGTTATTCAGTTTTTGTTTTTTATTGTACTTATTCTTGGTTTTCATGTTGCCAATTAAAAACTTTAAAAGGTGGGGAATCAGTATTTTATTTATTATTATTCCATTCAAACAGCTTATGGAAGTAGGTTGGAAGTTCCATGGATGAACAGAGTCAGCAAGGCCTCTTGAAAGAGCAAAACAATGCTGTTTGTTTAAAGTAAGAACCATAATTCTATAGAAGAATACAATTAATGAATTAATCAAATGAATTTGATGATGATGATGATGATGTATTGAACACTTTTTAAAATAATTGTAAAAAATGTGGCCCTTAAGCATTAGCCTAACCCAAAAAGTGGCCCTCGTGGACATGACAGTTGCCCACCAATCTAAGGCTGCCACTGGGACAGGCAGATAACCTGAAGCAGTAGTTCTCAACAGCTGGTTTTTCAGGGTGTTTGCAGTTCACCTCCCATAATTCCTGAGTATTGGCCATACTGGCTAGAACTTGTAGGAGATGAAGCTCAAAACATCTGGAAGACTAACTGTTGAAGAAAAGTTTGTTCCCTTTTTTAAAAACTAGAAGAATGGGATGCACTGCCAGAATGCTTGTGGAAAAAATACACTGAGGCCTCGTTCCCACTATGATTTAAAACAAATTGTTGCTTGGGTTATATGTCTGTTGTTCCCACTTGAAACTGGTTCTAAACTGACTGCACTCAGTTTCAATTGTGATGAAGCGAGGCAAACACAAGAATCGCTCTTTCCTCACATTAGTTTCTTGGTAGTTCCTTTGAAAAGAAGTGATTAGCAAGTGTGTTCAGCAAGTAGGAATGAAGGACCTGCATTGCATCAAACTGAAGGGGAGGGATTACTGTGGCAGTAATCAGTAGCACATCTCTCATCAGTTTTTGGGGAAATCCACCATTTCCCCCCTCCTTTCTAGGACCTGTCCTACATTCCAAACTTTTGTCCAGGAGAAATTCCAAAACGCCCTCCATTCTGAACTTACTAAGAAGCATGTCCTCCAAGTCCTGCAAGGCTGGGAGGTCACCACCTCAACTCTCTGAGATACTAGTGAGGGATGGGATTCTGGCCATGGGACCCATGACTTCCTCCCGTGTTTTCTTGAATGTTTTGCCGGTTGCGTCACTGATGATGCATAGATGATTGACAGGCATTTTGAAGGGGCATAAACTAGTGGGAATGACAGTCGTGCCAAAAAAGAAGCGAATAAAGAAAAGAACTGCTTCCATAGTGGGAACGACACATTGACTGGAATCGATTCACCAACCCGGAGCGAAAGCGAATCGCAAACTGGGTTAAATGTAAGTGGAAGACTGCATCTGGCCTGCAGAAATAATCCAGTTTGACATCACTTTAGCTACCATCACTTCTATACCATGCTATAGAATCCTGGCAATTGTAGTTTGTTGTGGCACCTGACCTCTCTGACAACAGCTCACAAAACTACAATTCCCAGCATTCCATAGCATTGAGCCATGGCACTTAAAGTGGAGTGAATTTGGATTATTTCTGCAGTGCATATGTTGCCTGAGAATCAAAAAATCCTGAGTCTTGGATTTGAGATCTGTTCTGAATACTATAACTGAATGGAGCTTACAGCCCTTCATTACAAAAGCCCACTCTTAGCTACCCCAACTTTATTTTATTTTATTTTATTCATTCAATATAATTTTAGATAGATTGTGGTGAAAATGCTATACCTCTTTATAATTCAACAATCAGGAGTCAAAAAATATTGTTAATATACTGCAACAAGTCACCCAGAGATCTATCAGTAGCTCTTGTTCTATCCAATTTATTGGGATGGGAATCACCAGGAATCTGACACCAAAGAATGAAGAGTAAAATATATGCAAGACAGCTGTCCACTGTACTTTAAAAAATAATAAAACACTTTGAACTAAATTGAATGGTTCAAATAATATATATCTGATGACAAGGGGAATTAAATAAAACAGGAGTGATGAAACTATGAAATGTTTATGGTGAGGTAGTCCAAATAACTGATTATTAACTGTTACCCAAACAGTGTCTTGGCAGTAGACACACAGAAGCCACAATGCAGACTGATAGGAAATTGAAGTTTTTGAGAAATGTCAGTTCCACTTTAGCAAAGCATTTGCAGCAAGAAAAATCCTGTTTGTGATGTTGTTGGTGTCGCATGAAGATTGTGTGGCATGTATTTTGATGTTCTTCCTTTAATGAAATCTGACAATTGCAGTAAGTTCATAAGAGGGCTGCTACGCTACTTCTCGATTCAAACATGGATTTCACTACAGTAAGGGTTTGTGCTGTATACAGTCCAGTTTCAAAAGTTCCTGAAAATGTTTGAGTCAAATCTCTGGCAAAAGTGGCCTGTCCCCCCTGGTTGAACTACACCATTCTGGCAAATTGGACCATATGGTAATGGTGTTGGGGAAGCAGCCCTGGTGGCACAGTGGTTAAATGCCTGTACTGCAGCCACTCACTCATAGGACGTTATCACACGCGGGTCTCAAAGCGGCAAGAAAGCTGTATGGAATCAATCCAGAACTATACCAGTATAGACCCCACAAGACGGAAATTGCTATCAGACGCAACTAGCATCATTCTGCAATGAACGAAAGCAGCATCATTGCGGTATCATTCTGGTCGCGCAAATGTAATTCCCCAGGAAACCGGCATTCAAAAGAACGGGGATGATGCCGCATTGGGACAGGGATGGGACGGGGTTCTCTGTGACGTCGTGTGAACACACGGGAAAAGGAACCGCAATGGGACGGGGATGAGACGGGGATGGGACGGGGTTCTGTCTGCTTTAGACCCCGTGTGATAACGTTCATAGACCACAAGGTTGCGAGTTCAGTACTAGCCAGGGTTCAGGCTAGACTCAGGCCTGCATGCTTCTTAGGTTGCTAAAATGAGTACCCAACTGTTGGGGGGCAATGAGCTTACAGTTGTAAACCGCTTAGACATCCCATAGCGCGATATGAAGCGGTATATAAATGAAGCTGCTTTGCTTTGCTTTGCTTTGCAGGTATGCAAAACCCAAAGATCTGAAAGGTCCAGTCATTTGTGTGTACCCAAAGCATTCTACCCAAGTTGAATCCTGGATCATCTGGAGGGTCAGCATGTTTGGCTTGCCCTAGGATCATGGAAAGAAAAAGAGTCTCACAGCATTCCTTTCTGTCCAAGACACATGATCTGCTAAACCAGAGCATCTTCAGATATCCCATGTGAGGGACTGTGATGCTTCCTCCCTGTCAATGTGTCAGGGAACACTACCATATTTGTGTCCATTGGCTACAATTGCTTCTTTCTTTCCCATGTGCTCTCCAGGGAATGGCAGCTGATATCTCAGGAACCAGCAGCACAGTCCATGGAGCACCACTTGGCATAGCATTGTTCTCTTCATTAATTTAATTTATATCCAGTCTTTTCCCCAGTATAGGATTCAGGGTGGCTTATAAGAACTTAAAATAAAATACAGCTAACAAACAACAACATTGCTAAAAAAGTGTAAAAAAATTAAGCAACTGTTCTGTTTAAAAGCACAAATAAAAAAAAACAGTTTTAAAAACACAGTTAAAATATAATAAAAAGGGACAGAACATACCCCATTAAACTTGTCTTCTGCCACTAGTTAACAAAGTTCTCCTTAAATAAAAAGGTTTTTGCCTTCTGGTGGAAAGACAGCAGAGAGAGGGCTAGCTGAGCCTCCCCTAGAGGGGAGTTCCACAACTTGGGAGCAGCCACTGATAAGGCTGTGTCCTCAACAAAAATGCCTGTGATTGTGGTGGAATTGAGATGAAGCCCTCCCGCTAGCATATTAGAACTTGGGCCAGCTAGTATAGGGAGATACAGTCTTTCGGTTAGTGTGGACCCATGTCTTATAAGGTCTTTAAAGATTATAACCAGCACTTTGAATTGTACTGAGAAAAGGAGTGGTAGCCAGTAGAGCTACCCCAGTCAGCAGTCTGGCCACGACTTTTTGGACCTGCTGAAGTTTGTAAAGAATTTCCAAAGGCAGCCCAATATAGAATGTGTTACAGCATTCTAAATGGGATGCAATCAAGGCATGTGTTACCATGGTCAGATCTGGCATCTCAAAGAATGGGAAGAAGTGGCACTCACAGTGCTGTGCAAACACATGCTTGGCCACTGACAAAAGCTGAGCATCAAGGCTCAAATCTGAAAACAGGAGTATACTGAAGCTGTAAACCTGAGATTTCAGAGGGAGCTTAACCCCATCCAGCTCAGGCTAAATTTCTATATACTGATCTGCCTTTCAGATGCCCAGGAACACCTCTGTCTTCTTTGGATTAAGCTCCAACTTGTTTGCTCTCATCTAGTCCATTGCCCACAGCAGACATTGGTTTGCACAGAGACAGTTTCTTGGAAGTGCAGAGAAAGGAGAGATAAGAGTTGTCATTAGCATACTGATGACCTCAACTCCAAACTCCCAATAATCTTTGCTGGTGGTCTCATGCAGATCTTAAATAGCATGTTCTAAACAAAGATCTTCCCCACCCCCAGCTATTTCATGCCATACCTTTCCCAGCCTAGTACATATTGGTGTTTTCACAAAAGCAAAGCAGCTTCATTTATATACCGCTTCATACTGTGCTATGCAGTGTCTAAGAGGTTTGCAACTGTGAGTTCATTGCCCCCAAACAGCTGAGTACTCATTTTAGCAACCTCAGAAGGATGCAGGCCTGAGTCAAGCCTGAGCCCTGGCTAGTATTGAACTCGCAACCTTGTGATTTATGAGTGAGTGGCTGCAGTACAGGCATTTAACTACTGCACTGACACAGATTCACAGATCCACACTGACATGCAGTGAGCTGAAATGTTGCTTAAATGAAAATTAGCAAGTGAGACCTAATCTGGGGTGAAAATAATCTCTGAAGGCCAACAATCAGGCACTGCCAGTGACTTTGTCGAAGAACATCCACTGCTAGGCATGCCCTGGAGTTTGGAAAGGGGGATCTGGACAACATGGATGGATAAGAATCCATGGTGAGAAGGATGGATAGGAAGAAACTTCCGAGTGACACCTGGGTAAGGATAGATGCCTGCTGAAGCCCAAAGGACTAAAACTGTATCACACTTAATTGAAAGTCAAATGTGTGTCTATTTTATAATAACTATCAGAACCCCAAAGTCACATTTCTCAATTTCTGTGGTTTCTGATGGTGCCAGGAAAGCCTCCAGCAGCTCTGAATGTATCAGCTGTAGAGCATTTAGCACCTCTGTAAAATGTAAGAATTAGGATTTGCCTGTACATTTGAACCTGTTTGTTATTATAGTCAGATTGAGGAGGGGCATTGTACACACATTATACACAATGAGAAATGAATGGCTTGTGTTACTTGAGATCATTATTTAACTAGTACTAAGGTTCTGTCTTTCTTTCTTCAAATCCTCAGCCCTTGTCTCCTTCACACATAACACCCAATCTGTCTTCACTTCCCAAATGGCAAGAGATTATACAACCAAATTCTATTCTAAATATAGATTCTGTGGACTCCCCACCACCATCTTTGACACTTTGCCAGAAGCATTTTGGAAACATTCTCTAAACTCTTTTCCTCATATTCCATAAGAGGTTTTTCTCTGGTGTGAGAAACAGAGCCTGCCATCTAGCAAGTTAGTTGTGGTGAATAATAAGAAAAGTATGGATAAGGATTTGAGTTGGATGAAGATATTGGAGATGACAACCAACATACCACCCATTTCCTATTAGATAACACTATTATTTGCCAAAGCCTCAGGGATTAACTCCTCAGCATTACCTTTTATACTGTCCTAAGTACACCATACAAATCACTAACAGATCTCCTTCAAATTATTTTTGTGTCCTGTTACGATTGCAAACACTCACCCACTCAGCATTCCAGTTTGATATTCTATGTGGGAAATGATTGCTTCCCATGTATTAAAGCTATAGTTGTCAAGAGTGTGCCAAGAGCTTCCCTTCAAGCCATTAAGTTGCTGCTCGAGGAATATTTCAACTTTATCCTGATGCCCCATCCACTTTGATTTTGTGGCCAGCTCAACCAAGAAGAGAGGCAGACATCCTCTCTCATCTCACAAATAGGAGTGCCAGGTTATACTCCAGAAACACTCTTAAAAATTATATGCAAGGAAGAATCCTACTTCATAGATGACTTCTTCTGTCATTATCACTAGATTCATTTAGACATTTAATCATCCCCTTTTGCTCTGTCTAAACTACCAGAGGCATTGGAGCTTGATGACTTTCAATATACCAAGTCTCCCCCACTCCAAAAAAAAAAAAAAAAAAAAAAAAAAGTCTTCTTTTTGCTAGGCATCATAAATGGTATACTATAGTGCTTTGGACCTTGGACTAAAAGAATTCCTTTTTTCTGATATACTAAAATAATGAGGAAAATATTTTGGTCCAAAACTGAGGACTATGGAATTCCATTTATGATATCTATTAAAAGGGAGACTTTATTTTTTTAAAAAATAACAAGGCTTTTAACCTATCCAACACATACATCAGATCATCTCTAATTGATAAATCTATGTTATTGAGAGGTAACAGGTTATCATTATAAAATTTATCAGACAAGCTCTTTTCAAATGGAATAAAGGGATATTTATGTAGGTATTCTTCAAACAAAAGTTGCCAACAGCTGTAACACCACAAAATATTTTCCAGGCATCACTAAAATGCTGTGGGCATTTTCCATCATTTTCCCATTGTTTTCCATTGTTGCTGGGCCTTGCTAGAATAGCTTAGAATAGGTGCTTTTAATTTGTTGCTATTGTTGCCTGTCTCCAAGTCAACACTGACTTCTAGCGACCCTATTTTAGGGTTTTCTTGGCAAGATTTATTTAGAGAATGTTTGCCATTGAGGCTGAGAGAGTGTGACTTGCCCAAAGTCATCCAGTGGCTTTCCGTGCCTGAGTAGAGATTTAAACCCTATAGTCCTTAGCCAATCCAGATCCAGAATAGGATAGTCTTATTTCTTTCAGCAATAACCATTTTAACAACCAAAAAAACCCAAAAACCAAAAAAACTTTTTGCTTAAATAAATAAATGTTTGATGTGGAGAATCTAATAATACCTGGTTGCTGCAACACTATCTCACAAACTGGATACGTTTACCTATTTGAAGATGCAGGCAAATTCCAGGTCTCTGAAATTGTTAAAATTGAGGTTTTCACAGTTACTAGTGGTCCATGTAATCCCTTTGATTTTCATACAAGCTGTACCAATAGAAAGTTTTATATATATTGGTGTTCAGATCTGCTGACAGAAACTTCATGATAAATAGATATAAAAAGTTCACTTGTGAGGTCTCCTAAGCAATTCTCTAGATTTATCAACAGACATCACTAAGGACATCAAAAAGGCAGTTGTTTGCAGCTCATAAGTCTAGAAATGGTTGCAAAAACATTTCTAAGGATTTGGAGCACCACCAATCCACTGTATCTATCTAAAAAGAGAGAAAAATCAAGTCCACAGTCACTCTATCCAGAAGTAGTCATCCTATCAGAATCTCTCCAAGAACAAACAACTTGGTCCACCAAATATAGTTCTGAGAGAAGGATGCTTTGTAACTTCAAGTGGAGAAATCAAACATCATTGTCTCTGTTTTACTGTCTTTCCTATTCAGCTGGGTTGATTGACTTATTTTTTGTCTGCACATATGCTTCCAACTATAACCTCCCAAACTAAGAAAGTAAACACTGTAGCCATAATTTCATCACTTTAATTCTCCTGCACACTATTTTATCATCTTTGCCAGATTAAGAAGCCTGTTACCTCCAAAAACTAGCATGATATTGTTTGCACTTTTTTGTTGGGTTAATAAAACTATCACCACAAGATGGATTTTGCTTTTCTTTGGTGAAATTTTGTTCATGACCTTTCACAAATACACCCGTGCATTTAGAAATTCTCATGTGGTCTCCTTCCTGAACACTTGAACTACCTCTCTCTCTCTCTCTCTTTTAATAGTGTCCCTATAAACTGTTTTCCATATAGAGATATTGCATTAGAATAACTGACACCCGCAGATCTCACTTTTATGGTAAGTGAAAACTACAATTATAAGGTTTTTAGAACAGTGGCAGTACAGCAATATATATAAAGATGTTATCTGTTGTGAAATATCCCCACACTTTTGTTCCATGCCCCTGGCTTCACTTCATTATTGGTGATGCAGCAATGAACCTCTCCTAAGCATTTTACTGCTTTTCAGCCTCATGAAATATGACTATTATTATCATTTATTTGTATAGCACCATCACTGCACATAGCACTTTGCAAGTAAAAGACCAACCCAAAAAAACCTTAGTTCCCTGTCCTCAGGTTTACAGCCTAATAAATAGGAAGTTAACCTCCCCCAAACTCCCAACTTTCTGAAGCTAATATGTTTTCTTTAGAATTTCTTCATGCTCTCCCATTTTATGAGCCAATATAGGTATGAGGACAGGGAGCAGAATGAACTCTTTTTATTAGTGCAAAATTACAACAAAGTAAAGGAAGCACATGAGATGTAGGATACATTTACATCAAAGCAGGTTTGGTTCCCCACCCTTATCTCTTCGAAGAGGGATCCATGTTAAGCCACTGCAAGGGTAAGGTAGTGGAAATGGTTTCTACAGGGCCATTCCCACTGACATGTGCACTATTGTTCACATTTTACAATAGTAAGTGTACAATAAGAATAACAATCTACTAGAAATTTATACTAACATCTAATTAAAAAAAGAAATACCAACAAAGAAAAAGCAAAATCCAAAAACTAGCCAAAGCAAAATATAAGCAAAAATACATTTTCTCCAAAACTAAATGTTACCCTAGCCAAAGTCCCTAAGAAATATGGTTGCCCTCTTCTGGAGGAAGAGCTGTCTTTGTAACTGGACAGTTCCACCATCCCAAGTTAGATGAAAATGGATCAGACAGAACATCAGGTCTAAGCCTTGCAGAAAGCACAACTGGGTGATGTCCAGGCATCTTCTGGAGCAGTATCAACCTTTGCAACAGAGTCATATCCCACCCACAAAATAAAAACAAACATACTGACCCATTTCAGATGTCTGCTGAGGAATACCACTGAATTCAAAAAGTCTCACTTCCTGGTAAGTATAGGATGGACTGCAGCCACTCTCAAAGAGGATCTTTGTCCCCAGGCCATTTCCTCTGCCCGCTTTTTCTCATTCAAACACACAACCTTTCTGTCTCTCTCACACACATATACAGTGTAATTTCCCCCCTCTCAACACAGCTTTCAAAATTGAGTTACAAAACCCCTGCCATCTAGCCAAGAAAAAGAGGGCAGACATACTAAGTGGAAGGAATTCTCCTTATTGTATATACAAACACACAAGCTAGGTTACACATCAATAGTACTTGCACTTCTTTGACACTGAAAATGCCTTACTGGCAATGACAATATTTATCATTTAATCTTCAATAGCACCACTCCAAACCAGCTGCAATAATCTGGACCAAATCACAAGTCATCCTGCTTTTGAGTAGACCCCTTACTCCAAGCAGTCTAGTGTCTGCCACCTCATAGTTCATTGAATCTGGTAAATCAATGTGTGACAATTATGACCAAATTGAAAACCCGGGATTCCAAAGGATGTAGCCTTGACAGCTAAAGTGAGATCAAACTGCTGTAATTGTGTATTGTGAAAGAGTATTCTTAGAGTGTATATTATAAAATGTGTGAAAATGTAATGAGGATTTTTATGCTATGGCTTTCCGGATATGTAATAATAATAATAATAATAATAATAATAATAATAATAATATAAGTAGTAGTACTTGCCCTGGTAATCTCTCGTTTGGATTTCTGTAATGCACTCTACATGGGGCTACCTCTGTGCCACGTTTGAAAGCTTCAGTTGGTTCAAAATGTGGCAGCCAGATTGGTCACCAGAACATCTAGGTTGGACCATATAACACGTATATTAAAATATCTTCATTGGCTGCCAATTAGCTTCAGGGTGCAGTACAAAGTGTTGGTTATTACCTTTAAAGCCCTACATGGCTTGGACCCAAGTTACTTGAAGGAACGCCTCTCCCCACACAATCCACCCCGCACTCTCAGAACATCTAGGAAGAACTTATTAGAACACCATAGAACCAGACTCACCACGACTTCCCAAAGATCGTACACAGCCACAGCCCCCATGTTATGGAATGGCCTACTTGAAGAGATCCGTCTTATTACTATGCTAGATGCCTTTAAGAAGGCACTTAAGACGAAGCTCTTCCAGTGGGCCTATCCATTTGATCTTCTAGATTTCTAGATTCTGATGACAATTGGCTATTTTATTTTATTTTATTTTATTTTTATTTATTATTGTTGTTCAGTCTGTTAGAATATCAGGAGTGCCTGTTATCAGCTTCTGCTGATACGCCAGCTGCGCCCTTTCCTGGAAAATAGGGATCTCGAAAATGTGGTACACGCTCTGGTAACCTCACGTCTGGACTTCTGTAACACACTCTACATGGAGCTACCCTTGTGTTTAACTCAGAAACTTCAATTAGTTCAAAACATGGCAGCCAGGTTGCTTACTGGTACATCTAGGAGAGAGCACATTACACCAGTGCTGAAATCTCTCCACTGGCTGCCCATTAGTTTCCGAGCACAGTACAAGGTGTTGGTTATGACCTTTAAAGCCCTACATGGCTTGGGTCCAACTTATCTTCAGGACCGCCTCCTTCCTTATGACCCCCCCCCCCCCCCCCCCCCGAGCACTTCAGTCCTCTGGGAGGAACCTGCTACAGCCCATAAAAACCAGGCTGTTGGTGACCTCCCAGAGGACCTTCTCTGCCTCCACTCCCAGATTATGGAATGGCCTGCCGGATGAGATCCGTCTCATTACTACCCTTGACAGCTTCAAAAAGGCAATCAAGATGGATCTTTTCTGGCAGGCCTTCCCTGAATAACTTCCCAGCCCAATAAAGAAAAGGAGAAGACATTGATTCTGGCTCTTAACTGCCGTACTATATTGTTTTTATCTCGTATTTTAATTTAGTAATAGTTTAATATATTTTTAAGGGGTGGGTGGGTTAGGGAAGGGATTCTTGGATTTAACTTGTGATGTTGTTTAATTTGTTGTACGCCACCCCAATTGTGCTGCAGAGGGGCGGGATAAAAATAAAAATTATTATTATTATTATTATTATGGATGGGATATACAGTCAAAGTAGAAATGTAGAGATGTGTGTGTGAAAATTTCCTATGGGAACAGTGTCTACTGAAAACAAAGAGGGCTCAGCTAAGCAGGTGTTTAGAAGTCAAAACATGTGCTCACAGGGCAGAATAACAAAAACACGGTTGAGCCTGGGAACAGACAGATAACACATAAACATATGAGCTCATGGGAAGGAAGTCACATGGAGAGATGACATACAGCTAGAGGTTGGGTTAAAACACATCATCCAATCATTGTATGGTTAACACCCAGAAGGTGGAGTATGGGAAGGGCCAAGAGTTTTCTTTGTTCTCCTTGTTTATATATGCATGTAATGTGTTCATTTGTATCAGCACCTACTACTACAACCTACACCTGGATCTGTAAACATGGATCTGTAACTTTTTCTATTGCTGTATTTCTACAACAACATCGGCAAGATGTGATCCTATAGTGTTTTGCCATCAGCAAGATGGACTGTATATTTCTTTTCTTGTTTTCTTTATGGAACAATAAAGCTTTACTTTAGATCTACAAAATGTGTCTTCTTGCAAGTAGCATAGAAGAGGCTGATGAAGGAAGCTGGTTCTGAACTCTGCTGCATTTCACATCACATCCAAATTCAACATGGTCTTACTATTTTATTGTTTGTATTTTGCACATTGTATTCATTTTATTGTGTAATCCCATCTCGATCTGTAGGGAGAGATGGGAAATATAAATAAAAATTATTATTCTTATTATAAAAACAAATTATATCCCGCCCCTCTGCAGAGCAATTGGGGCGGCTTACTGTATTAAAATTAACATAAATACAATCCCCATCTCAACCCAGACAACCCCAAAAACTCACCCACCCCTAAAAAGGTGTGTGTCAAATATTTAGACAGATTGATGTATTAGTGTTATAGCCAATCAGGTAGAACAATTAGTGAAATCTCGTTTTATTTGAAGAAGCAAAAACAGCAGCTTTTAGCTACAGACTGAGAATTTTATTTTCTTGAATTAAATTAAAATCATATGACTACAGCATATATTTAAAAACCAAATATTTCTATTAATGACTCTGAATCTTTTTCTTCATATGGCAAGCATCATAGAAAAAATAAACCTTGTGCAAACTAAGAGTGGCACTATAGAAAAACATGGTTATAAAGATCTAGACACACTTCTATTCAAAACATTCACACTTGGTAACTTGGGGAAAGAATATGGAATGCATAGAACTATTTCTGTACAGAGACAGTACTGTTCATAATACATTAAAACTAAATGAGACTTTTCACAGACAGATGTGATTCTGCTTTTACAAGGTCAAATAAACTTAAAGGAATAAAGTATGTGAGATATAATAATCATTTTCATAGCTGCTGCTTGGAAATCATATACATTATGATTAATTATGGCAAAAAGTTGCAAGTAGTTGTTTTTTATTTTTATAACTCTGTGTGTGTGCGTGTGCGCGCGCATGCGTGCGCCTTCATGTAACCTGTCAACTCATGGTGACCCCATGAATTCATCGGGTTTTCTTAGGCAAGGAATACTCAGAAATATAGCTTCAACACCTACTGAACTTAAAGAAGGCACCTTTGCAAAAGGATTGATAATATCCAGATACCATGACTCAGTTCCTTCAATGATAAATTTATTATTTGATCCAGGATTCTGTGTTGTGTGAAGAAACAAATTTCAACTCACATTTGTAAGGAGTAAGGTCCTATCCATACCAGCAAAATGGCTCTCTCTGACCTTGTAGTATTCTGTCCTTGTTTGCCCACCATTAGCAAAGATAAACCTGAGAGCATGTGGGCTAACACAATGGGACAATGTATGCGTAATGGATTCTCATGTGTAACCAACTGAAATAAATGAGGCAAGGATGAGCAGCATCTACATTTGGATGTACCTCTAAATGCACATCTAAATTCAGGTGACTTTTCTTGCCATAACATTGCATTGCATGAGATACGTATTTGCATGGGTCCCCTTGCTTTGGCAATAGGAGTATGTCCCTCTCCATACTGACACCCTTCCCTTTGCAAACAGTTCCCAAAATACTAAGGGGCTCAAAAATGCTAAAAAGAATGGTTCATTTCACAGGGCTATTCATGAAATCTCTCACTCACATACACACACATCATACCTGCCAACTGTCTGAATCTGACTCAGACAATCCTGATTAAGGCTCTGTTGTTCCATTTTCCAGTTGCTTTTAAAATGCCCCAGTTTCTCTCTTCTCCTCCCACTTTTCCCCTTTGGCTTCAGCTTGGTTCAATTGCTGCAGACTGAGTTAAGAGTGCAAAAGTAGTTTTTAATTAAATTAACTTTTAGAAGCAGGGAAGAGAGAGGAGAGGAGGGAGAAGAATCTTGCCATTCCCTGTAGACTCAGGGGAAAGCAAACTACTTCAGTCCCTCCTTGTTTGTGTATACCTTTTCATTAATAACATTTACTATCTTGACCACACTCTAATGTTGCTTGGCCACATGTATCTCAGTTTTCATCTGTGAGATACTGGAGGGTATCTCACTCACTCACTCGCTCTTGTCTGTCTGTCTTCTCTCCCACACATTCACCCACACTTAAGCTCATAACTAGTTGTCATAACATGCAGTTAATACCTTTAAAAGCTACCCATTGCTTTGACTCTCAGACCATGCTACATGCTTGCTAAGACAGGGATTTACTGGCTAGAGCTGTGCACAAATTACCTCTCATACTCTAGGAGGAGGAGAAATTCCTCATGTTTGTTGAGGATGAGGCTTTCCATTAAAAGTGGTAGTAGCAATAGTTTCATGGCTTCCTTTTTCCTTGAGGTTCCTCAATACTTCCACTGCTACAAGCGGAAACTGTACTGGCATACTGATTGGGGCGATGAGATGGCACCCATTATACATACACAAAGCATGGGAAGTGTTCAGAAAAAATTCTTCCAAGTGGCTGTTGTTGAGTTTTCCCCCTCCCCCTTCAAATAGTCAAGAAAAAGAAAAAAATGTGAAATGTTCCCAGGGAAAAGAAATATTTCCTTTTTAAAAAAGAAAATCTTAGTTCTATCTGGAACAAATTAGTTGTCCATCTAGACATCTCTTGCCAGTATTTCCCCATCTATTTCCCCACTTTTCTACATCAACAGTTCTTGTGATTCCCAAAAGGCTCTTTGGCCACCTCTAAGCCAGAAACACATAAAGCTAGCATGGAATGCAGACAAAGGGATGAAATGGAAGCCTCAAAATCTGCTGCCATTCATCTAGTAATGTGAGAACTGGATTCCTGTATCATTAGGTGTTACTTTTTATATCACACTCCATAATGTGAACTGTTCTGTCTCAATGAAGCAGTATGATATATTGACAGAAAAGCTGAACCGGGACTTGGGAGATCCAGGTTCCACCTTCCACTGATCCATGAACATCACTGGGTGACCCTAAGCCAGGCTCTCACTCTCTTTCTCAGCTTAGCCTAACTCACAGGGTTGTCGTAGTAAGTATAAAGCAGGGGTAGGGAAACTGTGGCCCCTGAACTCCACTGGATATCACATTTCATTCCACAACTCCCCAAAGTCTCTCAAAACCACTTACAAACTTAGTAGTTTGGCTCCCACAACCATGAGCAAGATCGTTACATACATCCAGAAGCTGGGGTGGGGGACCCCAGAACATCTGCTGAAAACTGGAAGTGAGGTGATATCACTTCAGTTTCCATCAGACTTGCAACTGTAGTCCTTGGAAGAATGCAGGTGAAAAATGGTCTCCATCCTCTCTATAGCTGCCCTCTCCTGCAATAATCTGAGGAGGAGCACCCCCAGGTACCACCTTGAGCTCATAAGAGGAAAGATGGGCTATGAATGACATAAATCATCCAACAATAAATAGCTTATGGCAAAAGGTCTTAAATGTTACTAAGACTTTGTTTGGTTGCCTTTGGAGCTGCACATGTTGCAACACAGTAGATGTGACCACAGAGCCAACAAAAGCCTGCACACTGCCAATGTTTTCCACACTCCTTCCAACAAGAAAGGCAACACTGATAAATGGACCAAAACAAAATCAGTGGGAATAGGCAGCTTTTAGATCTCCTCAGGAACCACTGGCAGCCTCAAAATATTAGCTGCACACACAGCCAAAGTGATTTACAGTGCTCTTGCAACAGGAAACATATTTGCCAGTGAGCATTTGCCAACACTGAAGTCTGCAGGAGAATCTAAACAGAAGTAAGATTTGTGTAAGGTAAATAAGGAATGAACAGCAAACAATAAACAGCTCCCTAGGATAGACGCTGAACACAAAGACTAGTGTGCTGGGAAAGCTCCGTATTTGCTTAAAGGGAACATACATTTTTAAAATAAAAGTTACAATGTGGAATGTTTTCATGAAATCGTAAGTGAAGATTTTGCTAAAACATTGGGATATGATTCTTTTCTGCACATATGCAGCCCTATATTTCCTCTCTCTTCCAGCATGTTCATGCAGCTTACTCCTTCCACTCAAGATGCTCACAGATTATGTTGCTCAAATGAGCAAAGAATGAGAGGGTGGAAGGATGGGGAGATGTGGGAGCAATATACCAGCCTCCCATTCTAACTAACAACCTACCTGTCTGAACACTAGTGAGTGCATGCTAAGCAGTGAGGCAGGAAATATGTTGTTATATATCCCCTGGGCCTGCACTCGTTGGCCAAAGGCTCATGGTTTTCCCGGCCTCACATCATCCTGTATGGACAATGCATGTCAATAGCCTTGGCCCAGGATCAGCCATTCTGGATGCTGATCTGACAGTCCTGTTCCAATCCTGGCCCAAAGAAGCCTTGGAACTCTACAGCAACAGCTGGCATACCACATGTCCTTATGCACCCCTTACCTGTTGCTGCTGTCATGTTTTCTCTGAAGGTCCCTATCACAGCCTGTAATGTCAGATGGGGGCACTTGACCATGTGGATGTAACTAGGTGCCCTGTTTCTGTCCTTATGTGCAACAATGTGGGCCTTCAGTGAAGATGTGACGGTGGTGACAGGTAAGGACATGGGACAACAGCGGTTCCATGACACAGCAGCAAGCACATGTGTAAACACCTGTCCCTTGCTGTACTGGCCTGGGAAGTGACCTGGGTCAGACCCAGGGGCAGAATACCATGGGCTTGGCCTCTGGTATCCTGCCTGTCTGCTCAGGCCCTCCAACTGCCTTAATTGGGCAGGGACAGTCCCAACTAATCCCCTGTCATTGTAAAAAAGTAGTTTGCACTCACTCAACTCAGTATTGGGGAGAGGAGAGGAAGGGATAGAACTTTGTCCTTCCCTGGAAGCTCAAACAAAAGCAACCTGCTGCAGCCTCTTGTAGCTTGTGTGTGTCCTTCCTCATTAATAATTTTTTCCATCTTGACCACACTTTGATATTTCATGGACACATATGTCCCATTTTCCATCTGTGAAATCTTGGAGTGTATGTTGTTATGCCTTATGGCAGAGGTGGAAATTGTGCTGTCCTCTAGGTGCCATTGAACTACAGTTCCCAGCAGTCCTGACTGCCACAGTAAATGGTAAAGATGGGAGCTGGATATAGGGCAGGTTTGAGGATTGGGTGGCCCTCCAAGTATTCTTGGACTGCATCATCCATGACTGCACACCAGTGGCTATGCTAGTAAGGGCTGAGAAAGTTTCAGAGTTAGAAAACCTGTGGCATGGGCAATAGTTGGAGGACTATAAGGTTGCTTGTTCTGTTTTCCAAGTGATATTCATTGATGCTATAAGGTCATTGGTGTTAAATTTGCTCACTTGTCTTCAGAATATGAAGATTGTTAAAAAAAAAAATGTCCACCTGTTTTCCATTCATTGGCTCCCTTCAGTTCTGCCTCACATGCCTTCAGAGCTTCAAAAGCTACTTTTAAAAGTGAAGAATTAAAAGTAGTTAAGTTCCAAAACAGGTTAGTTACTGCTGTGATTACAATTTTGCCATTCCACATATGTAACCAAAATATTATTTTTAATTGCTTTTTAAAAATCTTGATGCTAATGATCTAGGCCTTGATAATCTAGGCCTATGGTTCAAATACACTTTGCTCTTTTCTCTTTTGTAGTTGATTCAACACACACAACAGAGCATGAGGCAGCAGCGTGAGAAAGTGCTTGAGCTTTGTGATGTTCATCCTCCATCATTTAATAAGACCACACTCCCATAAATATAAAAATAACTAAAATTTGTGCTGACATTGCAAAAGGGGTGAAATTATCTCTTCTTAAGTTACATTATTAACATTATTAACTTCTTGTTAACTGCCCTCAAGTTGATCTCGACTCATGGCGACCCTATGGATGAGACATCTCCAAGGTCCTCTGTCCTCCACTGCTCTGCTTAATTCCTGCAACCCCTTAATACCTGTGACCTCCTTAATAGAGTCCATTCATCTGGCATGTGGCCTTCTTCTCTTCCTATTTCTCTCCACCTTTCCCAGCATTATTGTTTTTTTCCCCCCGAGTCCTCTCTTCTCATGATGTGTCCGAAGTACAACAGTCTCAGTTTGGTCATCTTGGCTTCCAGGGAGGTTTTGGGCTTGATCTGCTCTAGGACCCATTGGTCTGTCCTTTTGGCTGTCCATGGGATCCTCAACACTCTTCTCCAGCACCACATCTCAAATGAATTGATTTTCTTCCTATCATCATTCTTAACTGTCCAGCTCTCACATCCATACGTAGTAATAGGGAATTCAGTGGCTCGTATGATTCTAACTTTTGTGCTGAGTTGTATGGCTTTGCATTTTAGGATCTTTTCTAGTTCTTTCATAGCCACCCTCCCCATTCTTAATCTTCTGATTTCCTGACTGCAGTCCCCATTTCTATCAATGTTTGATCCCAGGTATGGAAATTCTTTTACTATTTCTATTTCTTCATTGTCTAGGTTGAAATTGTGAAGGTCCCTGATGGTGATTATTTTTGTTTTCTTTATATTCAACATTAAGCCTGTCTTTGCACTTATTTCTTTGATCTTTCTTAGTAAGTATTCCAGGTCTGTGAGATTTTCTGCTAGTACTATGGTGTCATCTGCATATCTTAGGTTGTTGATATTCCTTCCTCCTATTTTTACTCCTCCTTCTTCTGTGTCCAAGCCTGCTTTTCTTATATGTTCTACATACAAGTTGAACAGATAGGGTAAAAGGATGCAGCCTTGTCTGACACCTTTGCCAATTGGGAACCATTCTGTTTCTCCATGTTCTGTTCTGACAGTTGCCTCTTGTCCTGAGTACAGATTCCTCATCAAGACTATCAGATGATTTGGTACTTCCATGTGGTTAAGGGCATTCCGCAGCCTTTCATGATCTATGCAGACAAAGCACATTCTGATTTTCTTTTGTAATTCCTTGCTGCACTCCATTAGCCATCATATGTTTGTAATGTGGTCCCTAGTGCCTCTTCCTTTCCTGACCCCCACTTGAACCTCTGTGATTTCTCTCTCTATGTATGGTTGAAGTCTATGTTGCAGAATTTTGAGCATGATTTTGCTTGAGTGGGAGATCACTGCTATGGTCCTATAGTTGCTGCAGTCTCTTGTGTCTCCCTTTGTATGGATGGGCATGTATATTGATCACTTCCAATCTGTTGGCCATTGTTTTGTTTTCCATATGTTGACATATGTTGGTTAGCACTAGAATTGACTCTGTCGATGTGGATTGCAGCAGTTCAATTGGAATATCATCTTTTCCTGGTGATTTGTTTTTCACTATTTCTCTTATTGCAGTTTCCACCTCGCTTTTTAGAATTTGGGGATTCATCTTCATATGGCTCCTCATTCCATATATCCTTCATTTTGACATCTCTTTTGTATAATTCTTCTGTGTATTGTATCCAACATCTTTTTATTTCTTCCTGGTCTTGAATTATGTTATTTTTATTGTCCTAGATCATTCCACTCCTTGGTTTGAATTTTCCTTTGATTTCCCAGATCTTGTGAAACAGATCTCTTGTTCTTCCCTTTTTGTTGTTGTCTTCTATTTCTCTGCATTGGTCACTGTAGTAATTTTCTTTATCTTTCTGCACAAGCCGTTGTACTGCTGCATTCATAATTCTAAGTTTGTTCCTATCTCCCTTTTGTTTTTTCCCCTCTTCTTTTCTTTATTGCTTCTAGTATTTTTTCTCTCATATTTTTTCTCTCTTTCTTTTTGTTTATTGAAAGTGTCTATCTGCCTTCTTCTTTTTTTATGTCCCTGGCTTCAGACCATAGTTCCTCTGGTTCTCAGTCTATTATGCTTAGTAGTGCAAATCTGTTTCTTATGTTGTCAGTAAATTCTGTTCAGATATTTTTAGATCATATTTTGGTATAATCACTGGTTTTGTTTTCTTCTTGAGTCTTACTCTTATTTTTGTTATTAATAATTCGTGATATGTGTCACAGTCTGCGCCTGGTCTAGTCTTGGCCACCAGTATAGAGTTCCACCATCTTTTACTTCCAATTATATAATCTATTTGATTTTTGTGTTGACCATGTGGTGATGTCCATGTGTGTAGCTTTCTTTCTGGTTCTATGAAGAATGTGTTTGCAATGAATAGGTTGTTGGCTTCACAAAAATCTGAGATGCTCACCTGCTTCATTTTTTCTTTTTCTTTTTTCTTTTTGCCTAATCCAAATCTGCCTACTGTTTTTGAATCTTCTTTGCTTCCAACTTTTGTGTTCCAATCTCCAATGATCAGCTTGACATCCTGTGTTGGTGTACCGTCAGTTTCTTTCTTTACTCCTTCATAGAATCTATCAATTTCTTCCTGTTCTGCCTCTGTGGTTGGTCCATATACTTGAATTATGGTGATATTCATAGGTTTCCCATGGAGCCTTACTGAAATAATTTGGTCTGATTTTGCATTGTATTCTCTGTTTGCTTTTGCCACATCTTTTCTTAGTATGAAATCCACCCCATTTCTTCTTGTCTTTTTGTTGCCTGAGTAGAACACTGTGTGGTTGTCTGATTCAAAGTGGCCCATTCCTGTCTATTTTAACTCACTCACCCCCAGTACTGCTATGTTCATGCGTTCCATTTTTACTGTGTCTAGCTTCCCTTGGCTCATGCTTCTCACATTCCATGTCTCTATTTTATGTGTAATACTGCTTTGAATGCCATTGGACTTCCTAAGGGTGTCTGCTATTTGTCTTAGCATCTTTCTTATGCCTTGGCTAATCTTGCTAATGTGATATCCCTTTATGTCTCCATCCTTCCATTTCTGTTAATGCTCTGATCCTGCCTGTGTCTCAGTTGGGGTGTCTCATCATAGGGTTTACTAGGTGGTGAGGTTGGCCACCTACACCTCCCTGTGCGCAGTGCCAACCAATGTTAGCTATGGTGTCACTACAATTCACTCCTGTCAGTGACACCCACCACTACTGCTGCTGCCCAGTATCTGCTTGTCTCCCTCTATTATTCCTCCCATTGTTGTTTGCTTGCTTTCCTACCCATCCCCTTATGTGTCCCTTCCTAACATATTGGCTTTTTAACCATGTGCTGTTATCTTGATTGTTTAATATTCTCTCTGTTAATGAATTTTAAATATTTTCAACTCTATAGATTATGTTCAACAGCTAATAATAATAATAATAATAATAATAATAGAAACTGGATTAATTACAAGTAAGTAGTTATTAATAATTCTCCTTATTTGCAACCAGCTACTTCAAAGTTCCGGTGCTTCCAGACTTGTCTAGTTGGTAGTCTGATAGCTGGATAGTAATCAGTTGTGTACTTTTATTAGCAATATGCCCAACTTTTTCAGAGGGCAAGAGAATAAATAGTTGCTGTACAGCTTACTGTTCCAGTGGCAGGGCATTATTATGACACCCTGCTCCTTCACACCCAATATTTCAGCAGTACTGTGTTTTTATTTAATTTTATGAGCAGGAGTGAGCTTTAACCAACATTCATTGCAATGTCATGATGTTGGCTTAATGTCTCCGCTAAATACAAATGGAAACAAACATCAAGATGGAGAAAGTGCTCCTAACAAGGGGGTTGGGGAATGGCAGATGTTTATATAAGCCAGACTGGACTTGTGAAAAATCTACTCATAGGGAATTGTTCAACTGCCCCTCACCCCCCATTGGGATAAAGTTATGAGTTAAGATTGAATATGAGTTCATTTCCAGCATCTGGGGAATTACAGAATTTAATATTCCCCAGACAGATAAAAGGGATAAGAGAAAAATATGTTTTCCTGATGTTTCCAGATAGGTCTGAAAGCTCAAGAAAATGTGGCCTGTCTTTCTGTAAAAAGCAGAGAGGGGAGAGAGAAATATCTTGTTGAGATTTTTATTTTTATTATTTTACTTTCATGGTTTAGACTTTACAAGACAAGGAAAAAGGAACTCTGGATTTTTCATGACAGCTGTCAACAATTTAAAGACATTTGTGAAAAGAACTAGAGTCATAGTGAGGGAAAGCTTCGCTTATGAACTTCTCTAGTGGGAACAGACTGTATGCTTGATGCTTGAAAAAAAATTTCTAGCACCATAAGGTTCTTCCTAGCAGATGGGATGGACATAGGCATTGAAGGACGGTACTCCCATGTTCTTAATACTTGGGCAGAAGATGGTGTAGAGTCTGCAGGGCTTCCCACTTCCTATAGCTCTTATGTATGACAAGTTACTCCTGCCAAAAAGGGTTGTTGGAATATATTTACAAGGAATGCTGCAAATCTGCCCATCTTTCTGTCTTTCTGTAACCAGAAGATCCATACCCTAGGCCTGCAGGATTATTATGACATGTTGGCTTTAAACTGCAATTTTAGCAAGCAAATAGTGCCTGTGGCAGTACTTATTGCACAACGTTGCCTCAAAACCATTGCTGATGTGCCACTGAAGTGTTCTTATAGAGCATCTTTTAATTGATGGGAAAACCATTCAATAAGCAACCAATCACGCTGCCACCTCATTACACCATGGGTGTGATAGTGAGAGTCAACAGCAGTCTTGATATTGGGCAGGCATGTGTTGTCAGTCTCCTCCTTTCCCCCATCTCCCTTCCTCTTTACTATTCTCAAGCAGCCTGTTTTCTCCTCCCTCCCACTTTTACACTTTCTTTTTTCTTCTACTAAATTGCATTCCCACAGATGCTCCTAGTGGCTGCAAATGGCTCGCATGTCAGTGGGACAGTAAATTCATTCCAGATTTTATTCTGAACGTCAAAGGAGCTATCCAATGTACAGAACCTATGGGGGGGGGGACCTTATGTATTGGATGTCTCCTTTGAAGTTCAGAATAAAACACAGAACAGACTCACCATCTCAGTAACATGGGAGCCATTAGCCACTATTTCCTATGATCCAAATCCCTGCCATGTAACTTCATTTTCATGCCAAGGGACAACAGGGCTCAAGGCTGATATCAAAGCAAGGGTATAAAACTTCATAAATTTCACTCTCATGGGGAAGGATGAATATTTTTAATCATTTATTTCCTTTCAGTGAGAAAGTTGTCATTTTTGAAGACTATTTACAATTTTGGATTTATTCTTTGCCAAAAACAAATGTACTTTTGCACAAGAAACAGCATCTTATGCACATCATAGTTTCCTGCAAAGAAAACATTTTCTGCATAGAATATTTTTTGTACAGAAATATTATTTTCTTCATGTCTACAAAATAAAACAAACTTTCCTTACAGAATTTTTTTCCTGGCAGATACATTATTTTCTGCATTTTAAAAATGCTTTTTTTACACACACAAAAACCCCACATGCACTTTTCACATAGAATAAATAGTCCCAAACTTCAGATTCTTGTATGTCCAGAACTCTCCTCATTGAAGTTTCCCAACACTTAAAAAATGTTTTTCAACCATTTTAAAATATATTTGAACATTCTTTCCATTCCAACAAACTACTTAAGGGTCAGGCTGGCTACACTCAGTATGTTACTTGCAGTCAGTGATGTAGACTTGAGTTGATTGACTTGGACTCAAGTCAGACTCGAGTCACTTCAATGACTCAACTTGGACTTGATTCAACAATAAATGATGCTCTGACTTAACTCAAGTCTTGTATGTTTTTAGCAACTGACTTCCTGATCTAATTTCATCCTGAAACAGCAAATGTGTTAGGCAATGGAGTTGAGGTGGCATTGAGGTCTACTCAGCAGCCTGTCCTTACTGCACATTGGCGGGGCATTCTAAAGCTTTTGAAACACTTTGGAGGGTTCCTTCCAGTTCCTTCCCTTCAAATATTTAAACATGACTATCATGTCCCTTCTTAACCTTCTTTTCATCAGGCTAAACATTCTCAACTCCCTATGTCACTTCTCATAGGGCATGGCTTCTAGACCTTTCACCATTTTTGGTCACCATTTTTACCTAACTTTCTGCACATCTTCTTGATTTTCTACACACACCACCACCATCACCATCACCACCTTTTTCTATTAAAGTTGACTCCCAGACTTGAGACTTGGCTTGAGATTTGACTTGAAGGTATCTTGCAAGGACTTGAGACATGAAAATAGAGTGTTGGGGAAACACAAGCCTAATTTTGGAGAATTTATAATTAGCTCAAATATGCGAGTGAAGCGCCCAACTTCACTTTGGAGATCTTGTCCAAATGTATACCAGAGGTATAAGGATTCTGGCAAGGAATGACACTGAAACGGACCAAACTCCAATTAAAGTCTAAAATATTTCTTAAAACATCCAAATACAGCACACACACATACAGCACACACACATACTGACAAGTAGGAAGGAGCGAGAGCGGGGGAGGCAGAAAGGGAAACCAGGATAGAGGGGGATATACTCATGCCCGAGAGACTCCTCCGGACTTCTGTCGAATGTGGATGGGTTCTGTGGAAGGGGCACGACCAGCAAGAGAGGGGGTCATGGGAACTATCTCAGAACGCAGACCGACAGAGATTCAGCATGCACTTCCAAGGTAGCACGAGGTCTGCTAAAATCCAGGGGTTCTTATAGGGAATTTCTGCCTTCTGGCTATGAGTCAAACAATAGGTGGACAAAGGCTTGATGGGTTTACTATTGTTTACCTAAGTCTGGGCATAGTCTAAACAATGCATTTGGTTTCAAAACTATCAAGGAAAGGAAGCTAGAGAAAGGAGTGCAATCAAATCTGATCACTGTCCCATTAAGTGTGAGACTGAGACAAACACCATTATGTATCTTTTCCAATATAATGGGATATTCCCAAGGGCAACTCCCAAAACCTGCCTGTCCAGGAAATGTTTAGTGGTCTTGAGCAACTTCAGCTTGCTTACCTGACCTTACATTTAGGGGATTATGGCTGCCATCTCCCAAGGGTCAGGCTGGGGCCATAGGAAACTCCACATGGCTAAAATATATAAGAAAAATGGAGGACATCCACTAACAAGAGTTTTGAGACTTGACTTGACACTTGGGGTAGACTTGAACAAATCGCTGCTTGCAATCATGGCAGTGAAAAATAGCAACAGGCCCAGGTAGCATTATGTCCTACAGTGCCACATATCAACAGATGGGGACATTCAAGTCTTTTTGCTGACTTCACAGACCTAATAATTTCCCCCCAAAACTATCAAATTTTACCACCTTGTGCGTTGCAACCCTGTCATGAATTCCTTCATTATCCACGTCTGCTTCCTCACCATCACATGGTTGGATTTAAAGCCACATCAAGTTTGGTCCTAATTTAGAGATGTTCCTTCATTTTGGTCAGAGGGCAGGCAAGTTTAAAAAGAGAGAGGAGAAAGAGAAATCCTCCAAACTCATGAAATGCCATAAGTACCAATAAGAAGATAAACTAGAGTCCCTTTGTACCTTTTAATTTTCCTGCATATACAACAGTTGTTTCAGCCATAAAATGAATGTAAATTGTGAACTGACTTTCTCCCTGTTGTCTTTGCTTCAAGAGGCAAAGACTTTTTATTCAGGCAGGCTTTGGCAACTGAGGAAGGGGTCTTTAATAGTAAAGTACTGTGTTCTTAGTGATTTCTTTTTAAAATCACTTCATAATACCTCTGTTATAATAGATGCAAAGGGAACTTGTAGCACCTTTGACACTAAACTGTGCAAAAGAAGCTGTAGTACCAGCTTTCATATAGGTCTACTTCCTCAGATACACATAACCCCAGTCTCTGAAAGCTTATGCTACAACTTCTTTTGCACAGTTAGGCTCAAAGGTGCTACAAGATCCCTTTGCATACTGATATTCTAGACTAACAATACTTTATCTCTGTATTATAATGTGTTTAATTGTCTTTTAATATTACCATTGTGTTTATATCTGTGCCTGTTTTTCTTTTGCTGTGAGCCACTGTGAATTCCAGTTTTGGGAGAAAAGCAGGATAGAAATTGGGGGGAAAGTGAATACATTTTGGGGTGCATGCATCATGCAGGGACATATGTTTGGCAGGAAGCTATGATTGGCTGCAGCTCCTTGAGTGTGCATTTGGGGGCAGACTCAGGTTTGATTCTCCATAGTGTCTGTGAAATGGCTCTTTAAGAGGGAGGAACATTAAAGACAGATGGTCTTCCCCATTGACCCAACCACTCAGTTTAGTACTTGCAAGAGAATTCATTCTACACAGCCACCTACATTGTTCTTTAAATGAAATCTGAGAATCCCTCTGAAGTGTAAAAAAAATTCTTTACTTTAAAATGTGAAATTCATGAGGACTAGCAATTAAGGATAATCTCTTTGATGTGTATTTGTTGCAAGAAGTAATAGGAACTTGACTGCCACCGAAATCCAAAATTAAAGACACCATGGAACCCAATATGTTCCTGAATATTTCAACAGTGTAATGAATTTGAACAAGAGGCTCAAACACAGCAACTTTCCCTTGTGAATTCAGTTCTGTGACATGGATAGATGCACACAGAAGGACAACAAAGCCAAAGGAAATTCAGTCTTCATAATAAGCAAAAAGGTCTCTCCTGAAAATCAACAGATGAAACAAAATGCTACTGTGTTATTGACCCGACTATTCTCATCTTTGCTAAAATATTTGGTACTACTTCAAATACATATTCTAACATGTGTCTATCTTAATGTGCTATACTAAAAATGTAAAAGGCACAGTATGCCCCAATTGCTCTGTAAACGTTTTGCCTGTTCAGTCTGGAATCTGTTAAAAATACTTTAGGAATAATTGAAACATTTCACACATGCAGAATTGATTCAGAGTATTTTTAGATCTAAACCATGTGCACCCTCCCGCCGTTTGTAAAATGGATAATGTTAAAAGAGATCTCAGATTTGCTGACATTCCTTTAGACTGGAGGATACCTAACTAACTATATACATAAAACCAGTTCTGCATTTATCAGTGGGAGAAGAAAAGTGCTCCCTCACCCCGCTGCTGCATCCACAAGGATGAAGGGGCTGCTACTTTTTAAATGCCAGCTTGGACCATGATCACCTTGAAAAAATCCATCATGGGAACAGTTTAGAGAGGGTTGTATTCTATCTGAGGGGAGGGAGATGAAAATTACATCTCTTCTACAGTAATTCTTTTTAAAACGAAATAGAGGTGACTGAAATCCAGATATCCACGTAAGTGAACGAAGTTGTTTTGCAAATTTCTTTTTTCATAGCATTCCCTCTCATGCCTAAAAAGCCATATTTGGCAGCTGGAAGACTCATTTGAGGCCAGACTTCAGGTTACCTAGAATGTGTAATGTGAAGCTATGTCTTCCCCTTTTTAGGAATTAAACGTAGCCTTGGGAAAAATATAGTGTATAGGAGGGAGGTTTAACCTCTCAGCCATAATCAGTATGTAAATTCCCTGCCCACAATGCAGCTGCCAGCCTTGGAGGGAGGAAAGTTCACTCTGACACCATTAAGAAGTTGTCAAGCCTCACAGGAACGTGGCGGTGAGATATACAGTGCACCCTTGGTATCCACTAGGGTATGGTTCCAGGACCCCCCATGGATGCCAAAATCCATGGATGCTCAAATCCCATTAAATACAATGTCATAATAAAATGATGTCTCTTGTTAAAAATGGCAAAATCAAGGTTTGCATCTTGGAATTATATATATTTGCAAGTTGTGGATGGTTCAATCCATGGATAAAGAATCCATGGATACAGAGGCCCAACAGTACCTTCTTTCCCAGTGAAATATTGCATCAATAATAATCAAAAGATTTTTCATTTTTTCTTCTGCTAATTATAGTTGCCTTCTCTTTTGATTATTATTGAAGCAATATTTCACTGAGAAAGAAGGTACTGTTGGCTAACATTCCTTTAGACTGGAGGCATCCATGGGGGGTCCTGGAACCATACCCAGGGTATGGTATCCCCTGTATATCTCACCACCATGTTCCTGTGTCATTTATTTATATATGCTAGTATATTTAGAAAATACAAAGAGGAGGATGAAGAAATGACCTTCTCAAGTCACTCATAACCATCCCAGAGTGGGGATTAGGGATGAGAAGAGGTACTTCACCAGTTATCAGAGCATGAAAAGGTCAGTGCTCAAGCTAACATGTTAAAGCTACTGTTAATCTAAAAATTAACTTGTTCATGTTGACTGTTCTGTGGTATATAGTCTTAATTTATTTATTGCATTAATCTTAACATCTTCCTATTAATAAATATTAATAAATATTTCTATTAATAAAAAAATCCAATTAAAATAAATAACTTGGCTCCAAATTACTCTCCCTCAAAGCAGCAGAGTTCTCCTAGTCACACAAAAAGAGACACAATATTGCGAACATTTCTGAAAATCTGTGCAAATTTGTACCTAAATAGCATTCAAAATAAAAAGTGTAATAGCAAAGGTCATTCACAATGATAAAGGTAGCCCTGGTGCTGAGGTGCCTGTTACTTAGAAGTCTTTAGGGCATTTACCTGAACTATAGCATTAGAGCTATAGTTTAGTCACATTAAACTACAAATCCTGGGATTCCATAGGATGAAGCAAGGGAAATTAAAGTGGTATTGAAGTGTTATAATTTTGTAATGTGGATATGCCCCCAATGAGTTCCATGACTCAGTAGAGACATTAACCTGGATCTCGCATGTCCCACTTAAAAGTCTAATCACATTGTTCTTTCATAAGAAATAAAAACATTTCAAAATCAGATTTATAACAGATTTCAATTTCTCAGTTCATACCCATCTGCCTTATGGTTTAATAAATCAGGTTTGTGGTTATTCTTTTTTCCATTGTAATTTTCCATGGTAATTAAAATTAAACAGACCTTAATATGTTCATACAAACACATCTTAGTAAAGATTTACCTCAACAATATGTTTGTATTGGTGGAACTGACTTCTAGTAGTTTGAGATATTTGAATAGATGTGTCTTTGAGACAAAAACTGTGTAGTAAGATAGAGGAGAAAGTTTTCTGGAATTATATTCTTAAAGTAATTCTTTTCTTTTCTTTTTCTTTTTTGGTTTTTAGTTTTTTTCAGTATTTCTACAATTTTCTGTACTGTCATGCTGCAACAGTAATAGAGAATTGTCTCTGACCAGGTCTGATTCCCAGACTAAGCTGTCTTAACTACTTGGATTTAAAATAAATTTAGTCAGTGTTACTGTGGTCAAGGAATTCACAGTTTGTAAAATTGCCCATTACAATGAATTTATGAAAACTAAATTTAAGTTCCCTTTTTCAATCAGTGAATGTTGTGCAACTGAAACTAACAAATGCAGGATGTCAACTTTGGTTCTAGTGGCCCTCAATACTATGTTCACCTAAGGTTTCCAATTAGGGTCCATTGGTCATTCTTCCCTAGTTCTATATTTGTAAAAGAATTCAATGTGGCTTGAACAAAGTCAGCCTGCCAGGCCTCTTGGGTCAAACTGTTCTAAACCATTCTTTGCAAGCTGTGTTATATAGTAGGTGGTCCCAAACCTACTTTAAAACACAGCCGGACACATCTTCAGCTGGTGTTAATTGTCACACTCCATGGGTTAAGTAGAAACAGGAAGGTTTTATTCCATCTGGGTTGCTGGCAAAATGCAGACCCAGCCTCATCCATGTGGTCTGCTGAGGATAGACAAGCTGTCTAGGATTATTATTCTATTAACTGTTTTAGTTTATGCCATATATGGTTGAGTCTTGAGTGTTTCCTCAGATTTCTGTATCTACTGACTGACCATTCTAGTCTTCAGTATGTCTGTAATATCCTGTGTCTTGAATAAAAAGCTTAACAGGGACGTTTTGTAAAAAACTGAAACTTAATATCATACCTTATACCAAGCTTGGGGCACAGCCTGCATTTTGTCTATTATTTAGCATCTGTACACATTCTACTTAGTTTCCAAAATGCTGAGGACTGTGAGGTGTGAGTGGTGTCATTTTTCCCCTTCCGTGTGGTCCATAGTTAAGCAAGTATTGGCCAACATCCAAAGAACTGAGAAATGTGTTCTGTGAACACAAGAGAGCTATTTCTCAAACAGTGGCTTATAGCTAATGTTATATGCTCACATAAAAATTGTAAGATTCTGCATTATTCTGCTCATACCCAACAACCACTATTAGAGATGCTAGGCCAAATAGCTGAAATAACACATTGCCAAATTACGTCATGAGTTGTTCAACATCTTTTGCAATGTAGTGAAACCCTTGCACAATAAATTGGGCAATGCTTTTTGCAATGGTTTGCAGAATCAAAGTATTCCCTGGTACACAGATGAAAACATTTTTTTGCAATTGGTAGAAGCAGTGATGGGTGGTGACTTCCATATCATGGATCACTGGATCTGCTCTAGATTTTAAGCTAAATTTCAAAGGAGCTGCCCAAAGTTCTGAACCTGTTCCAGGGATAGGGCTTAAGACCCTGGATAGGTCTTTTAAAGTTCACACTAAAATCCAAAGTAGATTTACCACCCCAATGTCATGACAGCCACAAGGCAGGGAAGGGTAGAAACTGTGTGCTAGCAAAATGACACCCCTGGACATAGCTCAGTAGCACCCCTCTACACACTGCCTATGTTAACTGCCTACAAGTCAACTTCAACTTATGACAACCCTATGAATAAGACATCTCCAAAACTTCCTGTTCTCAGTAGCCTGTTCAGGTATTGCAGACTCAGAGCTGACACACAGTCATACCAGATAATAAACTTAAAGATATTGCAGAAACAGTTTTATATACAACATTTTTAATAATTTTGGGCATGAAATGAAGTTTATATACATTGAACTGCCAAAAAGCAAAGGTGTTACTATATCAGCCACTCATTTGGGCGATTTTGGAGTATTTTGGACTTTGGAATCCCGGATAAGGGGGGACTCAACCTATATTTTATACACACTATACATAACATACATACATTAGCATTAGATGGAATATTCTAGTCCATGACAGATTTGCATGTGTCCAGTCATATGGCTGTTCCATTTTTGTTTTTCAAAAATGCCCCAAATGTAAATACTTAAAAAAAACTTTTATGTATTGTTGTGCTGTATTGAATTATTATTATTATTATTATTATTATTATTATTATTAGTAATAGTATATTTTATTTGTTGGCTTACAATCTTTTGATTCTGGAATTAGTTGAACTATCACTCTATATTTAATATGACTGTATAATTGTTTTAAACTTTTGTATCCATTGTTTTATTTGCATTTTGTTTTCACTTACATTGTAAGCTGCCTTTGGTCCCTTATTGGCAGAAAGATAGGATATAAATTAAATAAAATGAAAATGTGTGCATTTTATTTTAAAGTGTTGTTTTGTTACAATTTTATTGTATTGCTTTTGCATATATTTTTTCTTTAGTCCAGAAATTTGTTGCAAGATTTTGAGAAGTTGTGTGCATAATCTGATGTGTGATCCACATGCTGATCTAGAATATGCAGATCAGGTTGGTTCGCTTAAGCAATATCCTTAAGTATCCCAAACAAATCATAAATTATCAGAGGCCTTTTGGCCTATCTAGCAACCAACACTGGTCCAACTATATGCATCCAGAGCTACAACATCCCCAGCATGGATAAAAGATTGCTATATAGGCCTCGCCTGCAGACTTCCAAGTAATAAGAGTCCGCCATGCTTTAGACAATTGGCTCCATCACTTTAAACAAATGTAGTTTGTGCAGGACTTTGTAGTTAACTGTGGTCGCTTTTTGTTAAAATCAGACTTGTGACTCCAGACCTTGAGGTTCCTGATGTCGAGGTCTTCAGAATCTTGTTTCTGGAGTTTCTCATATCTTGAGCTCCAGAGTAGCTGTTTCACTGGTGATGCTCAGGCCCACTGCTTCCTTTACTGGCAATGGCCATTGACAGCCTTCATGCTCTGTGTCCATCTCATTGCTGGACTCTGGAATGATGTTACCTGCCCTGTTTGTAAATCTGCCAGTGACAGGGCTGTCTGATGTTGGAAACAAAATGATAGCCTAGACAGATCTTATGTTTTCATCAGCAGCCTATGACCTAGAAATGCAGAAGCACCATGGTAATGAAGCAAATTACCATGACATGGGCTGCGCTTTACTAATTGGCTTCCAAGGGCAACCTTTTATTGGGCAACAATTTATCAATAGGCAAAGTGTAGCACTTATTTAATATGAGAGCTTTACTCTAGCCCCAGGGGAAGGAAAGACTAAAGGATCAAGGAAACAAATGAAAAACAAACACAGAAAGCTGCAAAGTTTTTATTTTAAAAAAATCTGAGAGGAGAAGGGGGAAGCCACAAAGGAACTGGGTTCAATTTCAGGAGGGGGCAGTACAGATTTTTAAAGGCACAGAGAGAGAGAGAGAGAGAGAGAGAGAGAGAGGATCTTTCTTGTAAATTAATTCCACACTTAATTTTTGGAATTCCTTCTTATTTATCCAAACTTCAGTCAAAAGCAAAGTCAGATGAAATGTTATCAGAAACTGGCAGCGGAGGATAGAGTGGTAAACTAGTTTACTTTCACAGTTTCCTTTCATATGCAGATTGAGTGCTGCCTTTACTTTTGTCATTGCTTACCAAGATCTAAGCTTCCTTCCTAAGGCATCATCTTTTATTAATCAGCTTATCCACAGCAGAGTCCAAAGAGACTGGAAATGGGTTTGGACAGATGTTGATAAATGTCTTGAGTTTCTTCTAAGTTAAATCAAGGCCAGCAATGTTTTATTAATAAGCTAACCTTCAAACATACTTGGCCCTCTATGTAACATATCACACTTTTAGATATCATCCTGTTTACACTGTGCAGCTTGATTTGAGCAATGGCTGTTAACATCTTTTCTTTGGAATGGCAAAGATCAATCTGTACATCTGAATATTTGTCTTTAATTGTAAACTGAAACAACTGACAAAGGAGTATTTTGCTACATACCAGGTGTTGCAAATGCTGGTTAAAACCATGTTTCTTTCAGTGCTACTTTTCTCCTTTACATTTCTTTTTAAAAATCTCTTTCGTATTAGTAATGTGACGCCCATTTTGCCCAATGTAATCTTCTTTCTGGGAAACTATGGATTGTTTGAATCCCATAGGAGTTTCTTCATGCCACAGTGCAATTTAAAAGACTTATCCCAGGTTATACTTCAGTATATCCCTATCTTCAAGTAAGGAGACTAAGAAGAAATTTGAGAGGACTCAACAACAAAGAAAGTCATCTCATAAACCCTTTCATTTCCAAATTCCACAATGCCTGCCAAATCAGTTTGGTCAGTTTGCTCAAAGGCCAGAATGATCAAAGGCTCACATATAGTGGCATATTGACTAGTATACTAAAAAATAACAGAACAGAGAGAAAGATCAAACTCTGCAAAAATGTCAGAGACTGCATTCTTGTGCACACTTACTTAGAAATAAAACATGCATCGGATGTTTGCTAAAAAGAGAAATACAAAAGATGATTTGCTCAGTGACTTGTTCTTTCAGAAAATCAGAGGAGTAGATATACCGTATTTTCCGGCGTATAAGACGACTGGGCGTATAAGACAACCCCCCACCATTTTTCCAGTCAAAATATAGAGTTTGGGATATACTCACCGTATAAGATGACCCCCCTTTCCAACACACACGAAATAAAATTTTTAAAAAATTAGATTTGATTTCAATATGGTAATGTTAATTCAAATGCTTATGACATGCAGGTACTTAGCAGGAAAACTGTCACTTATAAACACAACAAACTACAGCTCCCATGTTCCCTAGCACTTATTTCTGCAGTGTGTTTTGGACCTTACTTTTTAAAAAATAGTCCAGATTTAAATGCTGCTGTAAAAATTATTTCCATCTCCCAGCTATGAGATGGTTGGGGGAAAATGAGAAAGTGTTGAGGGGAAGGACTGCCAATATACTAGGTGATGCATTCTGGGGTATGTACAATTTGCAGCCAAGTAAGTGACCCTGGGCATGTCACACACTCTCAGCCTCAGAGGATGGTAATGGCAACCCCCATTTGAAGAAACATACCATTCTTTAATGATAAGGTTGACTTAGGGTCACCATAAGTCAGAAAGGACTTGAAGACACACAAGAACAACAAAAAGTCTGCAGTTGTTTCATTGGTAGTACATGGGAATAGGAGCCACCATGGTGTAATGGTTTGAGTGTTGGACTACCACTCTGGAGACCTGGGTTTGATTCCCCACTCTGCCATGAAACCCACTGGGTGAACTTGGACAAGTCACACACTCTCAACCTCAGGTGAAGATGGCAATGGCAAAGCTCTTCTTGAGAGAATCTTGCCAAGAAAACCCCATCATCACCATTAAGTCAGGAACAATTTGAAGGCACACAAAATACACATATAACCTCCAAGTAAGGAACTTGGTTCTTCTTTAGATAAATCTTCAAGGGTACACTTTCTTTCTCTCTCATTGTGCAGAATTATTTGTTAAAGAAGCCATGCCCAAGCAACACATCAAATTTGGCTGTCTGCATTGCAGAAATTTATTAAAGCAATTTGACACTGCTTTAACTGCCCTGACTCAAGACTATGAAATTCTGGGATTTGAAGTTTTGTGAGATATTTAGCCTTTTCTAGCTCTAGCACCACAAAGCAAACTGCAGATCCTAGGAGTCCATAGGATGGAGCCATGGCAGTTAAAACAGTGTCAAACTGCATTATTTCTGCAGTGCAGATTCAGGCTGCATCCATACTGTAGAACTGATGCAGTTTGACACAGCTTTAACTGCCTTGGCTTCATATTATGAGAGCTCTTAGATTTGTAGTTCAATGGGCTACTTAGCCTTCTCTTTTCCAGGACATGTCCTCCATGTCAACCCTCTCTCTAAGCATGGCTAAGAAGCATGGATTTATGTTTATATTAGTGTTTTTAGCTTTCTCTACATTTTGTTCTTGTATGTCCTACATTTTTTGTAGTGACTTGTCCTCCTTTGCATTGAACACATTTGGTCACCCTGTCTGAGTATTGGAGTATGACTCTGGAGGTGAGGGTTCGAGTCCCTGTTTAGCCATGAAACCCACTGAATGACCTTGGGCAAGTCACACTCTCTCAGCCTCAGAAGAAGGCAATGGCAAACTCCCTCTGAAGAAACCTTGCCAAGAAAACAACATGATAGGACAGCCTTAGGGTTGCTGTAAATTGGAAACAACTCAAAGGCATACAACAACAACAATCTTAGAAGTCACACTTTCTCAGCCTCAGAGGGTGGCAAAGGTAATCCCTGTCTGAAAAAAACAAACACATAGGCAAGACATGATAGGTTCATGATAGGTTTGCCTTAGTGAAATGACTCAAAGGCATACAAAAACAACAATCTTAGAAGTCACACTTTCTCAGCCTCAGAGGGTGGCAAAGGTAATCCCTGTCTGAAAAAAACAAACACATAGACAAGACATGATAGGTTCATGATAGGTTTGCCTTAGTGAAATGACTCAAAGGCATACAAAAACAACAATCTTAGAAGTCACACTTTCTCAGCCTCAGAGGGTGGCAAAGGTAAACCCTGTCTGAAAAAAGGAGAAAGCTGGAAAGGTGCTTGGGGGGGGCGATGGGGGTAGGAGGGAAAGCCCAGAAAGGTGCTCTCCTTCCTTCTGCCTGTCACACTGGAGTTCACTCAGGGATAGGATGGGACTATCACTGAAGTGACAGGGGATTGACAGAGGAACAGACCCCTGTTGATTGCAGCAGTTGCTGCCCAGTAGGTGGAAATTTGGGGGCTAGAGGTGGGCCAGGAGCCATGTAACTAGAGTGGTTACACATTCATAATTGTCCATGTGAATTCCATGGCAGGTCTCTTTATATTTTTCCTTTACTTAGAAGTAAACATGGCAGTCCTGATCTAAAGTGGAAGCAAAGTGCACAGGGAATAGGGATCAAGGGAGTTTCTTCCCAGTCTTCAAATTACTCACCCCCACACTACAGTCATTGTGTAATTTTAAAAAGCAAAACTTGGAAATGTTACTATGAGGGATCACCCTCAAACAGCAAATGTTCTAAAAAGGTGTGCATGTGAGCAACTGTAATCTTCCAGATGTTGACTGCAACTGACATTAGCCTTCACTATTGGCAATGCTGGCTAGGGTTAATGGGAGGCAAAGGCAACATTATTTGAAACTCTTCACACTAAAAAAATATGGTACTATGATTCCACTTTGACTGCCATGATTTCATCCACTGGAATCTAGGATTCATAATTTAGAGAGGGATATTTAGAATTCTCAGCCAGAGAGCTCTAGTGCTTAACAAAACTACAACCCCCCCCCCCCCCAGGATTCCACAAGAAGTAGCTATGGCAGTTAAGGAGGAATCAAAGTGCAGTAATTATATAGTGTGAAAAGGCCCCTGGAGGGCCAGTGTTCACTGGGAAGCAATTAAGAAGAATCAGAAGGTCCCCTAATTTAGACTTATCAGGAGTGTTTTCTCCTATTGATCAGGATGCAGCTGACTAACATTTCCACCCCCATTCCACAAGCAATCTCTGATGAGATAGAAAATTATGGCAGGGATCCAGCTTCTGACTGTTGCAGCAGAGATCGCTCATGGGAGATGGTAGAACAGTCAGTCAGCTGATCAACAGGAGAACTCACCCTGATATGTAAGGTAGTTATGTAGCTAAGTATCTGATCTAGTTTCATAGTCTGGATAAGTATTCTGGATAAAATGCTGATTTTTGATGGTTTAGAAGTACCACGATACCATCTTCACTGTCTCCAAAGGTCACAGCTGCACATCACAATTTAATAGTATTCAATAATGGATGATAGAAGAGCTAGAGTGAGTATACATGTACATGCAAGGTACGTGTAAGTCAGTCTGTGGACCCTCATCTCTTTGTCATATGCATGGATACAATACATTTACAGCATCATAAAGTGAATGCCTCAATAGAACTAAAATTGTTAGCTGATATTACCTCAATAGAAAACAATGATTAGGAATATTACCATGTGTTCCAATGAGGCATGTCACCTGCACATTGAATTAAGGAATGGGGCAGATATATGTCTGTGCAAAAAAAGGAATTAGTCAAACAGGTTGGAAAGGACAGAGACAATGGGTGGCACTGAAAGCTCCTCCAGATGGGACAAATATGTTGGGATGTTGTGGTATTTGTTGCTGTACTTCTCAGAACTTATAAAAAATACCCAAATTGTATTTCTGTTTTTCCAGATTATTTTCAAGTAATTACTGGCATCAACTGCAACATTTTATTTCCACCCTTAAGTGGGCTTCTTTTTAATTCATATCAGAACAATATAGTTCCAACTCTTCTACTCTTTCTTTAACAAATTGTTTTTAGAGTTATAGCATTACAGTGCTACTTTTGCACTATAATTCTGCAACACTTTTTAAAAGATTCAGAGATGATAAAAATTGCCCTCCAGACCATAGGATCACCTTAGCAAACCATATTCCATTTTGAAAAACCTTAAAGAGCCCAAGAATATATCCAAAAAATTGCTACAAACAATCCCTCCCCCAAGAATGGAACAACTGGATATGGCAGGAACAACAACCAGCAAAACTGGCAAAACCACAGGAACAGTATCAGATCAGAGCTCACATTTCTATAGAACAATTTGGAAGGGTTGCTAACAGCATATTAAGGGCTCAGGGCTTCGTTCATGAGATCCAACATTGACAGTGGCTATACCACCTTGTAAAAATGTAACTTGGCTTCCAGTTATTGCACATGCTATGTTTCCAAATCAATATCACCCAGATCTGATTAATGCCACACCTTACAGTACAAAGCTGCTTAAAGCAATTGTAAGTGTTATAAACTATTTATTGTTAGTTTATATTCTCGTGGTTAGAAACACAGGAATCTGTTTTGACTCAGGTCAGCCTATTGGGCCATCTAATCTTATTGGGCTATTAGATGAGACCGTTTACTGTGTTTCTATGTCATTCTCCATGATCTGAGAGGAAAGGAATTACTGTCTTTTCTAACTTGAGATGCCAATCATCAAACCATCTGTGAGTAAATTATCTCCTATACTACTGAGCTATGGTCCTTCCACTGCCATTCCATCTTTCTAAAGCAATGGTTCCCAAACTTTGGTCCTCCAGATGTTTTGGACTTCAGGTCCCAGAATTGCTAACTCTTGGCCAAGTTGGTTGGGACTTCTGGGAGCTGAAGTCCAACTCACCTAGAGAACCAAAGTTTGGGAATCACTGTTCTAAAGGAACATTCATGGAAATGTTGCATGAACTCATAGTTGTCAGACAATTTCTTAGTCTTGGAAGTCATCAGAAGGAATGTAATGCTTAATTTCACACAGAAAAGCAATAGGTTTTTCTATTCTGTTCCCAATGAGCCACCAGTTTTGGCTCAATATTCTATTCACACAACTTCTGAACAGTTCCTTTATTTTTGTATCACTTAAATGGTCACGCTTCTCTGTATGTGCTTCTGTGTTTATAAGTCTTTGAGCCAACAGAATTGGCATACTACTTTTTCTGACAATTTGTTTCTTGTAAACATGTCTTCAGGCAGTAAATATTGTTTTCACAATGTTGTAAAAAAGCATTTACAACATGATGAAAGCATTTAATTTTTACCTAGAGGAGAAAAAAACAGCAAAAATATGTAGCAGTCAGAATGTTAATAAATCTTCAATTTGCATTGGGAAACCTCATGCAAGATCTTGAGGTGACTAAGAAATATCACATGTGCCAAATTCAGCTAATTTGAATAATATCAATATGATTATGAAATTCCCTCTAGTGCTATCAGTTTTGCAAGCAACACTTTACAATTATGAAGGGAGCTAATAAATCAAAGTGCATATTTATTCAAAGTCATGGAAAATCCTGAAACAAGAAATATTGAGATATAGATCTGATGGTGGATAGTCACCTTAGAAATCACCTGCTGCTGTTGTTGTGTGCCCTCAAATCCTTTCCAACTTCTGATGAACTTAATGCAAGATTATCATAGGGTTTTCATGTTAAAATTTATTCAGAGAGGTTTGTCATTGCTTTCCCATAGGGCTGAGGGAGAGTGGAACTTGTCCAAATTCAGTGGGTTCAATGACCAAGAAGGGATTTGAACCCTTGACTGCCAAAGTCCTAGTCCAATACTCAAAATGCTATATTATGCTTGCTCTCCAAGACTGCATCTGCACTATAGAATGAATACAGTTTGGGCCTCTGCAGATGGGTGGCACAGAGCTGCCCCAGGAAGCAGTGGATCAGGGCCGTGGCAATCCCGTGACGCAGCCCCAATCCTCCCTTTTGCTGCCCCGAAAAGAGCGGCAAAATGCTGGTCCTTTCAGGGGTGGCCAAAGGCCGCCCTAAGAGCTGGCATGCAGCTCTTCAGCACCCCTTTTGGTGCAGTGTGTTTGAACGCTGCACTGGGAGGGTGTCCTGATGCTGTATGCCATGCAACATCAGGACAGCGTTGACATGGAGTTGGGGCAGCCGGCGTGTGGCTGTTCTGCCCCAACTCTACCTCCAGGCTGGCCCTTTGGGCCGGTCTGCAGAGGCCCTGAGATACTGTTTTTACTGCTATGTCTCAATGCTATGAAATTCTGGAATTTGTAGTTTGTTGTGGCACCATTGCTCTCTGACAGAGAAGGCCAAATATCTCACAAACTATAAATCCCAGAATTCCACAGCAATGAACCATGGTAGTTAAAGTGGTGTGAAACTGCATTATTTCTGCAGTACAGATGCAGCCTTAATTACCCAATGGCATACCATAATTTCTGAGGAAATGAGTCAGGATATATGTTATTATTGTGCAAAACAAATCAAGGCATCCTTTTTGGAATACAGGTGATTCTTGCAAAATACTAAGTAACAAAATACAATTCAACGGTTTTGAGAAGTTGGTGTTTTTCATAAACAGGAAAAGATCTATTTGTTTCTGTGGGTAATTTAAGTTTCCTAATATCAAAATATGAAAGCCAAGCCTGTTAAGAGTCTGGCTTTAAATTAGCAGAGTGACTTTGCTTAATTATGTTTCCCTAAGAACTTTGACTCAAAAACAAACACGTAGCTTGTAGTTTAGAACAATGGCTTACTATATATTTACATAAAAGAGGCTATACCCTAAACTAACTAAAGATGGTTTAGGTAAAGAAAAATATTTATCTCACCATCTTTCAAGTAAAGTAGAAAGAGCAGGAAGATGGAAACAGCTCAGTTAGGAACCTTGAGAAAAGACTGCAGACAGTCCTTTAGAGGGAGTAACCTAAGTCACATGGTTAGTTTGAATGAGAGGGAGGGAAGGAGGGGAAAGAATGCAAAGATAATCTAACAGTTTCTTCCCAGCATTAGCAAATCTAGCATGTCCATAATCAATAGATGCTAGTTTGCATGTTTCTAGTTTGGCCAAGGCATGCATCCATGTAATTTCCTTCTTGATCTTAGTCATACCCTCTCTTGCTCTTTCAGTTAGTTTGTGAGTTAGTCTATAGTTCTCTCTCTTTCTCTTGCATATGTGAAGAGCAGGTGTTACAGAGTTTCTCACCATAAGATGTTACAAAATTGTTAGCAAGTGTAAGTAAACCTACTTCATCTGCTTTCAGTAAAGAAGAATGAGGCTACTATATTTCTCTACTGTTTTTCACCATATGTTTGGATGGTGGCGGCTTGGGACTGGTTGTTATTCTCCTGCTTTTGAATACCTATTATTAATATTATTATTCTGAGATAAGCTACTATCTCTCACATTCCCCAATATTTCTGATATAGAGAATGGCTTCATTTCAGGTTCATACTAACAACATTTTTTTCTGTAAGATACCAGCAATGCTACTTCACAGAATTTGATGGAAAACTAAGTATAGGATGATGGTGAGAAATATCTCCACAAAGAAATAGGATGGACCTCCTACTCACATTATCTAAAGGAGGGTTATAGGTTGCTGCTTCTGTTTTGTGAATAGAAATTAGAACAAATATGAAAGAATTTGAAAAGCTGACAACTTTAGGTATGAGAATGATTTCTTTTGTCATTTCCATGTACATTGGTCATCTATCTCACTGCCATTATATTCAGACCACTCTCAGATATAAGCTTAATTTTCCACGAACTAGCAATAAATCTGTGCCTAGATTCTATAACTGGAGCGCCTGCTAATGAAAGCTCTTGTCATTACTTAAATGGTAAATAATTTGTCACAACTGGCAACACATTTTTACAACTGAAATTCTCCTCAACATAGACAAATATAATCTCTCCCATCTCTTCATATCCTCCTTGATTTCATTCCATGTCTTAATATAATTAATTTGAAATAACATACAGTTATGTTAGCTATTGCTATTGCTATTAATATTTGTCATTGTGAAAAACCAGTTTTCTCCATCAGTTATGTTTGATCAATCATTTTAATTTTTTGTCAACAAGATCTTTCATTTTTTTTATTACAGTTCTCTACAATACTTTCATTTTCTAGGATACTCATTCAATCTCCACCTAAAACTTCCTCTTATTTGTTTAAGAACTAGGGTCACTGGGTTGTGATCTGAAGGAGTATTTGGGAATATATCAATTTCTTTTTACCTTATTAGCCAAGGTTTTCAACACCAAGATTGTATACATCAGGGGTAGGCAACCTTTCCCCTTTAAGGGCCGAGGGACTTCAGCTCCCAGAATCCCAGGAGTTATTGGCCAACATGGGACTATTGGCCAATATGGCTGAGGCTTCTGGGAGCTGAAGTCCCTTGGCCCTTAAAGGGGAAAGGTTGCCTACCCCTGGTATACATGATCTATGCCAGGGGTAGGCAACCTTTTTGAGTCGGGGGCCGGGTTGCTGTCCCTCAGACAATGGGGGGGGGGGGGGGAGCACCAAAAATAAATAAATAAATAAATAAATAAATAAATTTAAAAATATGCATGCACACTCTCTCAGCCCCAGAAAAGCCATGACAAACCCCCTGTGGAGATTTTGCCAAGAAAACCCCAGGAACAGTAATAACAACAATAATCAATATCATCATGGCGGGCGGCGGGGGCGGGGCGGCAGCAGGACCGGCCTGGGGCTGGTCCAAAGGCCTCAGGGGGCCGCATCCGGACCCCGGGCTTTGGGTTGCCTACCCCTGATCTATGTCTTTCAGAACAAGTATAAAACTTTGACTGTCTATTTTTATATCTCCATGTGTCAATCAGCTCCAAAAATTTCCATTATTTCAAAGAAAACTTTTGGTAACTTAACTTGAGAGATCTTGATATTTTTATCTGAAGTTCTGTCTTTTTAAGGAGATACCACGCCATTCCAATACCCCATAAAATGCCAGTTACTGTATGGTAAGTGTAGCAATTTATCTATAAATAAACATTGTCTTTATATACCCCCCACCAGGTTATTTATCTGTTGCATATCAATCTGCACCACAACATATCTGCCATTATCATAAACCAATACTAATTCTGTACCCAAAAGAGGATCAATATATAAAACTACCCCATTTTTCTTCTTCTGTCCTGTGCAAATAAATTCTTCTCCTAGTTTTTATGAATCAAATAATTAGCATCCTTCTTTAAAAAGTGTGTCTCTTGAAGACAAATTATATCTTGATTATTATTATTTTGCCAAAAATGAAATATCTTTCTTCTCTTCCATGGAGCATTAGCTCCCCTAATATTTCATTTGCATCCATGGTCAGGCTAACTATTCATACAAGTCCCTGCCTGAGGTGCTTAATAGCCCCACATCCTCTTCACTCTCTGATCAATGTTGTGATCCTAAGTGCTGATCTTCCCCCATCCAATCAAGTTTGCTCCTCTTGTTGTCCTTGCCCTTGTCCTTGCCCTTTCAGTGCAACTTTTTGTTTTTTTCTTGGAATTCCTCAAATTCCTTTTTAAAGTTAATCCATTGTATCCACAAATTCAACCATCCAAAACATGAAAATATTTTTTTAAATATGCCAAAAACCAACCTTGATTTTACCATTTTATATAAGGACACCATTATACTATACGATGTATATAATAGGACTTGAGCATCCATGGATTTTGGTATCCATGGGAGAGGCGCATCCTGGATCCATACCCCAGTGGCTACTAAGGTTCAGTGGGTTTTTTTTTCAAAAAGTCCTTTGCTTTCTGAAAAAGAATCTAATCAAAATCTTTGATCTTTAAATGTCCTCCTCAGTCCTTCTAGGTTTTACCATCTAAATGGAATCTTTTTGGTTTCAACTATCTGCCAGGAAACTGTAATATTTTATCTTGAAGGGATCTCCTTCAAACATATTATCTGTCATCTATCAGCCTTAGGTTTACTCTTGGAGTGCTTCTGTAGGATCAAATCTCTGGTCAATTTCTTGATAAAATGAGCAATTATATTTCTTGGTAAATTTCACATCCTTGCAATTCTAAAGTTGATTCTGTAAATCATGTCCATATCAAAATCTATCTCATCTCCTTTATCCAAAAAATTAACCAACACATTGACCAATTTATCACTAATATTTTCTCGTGAGTCTTCTGGAATTGATCAAAACCTCAAACAATGTTCTTTTCCATCCCATTTCCAGTAAAAATAGATTATCCAAATATTTTGCTTTGTCTTTATTTATATTTTCAGTCTTAATTCCAGTTTTTCTACTTTCTCATTACTCTGCTTTACTTCCTATGCCAATTTACCAATTAGTTCCCTAATCTCTTTGACTTATCTTCTGAACTCCTGTCTTATCTCCCATTTCAACTCCTGTTTTAGCTCTTGAGTCATTTTTTATTGTTTCTCAATTTTCTCATTTCTCAAATTGCTTTGTAATTTCTTTTGCCATCAATCTCAACTCCTTCATTATCACAGCCATTTCTGATGAACTTGCCTTTTCAGCAGGTGTTGCAATTGATGGTCTCTCTGCCTTAATAACTTTCCTTATTTCTGTAGTTCTAGTTCTAATTGACATTTTTTAAAAACTCTTTTCAAATTTAACCTTTATTTGGCCACTGGGTGGAAGTATTTTGTCTGCAATTTTTCTGATGTCTACTAGATAGTAGCAGTTTACAAGAGAGATTCCTTTAGTCCAGGTTTTCACAGCAATCAGATCATGCCAGCTGCCCTTAATGTTATCTTATTCTATAAACAACCACCCCAACCACCCCAACTTTCTCACTGCGAGAAAAGTCTTTGTTCTTCATATATTTGGTATTTCTTCTTTGACACTTTCTTATTTGACTGCTTTCCCCTTCACCATCCAAACACATGATCTTGTTGTATTTTTGAGTTAATATTTTTGCTTAAAAATAGTGTTTCTTTCTTCCTCTTCCTCTTGCATACACACTCTTATTAATTAGAATCAAGTGACTCACTGAAGTTGTTCCTTTTTCCCATAGAGCTTATAGCCTTTTTCATCCATCCAAAGTCAATTTAAAATATTAAGAAAGCAGGTTTATTGGTCCATTTTAAAGGCTTGATATTCAGATGCTGGCTAAACTGTTAATCCAGTCCCCCCCCCCCACTCTATCCACATAGATTGCCTCAGTCCTGGTGATCCCCTCATGAGTAGCTGGGTCATCTGGGGCTTTTATGGGTAATTCCCAGCCAGATAGTTCCCTTGATTAGTATTCACTGCTGAAGCTGTCTCTGGTGCAGGAGTGTGCTCAAAAATATCTGCTCACCATTTTTGCTTGACTGGAAGTCTCTCTCTCCAGATCAGTTTAAATTAAACCAGAGACAAAAAGAAGAAGAGAGAAATAAGAGCAGGAAGAAAGAGGGGGGAATAATAAGGAAACCTCAAGAAGGAGAAGGAGAAGGAGAAGGAGAGAAAGACTGGGGAAAAAAAGAAAAATCAACAACAGGAGAAGAGGATTTATCTGAAAAGTTGATAAGTGGAGGAGGAGGAGGAAAATAGAGCAAGAGGAAGAAGAATGAGAAGACTAGAAGACCAGAGATAAGAAAAGAAGAAGTAATAGAAACAAGTAATCTTTGAGTTATTGATATAAGAAAACAAAATGGCGATAAAGATTTGCTCATGGAACATAAAAGGAATAAACTCAGCACATAAAAGAAGCCAAAATTTACCATTACCTCAAAAAATTAGATTAGATATATTGGCATTACAAGAGACAAGAATTAAACAAAAAGATGTGAAGTACCTAAAGAACCCAAAATTAGGACAAACTTTTATTTCATCAAATGAAAAGAAAAAGAAAGGGGTCATAATCTACATAAAAATAAATATTTTGCAAAGGAGATCTTTAGGGACTCAGAGGGAAACTATATTGGAGTTGAGATGAAAATACAAGAACAGAAACTTCTCGTTGTGGGACTGTATGCACCATTAGAAAACAAGGAAAGCTTCTTCAGAAAATTAAAAAAAGAAATAGAAGAATGTGATAAAGAACAAATAATAATCATGGGAGACTGGAATGGGATAATCTAGACAACACAAGATAGATCCCCAGAAAAACAAATAAAAAACATCAAGGGAAATTACCAAATTCATGTTTCAGGATGATGGAATATTTTGATCTATGTGACATCTGGACAATACTTTACAGAAGGATTTACCTTTTATTTGGAACCTCACAAATCTATGTCGATAGATCCCTAATACCAAAAATATGTGAGATGAAAGTAATTCCAAAGATCATCTCAGACCACAACCCAATTCAATTAATAATGACAGGACACAGAACTGAATATTGTTGGAGACTGAATGAAAGTCTGCTAAATGATTTTTTAAAAGAAAAAATTAAGAAGACATTGAAGCTGTGCTTCCAAGAAAACAAAAAAAGAGGAAACCCAAACAAAAATAGTTTGTGACACTTGTAAAGCAATATTAAGAGAAGTACTCATACAAAGAGGGGCAGAAATTAAAAGAAAATACAAGGAAAAAATAACTGAACTTAAAAAGGAAATGAAAGAATTGGAAGAGAAATTTAACAAAAAATCGACTGATGACAAAACAGATAAAAGTCTAAGATTAATATGGAAACAACTGGAAACAGAATTAACAAAACAACTTGAAAGGAAAATGAGACTGGTAAGACAGAAGCACTTTGAATATTCCAATAAAACTGGAAAATGCCTTGCAAATAAACTAAAAAACACACAAAGAGAATAACTTTATTGAAGAATTGAAAGAAGGAGAAGAAACTTTTACAAGACAGGAAGATATAAAAAGTAGATTTCTGAAATGTTATGAAGATCTGTACAAGGAAGAACCAAGAGAGGAAGGAGATTGTGACCAATATGAGAAACTTCTAGAAAGATATTTGGTTGAACAAGGTATTGAAGCCATATCAGAAGAACAACAGACATCATTGAATGCACCATTTGCCTTGGAAGAGATAAGAGAGGCAATAAAAAGAATAAAGAATGAAAAAACTGTTTGTTGAAGATATTTAAAAGAATGAAGCTAGGGGGAATTTTTTGGAATTGGATAGAACAAATTTATTGTAACCAAAAAGATAAAATAATTAGCAATGTGGGGGGGGGGGGGGAAACACAAGAGATTAAAATTCAAAAAGGTACTTCACAAGGATGCCCTTTATCACCTCTACTATTATCTACTATTCATAACTGTGTTAGAAATACTGAATAAAGGCATAAGGGAAGATTCAGAAATACAAAAAATAAAATTAAAGGACAAGAATACAAATTGCGAGCTTTAGCAGATGATTTGGCAATAATAATGGAAGATCCACTAAATGGAATTGGAAAATTAATCAACAGAATGATTGTAGATCCTCTGGGTTTAAAATAAATAGAGAAAAAACAACTATCATAACAAAGAATATCATAACAAAGAACAAAGAAGAAGAAGAAGAAATTGAAAACAGATCAGTCTGTAAAATTATAAAGAATGTGAAGTATCTTGGAATTTGGATTACAAAAAGGAATCCTGATCTTTTTGAAAACAATTATAAAACCTTATGGAAGATGATAAAAACAGATATGAAAAACTGGATAAACTACAACTAACACTACTAAAAAGAATTGCGGCAATAAAAATGACAGTACGTCCAAAGATAAATTTCTTGTTTCAGAATATCCTGATCATAACTAATGAAAATTCATTTAATCAATGGCAAAGAGATCTTAAAAACTTCATTTTCTTGTATGTATAATGAAATGGACATTATTTTGAAATATGCACAGCTGTCAAATTTAATCTGTATAGGTAGATTTTATTAACAATACAAAAATTTTAAAAAAATTAAGCCAGTATTAGACAATTTATTACTAAAAGATAATCAGAAATTACCATCAAAATTCTACAAATTATTACTGCAATGGAAATTAGAGCAAGAAGTAATAAAAGACTCGATGCTTCAGTGGGCAAAAGATGTGGGTAGAGAAATCTGTTCAGATAGTTGGCAAAATGCCAGAAAAAGAACTCTAAAATTCACAACAAGCCAAAATCTACATGAGAACCACCTGAAGATGGAATTCAAAGATTGCTAAAATCTATAAAGGGATGAAAAATACTTGTTGGAAATGTCAATCTGCAGTGGGCACATGGTACCACATGTGGTGGGAATGTCCAAAAATAAAGAATTTCTGGAAGCATATTTATACAGAGATAAGAGAAATGTTGGAAATAGAATATGATATAACTCCAGAAATATACCTTTTAAACATGACAAACAAACTTCCAAAGAAAGTCGAAACTCAACACTGGAAAAGAAACCTGTATATGATATCTGTGGGAAGATTACTTTCAGCTCAAAAGTGGAAAACAGACATTCTATCTATTACAGATGAATGGTACTTAAAATTGCAGGACATGATTGAAATGGACTGCTTGACAAATATGATACATGGAAAGTCGGAAGAAGAGACAGAGAAGGACTGGGAAACAGTGGTTAAATATTGTAAAAATAGATGGAAATAGAATTCAAATAGCAATTGTTGCAAAAAGGATAATAGGAGTGGAAACTCTAAGAAAGCAATAGAAATACTGAAGTTAACAGTGACTATAACTCCAACCAGAAGTGAAACTAACCTCCAAGAAACAATCACACAACACAAATGTTATCAATGGAAGTTTAAAAAGTCAAAGATAAAATTTAAAATATACCAAAAAGACAACTGTAATGGTTAAGAAATATAAGTGTATTAATTTTTCTGTCTTTTCTTTAATGCTTTTTTAATTAAAAGTGTATAAAGTTGGTTGATAAATAGATATATAAGCATAAAAAAAAAATTAAACCAGCATTTCTCCAACTAAAATATTCCTTTCCATGGCAGTGTGTTTTGGTTATCTTGGAGCTAGATAAAATGGCTGCCACCAAGAACCATAGCCACTGTTCCCAGGACAGCAGATTTAGTACAGATCAAGTTGAGAGAAACATGAATGCTAGCAATAAAAGAAAATGATCCCAGTGCTTAAATGTTTTTTTTTATACTCAATCAATCAATCTTTATTGCTTTTGGCCAATGGCCATCGCAAAGACCAAAACGATAAAACAATACACATAAAATTTCCATAAAACCAATATACAATAAATTTAAACAACTGCATATGAAATATGTGACATGAATACATTAAATTCACAGCTAAACACTTTTAACTAAAATTATCCCCGTTACAAGGAGCTTAAATGTTGTATTCTTGCAAAAGCACCTGAACACTTTGCTAAAGCACTTTTAAAAGGGGCATGGTGGCTTAGCAGTTAAGATGCTGACTCTGATAATCACAACATCAGCAGTTCAAGACCCAAGCGCCATGTGACAGAGTGAGCTCCCATCACTAGTTCCAGCTTCTGCCAACCTAGTAGTTCAAAAGTGTATAAAAATGCAAGTAGACAAATAGGTACCACTTTGGTGGGAAGGTAACAGCGTTCTATGCAGTCATGCTGGCTACATGACCCTGGAGTTCTCTTTAACAATGCTGGCTCCTTCAGCTTAATAACAGAGATGAGCACCACCCCCTACAGTCAGACATGACTTGACATCTTTGTCAAAGGGAAATCTTTCACTGGTAATTCATAGAATCATAGAATCATAGAGTTGGAAGAGACCACAAGGGCCATCCAGTCCAACCCCCCTGCCATGCAAGAACTCAAAATCAAACCATCCCCGACAGATGGCCATCCAGCCTCTGTTTAAGGACCTCCAAAGAAGGAGACTCCACCACTCTCCGAAGGAGTGTGTTCCATTGTCAAACAGCTCTCACTGTCAGGAAGTTCCTCCTAATGTTGAGGTGGAATTTCTTGTCCTGTAGTTTGCATCCATTGTTCCGACTCCTATTCTCTGGAGCAGCCGAAAACAAGCTTGTGCCCTCCTCAATATGACATCTCTTCAAATATTTAAACAGGGCTATAATATCCCCTATTAACCGTCTCTTCTCCAAGCTAAACATAAGCTCTTTAACACTTTGACTATAACTCCTAAGTAATAATTTTAAAGATCTCAGTGGAAATTGATCAAAAGCAAATTCCAAACTGTTGCCTGAGTCTAGATGTGACATGTGATCTGTGATGGGGAGGGGGAGAACCCAGAATTTTCAAGAAAGAGTTTGGATGCAAAACCATGAATATGCAGGTGAAATCAAAATAAAAAACCTGGAAAGACTAAATACTTCCAGGGACTTGTTTCCTGCCTGAATAAATCATCAGTTGTGTGACTCCCACTACCACCAGCAGTTTCAAGTGGAATAGTCCAGCACACATTTATTACTTTAGAGACAAAAAGCCAATCAAATGCAATTTTGCATTTGTTTATTTTTAATGCAAATATTTATGACAAAGTTCTTATAATCAGTTTTTTAAAAAGTACTGTACAGATCTATAATCAATACAGTGAACAATGAAAGACTTGGGATACATCAAAAGATTCTTTCAAGTGTCCGCTTCCCCCACCCTCTGCTATCTCCCTCATCTGCCCCAGGAAGGGAAGGTATTACTTCACTGACCATCAAAGGTTGGTCCTAGGAAGTAAACAAGCTCATAAACAACCTTCCCATAGCTCATCTGTTCTCCCGATTGCATATGATTCGAATCATAGTTCCCTTCCGATTCATCTCTACTTCTCTATATTGATATATCACCACCTTAATTATCCTCATTCCCTCATATCCTTTATTTTGGCGATCTATACCCTTTTGGATATGACACTCTCTCTCTCCCTCTCTCTCACACACAGACACATTGTCTCACACATCATATATATACATTTAAAAAAAAAAAAGCTTTTGGTTCTATGTGGGTGAAGCCTCAGATCTGGGCCAAGTATAATTTGGGGCATAAATCCATTGAACACCAACCTAAATCTCACCTGGATGCTATAAGGTATATAGCAATTTGTGATGACTCTGTGTAAAATACGATTCTCTTTTTTATTTGGGTGCTGTAGCAAAGAGAGAGAGAGAGAGATGGGGGAAATGAAAGAAAACTAAAGAAGAAGAGGGGATACAATCTCAATTCTCTCCTTGCAGTAAATTCCCAGTGCTTTCCTAGACCTTTCACATAAAAACCAGACCAAATTCTCTATGTGCTAGTTTGTAGCACATTTAAAGGAAAGGGCTGTCAGCAGGACTGTTGCTTTCTTGCCTGCCAAAGAACATTCTTAGCTGGTGAGGATTTTCTTTTTTCATTTTAATTATTTTGTGGACTTGGCTTCTTCTTTTTGGATCCTGCAGACTCTCACCTGGGGTGCAAAGCTCTTATTGACTTCCAGAGTTCCATATAAAAGTCTTTACACACACACACACACACACACAATCAGCCTTCTAAACCTCTTTTTCTCTCCTTTTTTTTTTTTTTTGGTAGCGTGGATTTTGCAGTCTAGGTTGTTTCTGGCCAATGTGCTCAACCATCTGTGAGGAAATAGAACAGAATGCTTTCAAATGATCCTGTGTAAATGAGTGGCACAAGAGGTGCCACAAGAAGACCAATGAAGGAGGAAGGAAAGTAATTGTAGACACCTCTTGCTTTTACTGTTGTGGCTGGTTGCCTTCTGTTTTGTTTTTGTGTATCCTCTGTGTTGAGTCCAAAAGCCAGACCACAGTTAGCCTGCAGTGTCCCTCTACTACAATAGAACCTTAAGGCCCAAGAACAATAGTGGGGAGGGCTTTTGCATCCACAGGAAAGCTTACAGAGATGGGGAAGGATTGTGAAATCTGGAGAAATGATGTTGGCCATGCTTTTCATTTGCTGACCTGCCATCTTACAGTCGGCCCTCCATTCTCGTGGACTTGAGATCCATGGTTTTAAATAATCACAGAGGAGAGACCTCCGTTAAAATCAATGGGGCACCCCCCATGGGCATATGCCCATATCTGCCCACGGGGGCGTGTCCCATTTAAGCCTATGGGGCTTGAATATCAGTGAGTCTCTGTTGACCCCCCATGAAAACGGAGGGCAGACTGTATTACTTTCGGAGAAAGTACAAAGCTTGGAGGATTTGCCATCTGGGAGAAGTGACATCTTCCAGAATTCCTACCCAGCATCTCCATTGGTTGGGAGGGGCTTTTTGAGAGTTGCTATCTAGAAAAGTAACTTTCCCAAGTACTGGGAGAGGAGATATTGTGATGGGTGAGCTACTCCCAGTCATCACAAGGTTTGGCCAATGAGGGTGGTGAGAGGTACACTTATTTAAAGGCTCCTTCCTTTCTTTTTGGGGGCCAGTGATAGGACATCCTTGCCAGGCTCTCTGACAAACTCACTTGCAGCTTCACCTTCTTAGCCTCTAAGATCTACTTTTCTCCTGCCATTTGTTGTATCCTCCTAAAAAGCATGTCTAAGTAGGTCTTGTTCTCTTGACAAATAGATTTTTATGGCAACATTGCCCTGTAGATATTTGTCAAAGCTCTTACTAATATACATCATGATTGATCAGGGGAGGGAGTATCTTTTTGATCCAGTAAATGAGGAGACAGTTACCAACACCTGTCCAAAAAGAAGGGAACATGTTAAAGATGGAGAGAAGTTCATCAGTCACTTGTGTAAATATATTGTCACAGAACCACAGACAGAACTTTCATATGATACACATAAACATAAAACATTTCAGTTGAGGAAGCTAAATACTGCAAGTAATTAGTTGTGTTGAGTTGTCAAGGGATGAAAATTAATTAGAATTGAATGAATCACTCCCCCACCCCAATCATATAAACACAAACCTCTTTAAATTTGGTTTCAATGTAGCCCCTTTTATTTTAGTTGCTCCTAGCAGTTCACAGAATCAAGAACTGGAAGGAATATGAAGGGCATTCCATTCTGCAACCTCCATCTTGTGTACTGCTGCCTTTTTAGGAGACAAACCTTTCTGGCCTCAGGACTAGCAAGCAATATAGAAGAGACAGAAAAGGGTGAGTTTTGTATTGTTTTTATTTTGAAACAACACTAGGACAAGCAGTTGGGGCCTGCATCACCTGCTCAGAGCACAGACCCATCCCAGGACTATGAACTGCTTTCCTTTTAAAAGTCAAAGATTGTTTCAATGGGATATAAGTGCTGAATCTGAAGACATCTGGTGTGTACTGCTGTATCTTCATTTTCAAAATTCCCTTCACAAGCTGTGTTCTTGGTTGCTGTGCCAATTGTATTATCCTAGTTATGGTCCTAGATAGCAGCATATACGCCTGCCCTACATACTTTTCTGTATGCATGTTTTCCCCATTCATATGGCAGTGTCTATGAATATAATAATAATAATAATAATAATAATAATAATAATAATAATAATAATAATTTCTATCCCGCTCCTCTACTGAAGCAATCGGGGCAGCTTACATCAATAAAATATCACAATATACCCTCCCAGACCCACCCTCCCCTTAAAACAATATTAAACATAGTAAGAATTAAACAGTTAAAACAAAACAATTAAACAAATTTAACAATTTACAATAATAATAAACAATAAAACTATAAAAACAGTCTAACAGGCAGCCCACTAGCAATAAATAATGTGGCTGAATGTGGCAGCGGATGGGAGGAAAGAGTGACTCACTCCTTGGCCGGGAATTTAATCAGGAAAGGCCTGCCGGAAGAGATCCGTCTTGACAGCCTTTTTAAAGCTGTTGGTTAAGTTGGTAATTTGAAGGATCTCGTCCGGCAGGCTGTTCCATAATCTGGGACCGGTTTCCGAAAAAGCCCTCTGGGAGGTTGTCGACAGTCTAGTTTTAATAGGCTGAAGCAAATTCCTCTCAGAGGACCGTAGTGTGCTGGTGGGATTGTATGGAAGGAGACGGTCCCGAAGATAGGATGGACCCAAGCCATGTAGGGCTTTAAAGGTAATAACCAACACCTTGTACTGGGCCCAGAAACTGATCGGCAGCCAGTGAAGTCTTTTTAAGACTGGTGTAATATGGTCTCTTCTAGATGTACCAGAGACCAGCCTGGCTGCCATATTCTGAACTAATTGAAATTTCTGGACCAAGCACGAGGGTAGCCCCATGTAGAGCGCAATACAGAAATCCAAATGGGAGGTTACCAGAGCATGTACCACAGTTTCGAGGTCCCTTACTTCCAGGAAAGGGTGCAGCTGGCGTATCAGCCAAAGCTGATAACAGGCACTTCTGGCCGTTGCATTCACCTGATTAATCATGTGAAGCAACGAGTCCATGACCACCCCCAGACTGTGAACACAGTCCTTTGTGGTAAGTGTGATGCTGTCCAGGACTGGAGGTTGTATCCCAATACCTGGTTTCGGGGCCGCTAGTGTAAGTACCTCTGTTTTATCTGGATTCAGTTTCAATCTGTTTTTCCTCATCCAGTCCATTACCGCCCTAAGACAGTCATTAAGAGGAGAGACGCTCTCTGAAGTCGAGGCTGATGACCGGGACATGGAGAAGTATATCTGGGTGTCATCAGCGTACTGATGGCACCCAGCCCCATGTCTCCGAACGATCTCTCCCAGTGGCTTCATATAAATCAGGGGTAGGCAACCTTTCCCCTTTAAGGGCCAAGGGACTTCAGCTCCCAGAATCCCAGGAGCTATTGGCCAACATGGGACTATTGGCCAACATGGCTGAGGCTTCTGGGAGCTGAAGTCCCTCGGCCCTTAAAGGGGAAAGGTTGCCTACCCCTGATATAAATGTTAAATAACATCAGGCACAATAGGGTGCCTTGAGGGAAGCCACACATGAGCTCCTTTCTAACGGTGCTACTGTCCCCAAGCAGCACCCTCTGGGATCTACCCGAGAGGAAGGAACGGAACCACTGCAGAGCAGTGCCTCCAATTGCCAAACCCCCACTAGGTGTATCTAAACAATGAGTTCTACCACAGAGCTGTGGCTCTCCCACAAAGATCTTTTGTCAACTTAAATTTTAGCCCATTACAAGAGATGATAACATGAACCCCTTCTTTCACAAAAATCACAATAACCCACATGCATCTGAGGAAGTAGGCTCAAGTCTACAAAAGTTTGTGCTACCAGCTTCTTTCTTTCAATTAGTCTCAAATGTGCTACAAGATCCTTTGCATAATGACTAATAAGGGATGTCAAGACAGGAAGATACAGCGAGGAAAGAAGAAAAAGGCAAGAAAAGAAGAAAAAGGCAAGAAAAGACAGTTCAAGATCATTCAGAAAGAATTCCCCTCCCCAGGACAATGGAGGTGACAATACAAATGCAGTGCTGGCTGTAGGAGTTGGGGGGTGGCACAGTAAAAATATGATTGCCTTTGGTCTTTGGTGTTCACACTAGTTTTTCTATAGTTTCTTTGCACAGGTGGTTCAAAGGTTTTCCCAGTACTTCAAAAATGTAAGGAAACTACAACTGTGGGGGAAAAACTCAAATTCTCAACAGACAGGTCATTCTGAAGGCTTCCTTCCCCACATGAAACTGGATTCTGGAGGTTTGACAAAGTTATAGGCAAAATAATTTCTCATCAATAAATTTAGTGTATTATAATAATAAGTCTGTAGGGATGATGCATGTGTGTGTGTGTGTGTGTGTGTGTGTACATATTTTATTAGCTTACTACCAGTAAGAATAATTATATCTACATATGTTCTTTTTATTATTATTATTTATAATTTTAATGAATATAATAAAATGATTATATATATTTAAAAAAGAAATCAGATTCTGGCTGTTCACACCTTCTTTTTTAACACACTTGAGCATTTACAGTGTCAGTGTGGCTGAAGGAGGCTGAGCCAAGACATTTAGTTGTTTGTGCCTAAATGGAAATGGCACATACCCGCATGTACCTAACTATATTATACAGAAGGCCTCCCGAGAAAGAACATCCCACAAGCAACTCTGCCTGAGAGCAAAAAATGAATATTAATAATAACAGAAACAATTTTCTGTCCTTCCATGACCCACAAAACCAACTGCTGATAGTGGGCAACTCATGCTGCCTAATGGTAGGGCTGGCTCATGTGTGTGTGTGTTGAAAGAGATGTTTACTTTTATGAATGGAATCCTTAAATAAGAAATGTGCCAAAAAAATTCAGAAGGCCAATTCTCAAACAAAACAACTACTGAGGTCTCTTCTCAAGGCATATTATTCAATGCTATATTATTATTATTTTTAAATCATTCCCCTTGCCACCAAGTAAAACAAAAAAAAGGGGGGGCATTGTGAACTTTACTTGTTTTGCATATGATTGGTAGCATACCTTTAAAGTGCTGCAAGTAATAAAAATATATATGTGCAAGATGGCTATAAGAAACGCCAAAGTTTCACCTAATAAAATTTTGGTATGCTTCAATTTTCAAAGTAAATTTGATTTATTGGAGCCACCAGCCGTATGATGACAGCCTTGTGTTTTTTATATGAGTCATGTCCCTAAGGGCTCTAGAATATGCCAATAGTGTACCTTGGACTGGATCCAGTGTCCGCAAACAGGTTTTCATTAGACTTTGATGCCAGTTGATTTTGGGAGCAGAGAGGCTGCTGAAAACCAGCTTTGCTGTGGGATCGTTTCTTTCTTTCTGGGAAAAAAGAAAAGAAAAGAAAGAAAAGAAATAACAAAGATCTGTTTTAGAGAAGCTTTACGCCTCCGCATTGTAGGTGTAGGACAATATTTTAGGGAACAGTAATCTGTTATTGCAGGTGGTCATGCTTTGAGCACTTCCGTATTTTGAGAATAGATCAGACAAAGTGCAACAACTCTTATTGAAAAATTGCCGAATTTGTAAATTAGAAACACATTGGACTGTGGCTAAGATTAAGTTAACATGTATTACAGTCACTGGGACTTCTCTGAAACACTGGAGGAATATAATTACCTACGTTATTCCACATGTCATGGGGCTGGGGCCATAATCACATTAAAGAAAGCTTGATCCTACTATCCTACCAAGATCATTCTTCCATTTCAGTAAAGATTTTACAGACACTTTGACTGGATAACTCATGATGGGCTACAAACGGATATAATGTATCTACACACACACACACACACACACACACATGCTTCTAGACTGTCAGCCCACCATTCTCCCTCAATTGCCCTATGGAAAATATTTAGCAGCACTGTGGCCTGGTGCAAATGGTATCTCAGCTTTCTGAACAGAACTTGTTACTCTTTAAAAGAAAAAAAAACCTCATCATGTATCTTCCTGCAAACCCTAGAAAATTAATTCATTACCACTGACATTGTTGACATTAGTTGTTTGTTATATTGCACATTATGTTGCTTGTTACATCCCACCCCAATCATTCCAACTTGTTTAGCTGCTTTTGATATGTAGCTTTATTGTTACCCAAAAGAAAAGCTTATTATGGTTAACTACATTACTTTTGATTTATTAATGCTGCATTCCATTTCCAAAATGCTTCCTCTTGCCCCATTCCTTCTTGTAACATCTTCAGTGAGGGTCAATGTGATGCCTTTCCAATGTGATGCTAATGTCTCTTTGTGGCTGATCTGAAGGAACAGGTCCCAGCCTTTGCCCCCCAGATGTTGTTGGGATACAGAAAAGCCTAGCCATTGGCCATGTTGGCTGGGGATTCTGTGAGCTGGTCCAACAACATCTGTGGGGGAGTTTGGAGCCCCTGGGCCAAGACAATGTGGAAGAGGTGCTGTGAAGAGCTGGCTGTAAAAGCAGCATGTAGCACAGAAGAGAAGGGGAAATGTTTTGCTGCTTTTAAGTTGGGCCCACCAACATCCTCTCCAACTGTCCCAATTGATCCTCAGTTGTCCTATTTTTTTCAGCTGCTTTTCAAATGTCTCAGTTTCTCTTCCTCTTCCCACACTCTCTCTTTGTCCTCAATTTACTTCAGTTGTTGCAAATGGAGATCAAAATGTCAAACTAGTTTGCAGTCAAATAACTCAGCAAAGGGGAAAGGAGAGGGCAGAGTCTTGCCCTTCCCTGTAGGCTAAGGCAAAAGCAAAAACTGCTGCAGCTTCTCCTAGCTCATCTGCTCTTCTTCATTCATCACACTTTCCATCTTAATCATGTACTGATTTGCTTCATCACATGTGTCCTGTTTTTCACCTGTGTGCCTTCAAGTCATTTCTGACTTATGGCGACCCTAAAGCAAACCTATCACAGGATTTTCTTGACAAGTTTCTTCAGAACAGATTTACATTGCCATCCTCTTAGGCTGATAGAGTGTGACTTGGCCAAGGTCACCCAGTGGGGTTCTACGGCTCAGCATGGATTTGAACCCTGGTCTCCAGAGTCATAGTCCAACATTCAAACCACCATAGCATGCTGGAAGGTATGCCATTCTCTAAAACTGGAGCCTTTTCCACTACATAATTATAGTGCTAGGATTCCACTTTAACTGCCATATAACAACATCCTATTGAATCTTAGGGTTTGTAGTTTGGTGAGTATTTTGATTGAGAATTCTTAATGTTCCTCTTTAAATTGCAAATCCCAGGATTCCATATGATGGATCCTTGGCAGTTCAGGTAGATTCATAGCACTATAATTAACTAGTGTGAAAGGGATCTAAGCTGGAATTGTATTCAGAAATGTGGCACCTTGGGGTACACAGCATATGAAGGAGCCAGTGGCAATGTGCAGGATGAGCCTCACTCCTTTACTCAAGTGTATTCAGTAACCTGAAGGTCAAGTGGAATCCTAGCACTATAGCTCTGTAGTGTGAAAGGGTGCAGAGGTGAACAACTGCAGCAGCCCTATGACCCAATTAAAAACCCATTCAACACATGTGCCCTGGAACCTCTGGACTGCCAAAAACAAACAAAACCCAGAAAGGGGCAGAGGTCTATTTCTGGTTTTGAAAAATTATGTGATAGAGGAGCTACAATCTATTTAAAATAGTAATTTCTGCTCTGGGAAATTCTCAGAGCAGAGAAGTCAACCTTGCCCCCCACCCCACCCCACATTTTTTTCTTTTGGACAAACAAAAGACAGTCAAGGGTGTCCAGAGGAATTGAGGGCTGCAAAAACAGAGGACACAACAGCATTTTAAATTCTAAATTCTAGAGCACTGGCCCATCAAGAACTGGAGGACTGGCAATCACTCTGCCTCTATGATTATACTGGATCCAAATTGTCCAGACCAGGTAGGATTAAACAGAATATGTCTAATTGCCACTTCCCCCTTAGGCTGATTGGGACATTTGGCCTATGCTGCATTAACCTTTGGCAGAGGGCTCTGTTTAGAAAAGAATCAACCTCTGCAGATTGTTTTTCTAGTCAGGCTCAAGGCTTTTTCAAGGGCAAAGAAGAGAAAAATGACATGGTGAGCAGCTGGAGCAGGGGTGTAGCTACAGAGGAGGGAATGAGGGCTTTGATTCCCCCTCATAGGAATTCTGCACCTCAGTGAAATTTTCTTTCACTCCCCCAACTTTAGTTGAGCATTTATAAATGTAGTATAGGCATCAAAAGAAAACGGGATAAGAATACAGCAAATATGAGTTCTTCAGGATCTCACTCTCTGTCTGAAATACTAGATATTTGAGGATTGAAGGAAATTTTCAGGGAGGGTGCAGGATTCTTATTTAAGAGGTCAATGCCCTTATTTTGCCCCCTATAGCTATGCCCCTTATCCTGAGGCATATTTTTAGGTGACTAAAAAGCTCTCTGCCTCCGCCTTCTAAGCCATAGTACTGAAAGACATATGGGCAGAATTTCCATTTAATGCTTGCTCAACACCTTCAAGCAGCTTCACAAGGGTACCATGATTTAAGCAGATGTTCCTTCATACACACAGGTGGGTCTATGAGTTGCTATGAGTAAGAAGGGTATTAGCCCTGTGTCTTGGATATGGGACACTAATCCTGAAAAGACAGCAGCTGAAGGAGGAAAGCTGTACTACCTCGAACAAGTCATGTGTCTGTACTAGAGAGAGAATATTATTGGTATGTAGAAAATTAGATCACACCTGATCACTACTAATATTAAATAGAAGCTAAGTGGTTAAGACACTGACTCTGTTTTAACAGAAACAATTGACGAGGTGTCCAGCAATTCTGTTGATGTAAATTTACTGGATCAATTTCAATCTGTGAGTACCGAGGACATGGACAAGCTACTTGGTAGAGTGAAGAAGACAACTTGCCCTCTTGATCCTTGCCCTTCATGGCTGGCCATCCGAGGGGGGGGAGGGATGCCTTGATGGTATTTCTTAAGGACATCATCAATGCATCCCTCAGGGAAGGGTGTGTTCCATCTTGCTTAAAGGAAGCAGCGGTTAGGCCGCTTCTGAAAAAAACTTCCCTGGACCCCCTGGACATTAACAACTCTATGCTACCATTCTTCAACAAAGTGATCGAAAGGCCGGTTGCTCTTCAACTTCAAGTGGTCTTGGATGAAACCGATTATCTAGACCCATTTCAAACTGGCTTTAGGACAGGATATGGAGTTGAGACCGCCATGGTTGTCTTGATCGACGACCTGCGTCTGAGTCTCAACAGGGGTAGTGTGACCTTGTTGGTGCTGTTAGACCTCTCAGTGGCTTTTGATACTATAGATCAGGGGTAGGCAACCTAAGGCCCGGGGGCTGGATGCGGCCCCCCGAGGCCTTTGGACTGGCCTCGGGCAGGTCCTGCCACCACCGCCGCTGCCGCTGCCCCCCGCCGCCGCCGCCCACCATGATGATATTGGTTATTATTGTTATTACTTGTTCTTGGGGTTTTCTTGGCAAAATCTCCACAGGGGTTTTGCCGTGGCTTTTCTGGGGCTGAGAGAGTGTGCATGCATATATTTTTTTAAAAAATATTTTTTTAATTCTTTTTTTAAAATGTATTTATTTATTTATTTATTTATTTATTTATTTTGGGTGCTTCAGCCCCCCAATTGTCTGAGGGACAGCAACCCGGGCCCCGGCTCAAAAAGGTTGCCTACCCCTGCTATAGATCATGGCATCCTCTTGGATCGCCTGAGTGGGCTAGGAATTGGAGGCACTGCATTGCAGTGGTTCCATTCCTTCCTCTTGGGCAGGTCCCAGAGGGACAGTCACTCCAGTAAAAAAGAGCTTACTTGCGACATCCTGCAAGGTGCCATCCTGTCCCTGATGTTGTTTAATATCTATATGAAGCCACTGGATGAGATTATTCGGAGTTATGGGGCTGGGTGTTATCAGTACGCTGATGACACCCAGATCTATTTCTTCCTGTCTCGATCGTCGGCTTCGAATTCCGATGGTGTCTCTCCTCTCAATGACTGTCTTAAGGCAGTAATGGTCTGGATGAGGAAAAACAGATTGAGATTAAATGCAGACAAAACAGAAGTGCTCACAGTAGCGGCCTTGAAACCAGGAATTGGGTTGCAACCTTCAGTCCTGGATGGGGTCACACTCTCCACGAAGGACTGTGTTCACAGTCTGGGGGTGCTTCTTGATTCGTCACTTCAGATGACTAGTCAGGTGAATGCAACGGTCAGGAGCGCCTGTTATCAGCTTTGGCTGAAACACCAGCTGTGCCCTTTCCTGGAAGTAAAGGATCCTGAGACTGTTGTACACATAATAATAATAATAATAATAATAATAATAATAATAATAATAATAATAATAATAATTTTTATTTATATCCCGCCCCTCTGCCAGGCAATCGGGGCAGCGTACAACATTACAAAACTTCAAAACAATACATCAAATTAAAATCCCATCCCTCCTTCACCCACCCACCCATCCCCCCGAGCATACAAGCAAATTAGATAACAGTAATTAAAAATACAATTTAAAAGCATAATTTTCTTGTCTTATGGTCCTCCAAGAGCTATAAGGTAACAAAACAGTCCTCCGTGGCCATAGCATGGTGCCGACGAAGGAGTTCTCAGCGGCATTATGTAGCCGTCGGCACTGTTCCAGCGTCAGCGGAGGTGGAGCGGAGGAGGGGCAGCTCAGGCCGCTCAGATGGTCTCCCTGGGCTGGTCTTCTGGGGCTGGTAAGTGGCCCTCTGCAGCCTGGAGGATGCTGCTGCTCGCCGCGTGGTGCTGGCGAAGGTGTACTCAGAGGCGCTATATAGCCTCCAGCGTCCGCGGAGGTGGAGCGGAGGAGGGGCGGCTCAGGCCGCTCAGCTGGTCTCCCGGGGCTGGTCTTCCGGGGCTGGTAAGTGGTCTTCCGCAGCCTGGAGGATGCTGCCGCTCGCCGCGTGGTGCTGGTGAAGGTGTTCTCGGCGGCGCTATATAGCCTCCAGTGTCCGCGGAGGTGGAGCGGAGGAGGGGCGGCTCAGGCTGCTCAGCTGGTCTCCCGGGGCTGGTCTTCCGGGGCTGGTAAGTGGTCCTCTGCAGCCTGGAGGACGCTGCCGCTCGCCGTGTGGTGCCGCAAGGTTACATGCTGCCGCTTGCCGCATGGTGCCGCGAGGTTACATGCTGGTAACCTCTCATCTAGATTTCTGTAATGCACTCTACATGGGGCTACCCTCATGCTTGGTCCAGAAACTTCAGTTGGTACAAAATGTGGCAGCCAAAGTGGTCTCAGGAAAATCTCAGAGAGATCACATAACTCCAGTTTTAAAATCTCTTCACTGGCTGCCTATTAGTTTCTGGGCCCAGTATAAGGTGTTGGTTATTACCTTTAAAGCCCTAAATGGCTTGGGTCCAATTTATCTTCTGAACTACCTCCTCCCATATAATCCTCCCCGTGCACTCCAGTCCTCTGGGAGGAATTTGCTTCAGCCAAAAAAAACTTTGTCTTCTCTTCTGGGTTGGGACATTATTCAGGGAAGGCCTGCCAGAAAAGATCCGTCTTTACTGCTTTTTTAAAGCAGTCAAGAGTGGAAATGAGATGGATCTCATCTGGCAGGCCATTCCATAATCTGGGAGAGGAGGCAGAGAAAGTCCTCTGGGAAGTCACCGACAACCTGGTTCTTATAGGGTGTAACAGGTTCCTCCCAGAGGACTGAAGTGCATGGGGAGGATTGTATGGAAGGAGGCGGTCCCGGAGATAGGTTGGACTCAAGCCATGTAGGGCTTTAAAGGTCATAACCAACACCTTGTACTATGCCCGGAAACTAATAGGCAGCTAGTGGAGAGATTTTAGCACTGGTGTAATGTGCTCTCTCCTAGATGTACTAACTTGTAACTAACCTGGCTGCCATATTTTGAACTAATTGAAGTTTCCGAGTTAAGCACAAGGGTAGCTCCATGTAGAGCGCATTATAAAAATTGAGATGGGAGGTTACCAGAGCATGTACCACAGTTTCAAGATCCCTAGTCTCCAGGAAAGGGCGCAGCTGGCATATCAGCCGAAGCTGATAACAGGCACTCCTGACCGTCACATTCACCTGATTTGTCATGTGAAGCGACGAATCTAGGAGTACCCCCAGACTGCGAACGCAGTCCTTGGAGGAGAGTGTGACTCCATCCAGGACTGGAAGTTGTATTCCCAGACCTGGTTTTGGGCCCGCAACAATTAGTACCTCCATTTTGTCTGGATTCAGTCTTAATCTGTTTTTCCTCATCCAGCCCATTATCGCTTTAAGACAATCATTGAGAGAAGAGACGCCATCTGAAGTCTGAGCCAACGACTGGGTCATGGAGAAGTATATCTGGGTGTCATCAGCGTACTGATGACACCGTGCTCCATGCCTCCGAATGATCTCTCCCAGCAGCTTCATATAGATGTTAAATAGCATCGGGGACAGGCTGGCACCCTGAGGGACACCACAATTAAGCTGAATTGTGGAAGAGCAATGTCCCCGAGCCTCACCCTCTGGGATCTGCCCGAGAGGAAGGAACGGAACCACTGCAAAGCAGTGCCTCCAATTCCTAACTCTCTCAGGCGATCCAAGAGGATGGAGTGGTCTATTGTGTCAAAGGCTGCTGAGAGATCCAAGAGCACCAACAGGGTCACACTACCCTTGTCAATACCCAAGCAAAGGTCGTCAGCCAGCACAACCATGGCGATCTCAACTCCATATCCTGTCCTAAAGCCGGTTTGAAATGGATCTAGATAATCGGTTTCATCCAAGACAGCTTGGAGTTGGGAAGCAACTGCCCTCTCGATCACCTTGCTCAGAAAAGGCAGCAAGGAGACTGGCCTATAGTTGTTTCTGTCCAGGGGGTCCAGGGAAGGCTTTTTCAGGAGTGGTTTAACCACTGCCTCCTTTAGCAAGATGGAACAAAGCCTTCCCTAAAGGATGTATTGATGATATCTCTAAGAAATACCCTCAATGCATTGCCCCCCTGGACGGCCAGCCAAGATGGACAGGGATCGAGGGGGCAAGTTGTCTTCCTCACTCTTCCAAGGAACTTGTCCATGTCATCGGTACTCACTGATTGAAGCTGATCCAGTAAAGTTACATCAATAGAATTGCTGAACACCTCGTCTATCGATTCTGTTCTAACACTGGCGTCTAAGTCGGCTCTTATCCAAGAATTTTATCTGCAAAGTAATTGTTAAATGCGTCACAGCAGGTTGTCGGGTTAAGTAAGGGGTTCTGCACAGGTGGAACCTGGGACAGGTCCCCCACCACCCTAAACAGTTCTGCTGGACAAGACTCTGCAGACGCAATACGTGCAGGGGAGAAAGACTTCTGTGCTGCATGCATTGCCTCTCAATATGAATCAAGAAAATTCCTATGACGAGTCCTGTCGGATAAGAGTTGAGTCTTCCGCCATTCACACTCTAGTCATTATCCAGCCCGCTTCATCTTCCTAAGCTCCTCTGTATACCAGAGCTTACGATTAGGAGCGGGCTAGAAAGGACGCTTGGGAGCGATTGTGTCGATAGCCTTGGTAAGATCAGTGTTCCAAGTGTTAACCAAAGCTTCAACAGAATCACCGGCATTACCAACCATTAAACCCTCTAGGGCTTTCTGGAATCCAATTGGTTCCATTAGCCTTTGAGGGTGGACCATTCTAATGGGTCCACCACCCCCAGTGGGGCAGACAGTGGCTCTGAGTTCCATCTTGACCAGGAAATGATCCGTCCATGACAATGCGGAGGTTCTAATAACCTCCACCCATGGATATTCCTGTTCCATTGGTTTTAATGGTTGTTAAGTTTAATATGTTTTTATGGGGGAGTGTGGGAGTTGGGGTTTTTTAGATTGTACTAATGTCATTTTAATTGCTGTAAGCTAACCCAATTGTTTTTAACAGAGGGGTGGGGTAATAATAATAATAATAATAATCTGTTGATTGCAAGATTGGCAGGTTAGCAGTTCAAGGCCTGGGTGCTGCATGATGGGGTGAGCTCCTGTCACTAGTTCCAGGTTCTGCCAACTTAGCAGTTCGAAGGCATGCAAAAGGAAGTAGATAAATAGGTATCACTTCAGTGGGAAGGTAAACAGGGCCACATGATCATAGAGTAGTCTCTGACAATGCTGGCTCTTCAGCATAGTTACGTAGATGAGCACCGCCTCCTATGGTTGCACATGTCTCGACAACCTTGTCAACAGGGAATACCTTTACCTTTACCTTTATTGAACATTAATAATTTATATCCTTTAATCTAATCTCTTCATTGGGAATCTGGATAAAAACCTCACTATAGGCCACTTTCAAGATAACATTCCATGGTTTCCAAAAGACATTTTAAAGCAATCTCAAGAATCATTTTGCTTCAGGAGAAAAGGGGCTTCAGGGAAGGGAAGGAGGGGGGCCTCAGAGGACATACTCATGCATGCGTGCCATTTGTTCAAAAAAATGGGAAAATCACAGACTGAAGGGACTGGAAAATGTCTTGGTTGGCTGGGCTTGTTGAAGCAATGAAACCACTCTAGTCTTAATTTAGGGTGTGGCTGCTGCCACACTGCAGAATTAATGCAGTTTAACACAGCTTTAATTGTCATGGCTCCATCCTATGAAATCCTGGTATTTTAGTTTGTTGTAGCACCAGAGCTCTCTGACAGAGAAGACTCTCAATCTCTCTCTCTCTCTGGCTTTTCTTCGCAAACGAAGATTCAGGAAGGACTCATCCCACACTTTTTGCAAGCGCGCTGATGACTAAAAAGGCCAATCCGAGATAAACAAGTCGGTTGCAGAAAGCACAGCAGAAGATCTCCTTGGGTGATGTTTCCGGGTTGTGATTCTTTCTGCGTTGTCGTTTCTCTTCGAGACTTGTTCAGCATGACTTCTCAAATAAGGCTGCAGCATTGTGGATAGTGTGTCTCCATGCCTCCTGATGTGACTAGTCATGTGAAGCGACGAGTCAAGGAGTACCCCCAAACTGCGAACACAGTTCTTGGAGGAGAATGTGACTCCATCTAGGACTGGAGACTGTATTCCGAGCTCTGGTTTCGGGCCTGTGACTGTGAGTACCTTCGTTTTATCTGGATTCAACTTCAATCTGTTTTTCCTCATCCAATCCATTACTGCTCTGAGACAATCATTAAGAGGAGAGACACCATCTGAAGTCTGAGACAATGATCTAGTCATGGAGAGATATATCTGGGTGTCACCAGTGTACTGAAGACACCGTGCCCCATGCCTCCGAATGATCTCACCTAGCGGCTTCATGTAGATGTTGAATAACATCAGGGACAGGATGGCGCCCTGAGGGACGCCACAATTAAGCTCAATTTTAGATGAGCAACTGTCCCCGAGCCTCACCCTCTGGGATCTGCCCGAGAGGAAGGAACAGAACCACTGCAAAGCAGTGCCTCCAATTCCTAACTCTCTCAGGAAATCCAAGAGGATGGCATGATCTATAGTGTCAAAGGCCGCTGAGAGATCCAAGAGCACCAGCAGGGTCACACTACCCCTGTCGATGCCCAGGCAGAGGTCATCGGTCAGAGCAACCATGGCAGTCTCAACTCCATATCCTGTCCTGAAGCCAGTTTGAAATGGATCAAGATAATCGGTTTCATCCAAGATTGCTTGGAGTTGAGAAGCAACTGACCTCTCGATCACCTTGCTTAAAAAGGGAAGCAAGGACACTGGTCTGTAGTTGTTTCTATCCAGGGGGTCCAGGGAAGGTTTTTTCAGGAGTGGCTTAACCGCTGCCTCCTTTAAACAAGATGGTATACTATCTTCCCTGAATGAAGTGTTGATTATGTCCCGAAGGAACACCTTCAACGCGTCCCCTCCCTGGGCAACCAGCCATGATGGACATGGATCGAGGGGGCAAGTTGTCTTCCTCACCCTTCCAAGTAGCTTGTGCACGTTATCAGTACTCACAGATTGCAATTGATCCAGTAGAATGCCATCAACGGAGTTACTGGATGCCTCGTCTACGGATTCTGCCAAAACACTGGTGTCCAAGTCGGCTCTTATCCGAGAGATTTTATCTGCAAAGTAAACATTAAATGCCTCGCAGCAGGCTGTCATTGGATTAAGTAGGGGGTTTGGCACAGGGGGAACCTTCGTCAGCTCCCCCACCACCCTAAACAGCTCTGCCGGGTGGGACTCCGCAGACGCAATGCGTGCAGAACAGAAAGATTTCTGTGCTGCATGCAAAGCCTCCCTATAGGAATCAAGATGCTTCCTAAGGCGAGTTCTGTCAGATAAGAGATGAGTCCTTCGCCATGTGCACTCTAGTTGTTGTCCGTAAGGTGAACCTATCATGGGGTTTTTTTTGGCAAGTTTCTTCACAGAGGAGTTGCCATGGCCATCATCTGAGGCTGAGAGTGTGTGACTTTTCCAGGATCACCTAGTGAGTTCCATGGCCAAGTGGGAATTTGAACCCTCTTCATCAGTCATAGTCCAACACTTAAACCACTACACCAAGCTGGCCCTTGTATTAATTTATTCAATAGGGTATAAGCCAGGATATATGTACATTCTGTTGGTTCAGTGGTTTCCTATTTATTACAATGTGGATTGTTCATATATGAGAAGGTGGAGATGTGAAGGAGATAAACACCTATTTTCCCACAGCTGGGGTTCTCCACATAAATTACTCTGTATCATCCCCAGCCAGCATAGTGAGCACATCCACATCTTTCAGTTACCAATGAAATCAATTCATGTGGCATGCTGAGAAGTAAGGCATGAATTCTCTACTACAAGCAGTATTGTCTAGTACACGTATTTCAGTATTAACAATCTAAAACAATTCCACACATTTTGGAATATGAATTCCAGATGACAGAACTATAACATTTGCACCTATGCAGAAAAAAACTCCCCCTCCCCTTTAACAAAGTAAAAAAAAAAAGCACCACTGTAGATATGGTTTATAGATTTTTTTCTCCCAAGAGTATAAATTTCAGTATCTTAAAATCATTCTCCTATTTTTATGGAAACATAGGGGAAGCCAACTTTTTCTGGAATTTAAAGCTCCTGAAAATGGGTAATATTCAGCTGCATGAACTAAAAATTAGACTTTTATGGCATTTTCCAACATGTTGACTCATTTTGTATCCCTTTATATCAGCGTGTAAATGTGACAAATGATGATGAAATGAGATAATGCTCACAGAAATCAACATGTCAGTTTCCAAATTTCCACTGGACTTGATTCAGGTCTTCCACAATTGTAATGCTTAGCAAAGCTTTTGCTTCACAAGTCATTAGGCAGTCTCGGTCCCAGTAGTATCTGTTGTTTTCTGTATAACATTAGAGCTGAAAGCCTTCTGGTGAACCTCATAAAGAAGAATGTCGAAAGGCTCTTTGGAAAACATTGAACAGACCTGAATGCTATAGGCCAAATTCTGCTTTGACTTATGGCCCTTGCTGTTCCAAAGGAATCACTGGGATTGTCCTAAAGTCAGACAGGATTTTGGCTCTTGGGTCTAAAATATAATAGCCATGACTTGACCCAAGAAATTGTGGAGAGCAGGGAGGTAAATCTTTCTTTATGTCATTCTTGAATTCAAGAACAAATAAAGTCAAATCTATTCTTATTAATGGGTGAGATTATGAAAAGTTTTTCATATTTTAAATGTTTTTCACACTTTGGATCATTTTGGCAAAAAAATTGCTTGTGCTGAAAACTTGTTCTTTCGTTCAAAAATCTTGGTTTTATAGGGGAAAAAACTGAGCACAATCAAAAGTAATTAAGCACAAAGCAGAGTGATTAGTGTGCAAAATACTGCAAAAGGGGATGATTGGTAACTTTCCATACTCCTTTTATTTTAATGCCTACATGTATTTCTAATTATTCAGCAGAAGTCTTAAGTGTTATAGTGCTAGAAATTTGAAGATTGAAAGAAACAATTTATTGGATGGGCCCTTACTTAGAGAGGGCCATGCCCTTACTTTCCCCTCCACCTTAAACTACCCCCAGCCTAGCCCCATTCATTCCCCTTTTCTTCTGCTACTAACTCTCTTCCATACCTAAAGAACAATGTAGAAAACAGAATGTTTTACATTGAAAATTTGTATAAAGTTTAGTAGGTTTTTTACAGTGGTATCAGAACCAAAGTGAGAGACAGCATGTTATAGTGGTTTGACTACTAGATAAGGCCCTGGAGACCAGGGTTCAATTTCCCTCTCAGACATGAAAACACCTGCTGGATGATGTTGGGCGAGTTACACACTCTCAGACCTAGAAAACACCATGATAGGTTAGCCTTAGGGTCACTATAAGTTGTGTTTGAAGACACACAAAAACAAAAAACAATCAGGACTAGAGACAAAAATACCCCCTGGAAGCATTAAGAGTCCATCCAAAAAGCATATCTGGCATAGATTCTTCCACTTTCAAGGATGTATCTGGGGAAGAAAATGGCTTGGACCTGGCATATCGAAATCTTTTCCTGGTCCACCCCTGACACAATCCTAGAATGCTGCCCTTTCACCCTTGCTGTTGGAAGTGCAGCATCATTGATGCATTCACATCAGAGAAGCTGAGCAAGGTAGGATCTCTATTTCTAACTTTTCAACAGAAGGAGAGGGTCACAGTACCCAGGGACCATGGAATGGTATCCCAATTTCACTTTTGATAATTCAAATAGATGCTGCATGTAAAAGACTCTAATAAATACCAGCCTGCTGTTCTCATCTTTAATGCCATTTTGAAAGGGATGGTTAGTACTGGGGAAATTTTCTGTTGAGGTTTGGTCAATCCTTTCCCAACCACAGAAAGTGCATTATTATGAAATAATTAGCATGGTGCACAAATGAAGCAACCTAGGTTTGTGGAATTAGATTATCTGTGTTTGACACGGACTGGAGTATATGTGGCAGATTCTCCAAACCCCTTTGTTTGCAATCATTCTGTTTGATTTGAGCAGGTCAGTTTTAATGGCCCTAAACGGGCCTGAATCCAGTTTCTTTGACTTGTGGGTGTAGAATTGCATAGAAGATTGAGAGAAAGTTTTTAAATGATTGCAAAATTAATCTGAGGATGAAAACCACTGAAATCCTGGACAAATTATCTACATGGAGTAACTGGAGGAGTGGTGATCCTCTTCTCCAATGTATTATTCAGTATACCAGCAACCAGTATCGTATCACGAAAAACTTCTCCTGTATCACAAAATTCATGTAATGGTCTTCAATTTTCCAACCTTGCCCCATGCATCTAGTACATTTAACTGATTTCAGTCATCAAACACTTAATCCTGCATTTGAAATTACAAATTGCAGAGCATTGGCCTTTTTATTATGCTAATCGCTTCATAGTCCCTGCCCTGACAGCTGGATCACAATTTCTTTTGGATTTTGAATAAATTGCTTAACACACTCTGTGATTAACAGCTTAAAGAGTCTGTGACAGTAAATGTGTAGCTTGTCTTCTGTTTTTTATTTATAACCATCCCTTCTGAGAATGTTCTGTCATGAACAAAAGATAAATATTCAAGAAGAACAGTAAGGAGCCAAATGCTGGATGAATGTGAAAGCAAACTTCACTAAGAACAAAATGACAGGATGCTCCTACTTCCTCCTACAGTCTGATCTAGGAAGCCATACTGAAGAGGGAATTTCCTCCCTCTTCCATTCTCTTTTCTACTTGCAAATGACAGTTGAGGGTGGGTGGCTTAGCTCCTCCTCCCTCAGTGAAGAGTGAAGCCCTCTGAGCCAGGACATGCAGGCAATATCCGGACACTGAGCATGGGGCTCAGCTGGTGCTTGCAAATGCCAACTCAGAGGCACCAGCTTTGCATAACACTAGAGCAGGGGTAGGCAAACTGTCCCCTTTAAGGGCCGAGGGACTTCAGCTCCCAGAATCCCAGACTATTGGCCAACATCCCAGACTATTGGCTAACATGGCTGAGGCTTCTGGGAGCTGAAGTCCCAGAATCCCAGACTATTGGCCAACATCCCAGACTATTGGCCAACATGGCTGAGGCTTCTGGGAGCTGAAGTCCCTCGGCCCTTAAAGGGGATAGTTTGCCTACCCCTGCACTAGAGCAACATGCAAGGGAAATCCCAGTATTACTTTTAGTCATGGACTGAACATAACCATGGGGATTCCTCCCTTTCATTTCCCATAGGCTCAAAGTGCCATCTGAGGGACCTACAGCCTCTGCAGGTCTTATTCCAGGGGCAGGCAAACTGTCCCCTTTAAGGGCCAAGGGACTTCAACTCCCAGAAGCCTCAGCCATGCTGGCCAACAATCTGGGATGTTGGCCAATAGTCAGGGATTCTGGGAGCTGAAGTCCCTCGGCCCTTAAAGGGGACAGTTTTCCTACCCCTGCCTATGCTCTATGTTATTTTCCTACCCCTGCCTATTACTCTATGCTCTATGTTATTTTCCTGTTGAACAGGTCTTGCTCTTCTGAAATTCCCTGAAGTGCTCCATTATCCATTGTATGTATGCAATATGGTCCCTAGTGCCTTTTCCTCTCCTGAACCTTGCTCACACTTCTGGGATTTCCTGCTCCATATATGGCCTGTCAAAATAAACAAGACTTAAGTTTTGTTTTAGTTTTCAGGGGGAAAGACAACTAGGGGTGTGAGGAATGGTATGTGGTAGAAGTTTATCCAATTATGTATAGTGTAAAATGGGGGATTTGGAGATCACTTTTCTCCCCCATGATGCTCTGGATCATCTAATGAAACTGATCTATAGTAGCATTAAGAAGAGAAAGAAAGTGCTTCTTCAATCAGCATATAATAAAGTTAAGGAATCTGCCAACACAGATTGTTGATTGCTCGAGTATTAGATGATGTTAAAAAGAGGTAAGACAAATGATAATTAGTTTTCTCAGTGACCAGAGCTGACCATGTCATTTTTTCCATGAGGCAAAGGACAAGCTAGATGACTCTTCCTCCTGTTTCCTTCAACAGAAGGTGTCAAGTGCTAGCTGAATCTTGCTTGACAAATAGTCACCCAGATTTTACCTAAAAACCTCCAGTGAAGGAGAATCTACTGCCTTTTGATTCTGTGTTATTTTCCTGTTGAACAGGTCTCGCTATCAGAAATTTCTTCCTAATACTCAGATAGTCCTTTTGAAATTTGAATACATTGGCCTGGGTTCTATATACTGAGCATTCTTCTTCATTCACTTCTTCATTCAAGTCATTTCTGAAGATATTGTTCAACACCACAGGACAGAACCTGATAACACCTCACTTACCACTTCTCTCCAAGATGACAGGGGAGCCATAGTAGTGAGCACTCACTGGGTTTGGTCTCTCAGCTGGTTATAAACCTATTGAACATTAGCACTGCTTTGCCTACATTTCACTAGTTTGCCTCCAAGAATATATGGGGGACCTTTTCAAAACTTTTACTGAAATCAAGATACACTACCATCTACAACATTTCCCTGACCTACCAAGCTTGTACCCTATCAAAAGAGAGAGAGAGAGAAATCTTGTATGACTTGTCTGTGAGAAATCGATACTGGTTTTTAGTGCAGTCAGCCCTTAGTATCTGCAGTGGTTCTATTCCATACCCTCTTCCCCCAGATGCTAAAAACTCTGGGACCTCAAGCCCTGTGTTTTTAATGGTGGTGTATGTGCAGCCACACTACCATAGCCATTGCATGCACTACCATTAGGGCCAATGGGGCTTGGCATGTGCGGATGCTCAAATCTGTGGATGGTAAGCTCGTGTTTGGTGTGGTCAGGTTGTAACCGCATCCTTATTCTCTAAGCCTCCATCTACACTGAAGAATTAATGTAGTTTGACACTGCTTTAACTGCCATTGCTCAGTGCTATGAAATTCTAGGATTTGTAGTTTTGTGAGCTATTAACTTTCTCTCTCAAGGAGCTCTGGTGCTACAGCAAACTATAAATCCCAGGGTTTCACAGGATGGTGCCATGAACGTTAAAGTAATATCAAACTGCATTAATTCTGCAATGTGTCAACAGCGTACGTGCTCACAGACTAAAGATTCATTTACACTGCACAATTGATGCAGTTGGACACAGTTTTAACTGCCATGTCTCAATGCTATGTAATTCTCGGATTTGTAGTTTTGTAAGATATTTAGCCATGGCAGTTAAAGCAGTGTCCAACTGCATTAATTCTACAGCATGGCAGAATAATTATCTAATCATATGTTTTAGAAACTTTCTTGATATCCTTGCTAAGATGACTGCTTGCTGCTTGTATGGTTCTCTTCCCCCCCCCCCTTTCTGATGGGGACAATGTCAATCCAATCTGAATTTATATCCACATGTTCCTTTAGTACCATTGGACACATAACTAAATGAACTTACACATGTAAATTCGGAGCCTGTATCTTTAATATTTGAGAATTTTTGAAGAATTTCTTATCATACTTCTTCTAGACTTTCTTCCATGCCCCGTGAGATCACAGCCCAAGCCAGAACAAGGGAAGCATTGAGAAGTCAATGGCAAAAAAAGTCCATGGGAGACCACTTGAGGAGAAGGAAGTGGCTTAATAGAGATGGATGATTTCTGCTGCAAGCATCAGGAAGAGAAGGGAAATAAGGAGAGCCAATAGTACAATCACATTTTAACAGACAAAAAAAAAAAATAATAATAAGGGGAGGGAGCTTTCTTAATACACAATTATAGCACTATGATTCCTCTTTAACTGCCAAGTCAAGTAACATCCATTGGAATTCTGGAGTTTGTAATTTGGTGAGGTACTTCAGCAGTCAGACTGAGAATTCGAAATATCCTTCCCTAAATTGCAAATCACAGAATTTTATAGGATGTTGCCACAGCAGTTACAGTGAAATCATAGCCCTATAACTGAGTGGTGTGAAAGGGTCCAAGGAGTGCCATCAGTGGAACATTTCCATTTCCTCCTGTCCTGCACATATCAATTTAGAAGTTTCCACTGGTGTAATATATTGGCATCTTACTATCTTCTCAATGCTGGGTTCACTGTGTATGATTCCCAAACATGATGACTGCCTCAGACTACCTTAACTGCACACAAAATTGCAACCACTGACCACAATCCAGAGCACTGTTTTATAGATTCCATTCCCAATGAAATTAATAGGATTTAAGTGTCCCTGTCTCATTGCTGGATCATAGCCATGGTCTCTAACAATCTCCCAGTACAATGTCAGCTTCCAGTAAAAATACCCTGCAAGTGTTGAACACATTTTACTGAATACATCTAATTTGTAATGCAATCTGTAGTTAACATTTCTACGGCTTTAGCCAACAAATGCAAAGAGGGCGATCTCATTAATGGCACAAACCCAAGACTTGCTGTGCCACTAAATAAGTGCTAACGATGAGCTGTTGTGCTTTTCTAACCAGAGACGCCAGGGCAATGTTTATAACAAATAATGAGGTTATGCTGGCACGGTTGGGATAGTGCAAATGTTGATGATCAGAGATGCTTTGGCCTAGAGTTAAAACTGTTTTTCATGGTATTCCAAAATCCAGAGTTTAATTTTCCCACAATTATCTTCACAGAAGAGTTTCCTGTCTGACTTTTCCAGGATTCCAACCTACCTTGAATACCACAGGGAAGGACTGTAGCTCAGTGGTGGAAAACACACTTTGTATGCTCCCAGACTCAATCCTGAGACTCTCTGGTAGGGCACTGAGACTTCTGTTTGAAGACCTGACAACTGTTATCTGTCAATGTAGACCAGAGACAGAGAATGTATGACCTTCCAGATGTTGTTGAAGTACAGTTCCCACTATCCATCACCACTAACGATGGTGGCGAGCACTGATGAAAGTTGCAGTCCCAGACACATCTGAACTTTGAATATTGCTTTGTACATGTAGACAGTACTGAACTAGATGAGTCAATGGGCTGATTCTGTATAAAACCAACACATATATGTTGTTGTTGTTTTAATCTTTTATAGCCTTGAAGAAGGCTTCAAAAGATTAACAGACCAAAATGCATAGGACATTTTAACAATGAGACACCATTTCAGATGGCCTTGAGCCTTGCCTCAGTGTGTTAAATTGGATGCTATCTTGTTTTGATAGTTTCCTGATAGCTTCTCCATGTTCTACATTCTCTGACTTGCAGGGAACAAAGTGATGACTGGTTTTTGTGGGGTTTTCAGGCTGTGAGACTGTGTTCTAGAAGAATCACAGCCCGAAAAACCCACAAAAACCTATGGATGCCAGCCGTGAAAGCCTTTGACTTCACAAAGTGATGAGTGTTCTGCGTTAACAAAGAAAAATGTTCCTTACTAAGGCTTCACAGATTGCTCTGGGAGAGTTTTCTGAACTGGAACAGGTTCTAGAACCAAGACTTGTTTCAGATGAAGCTCCTTTCCCCCCCCCACAAGCTTGGGGGGGTGGGAAGGAGAATCCCAGATGCTCAGGATGCATCCCCTTCACCAGGAGTCAAAACTGTAAATCAAGCTTTAGAATATATTTATGGAAATTGATTTTCCTGTATTCAGAGATACAAAGTTAGTGAAAATGTGCCACTATATTACACTTACACTAAAAAAACATTTAACCCCCCCCCCCCCATAAAGTATACAGTGGTTCCTCCACATTCGCTGGGGTTAGGGGTGAAGGACCCCTATGAATGTGGCAAATTAAAAAAACAACACTATTCTTTTCACCTGAGAGAACACCTTTCTAGGAATCTCCAGGTCCTCCCAGTGCAACTCTATGAGTAACATTTGCCAGATGTTGATAATAGAATCATGCTGGAGAACCTACAAATGCCTAGAGAAGTGTTTTCTCTGGGAACTATTAGGTTCTCTAGCACGATTCAATGATCAACTTCTGGCCTAGAGATTCCAAGAGAGAACATATTAATCAAAACTGCAAATAATAAAATCTGCAAAAGTCATAGCTGGAAATGTGGAGGGCTAACTGTACTATCTGTTTCAACTTAATATTGCCAACATAATGCAGATAAGGCTTCACAGTGATAAATGATTTCAGTGTGCTCAACTGTTACTCTTTTTTCTGTTGTGTGTGCCTTCAAGTCATTTCCAATTTATAGTGGCCCTCAGGTGAACCTCTCAAAAGGGTTTCCTGGCAAGAATTGTTCAGAAGTGGGTTGGCCTTTACCTTCCTCTGAGGCTGAGACAGTGTGATTTTTCCAAGGTTACTGAATGGGTTTCCATGGCTGAGAAGGCATTTCATGGTCTCCAGAATCACAGTGCAATGCTCAAACCACTACACCATGTTGGTTCTACACCATAATGTGTATGTTACAACATATTAATCTTGTTTTGAAAAATCTTTGATATTTGTAAATGTACATTTTTTAAAAAATTACGTGGTGTGTGAGTTTAACTGAGGATAAATGTTGTTGGATCCTGTGTGCTTTTGCTGTTGGAAATTACTCTAGAGTTGGAAAGATAAATATCCATCATCTACCATTCAGTGGCAGAAGTTATTACTGCTTTAGCTATGCAGGAATGTGTATTTTGTACACAGTTTAAGAAGAATATATTTTGGAAATATGGTTTCCTAATATCAATATGCATGCCTAGCCTTGTTATATATATTTTAATATATATTTATACACATACACATCCATACATGCTGTTCATATCATATGTATTTCCCTTTTTTCTTTCTTTTTCTTCTGTATTATTCATGTCTGATTGTTTTCTTTGTAATCATACTTTACTAATCCAACGTTTAAAAATTAGTGCTGGACTAGGAGTGTGGGAGCCAGGGTCCAAATCCCCATGTACATTATAAGGGGGATATTTATTGCACTTACATTAATTCTAACTTGGTGTTTAAATGTGTGTGTGTATGTGTGTGTCACCAGTTGACTTATGATTTTCATAGTGTTTTCTTAGGCAATGAATAGTCAGAGATGGTTTCTCCCTGTACTAAAAAACTTTACTGGAATGACGTTTAAGAACCTCATCACACAAATAAATATGTACGTAAATGTTTGTTCACAGCATAGGTGTCTCAAGAAATGAGCTGGGAGGTGCCTCTCTCTGCTATTTTGAGATTAACCCCACTGTTGACAGGTCATTACTCATACAGCCATGTCTGGTATTAATAGAAATCATAAGGTTGTATCTATGAGGTGGGATCATATGGGAACAGGGTCACATTACAGTTTGTACTGTTCCTCCACTAAATGCGAGGTTTGAGCCCTGTTCACTGAAGCCCATGCATTCATGAATCATGCAGCAAGAATATATTGATATTGAATTATTGATTATGGCATCATGGTTTTTGGAGTGATGATCACAACCACAACCACCATTTGATACTACATAGAAACACAAGCCAGAGCAGACTTGTTAGAGGGCATATTTTAATGTCTAAAAGTATCCAAAGCTATCCAAAATAAACAATAATTTAGCAGGAGGGTGCTTGATAATTTCCCAGCATGAAAGACAATGTGGTATAGTGGTTTTAGTCCTGGACTAGGACCGTGAGAGGCCAGGGTTCAAATCCCCATTTGGCCATGGAAATCCATTGGATGACCTTGGGGGAGTAAACTTTCTTAACAAAAACCCCTTTGAATAAATCATGCCAAGAAAATCCTATAATAGGTTCAAGTTGGTGTTGCCATTAAGTTAGAAATGAATTGAAAATACATTGGTTTCTCATAATTTAAGAATGAACATAATGGTCACTTAAAAACTCACTGCAACCTGCCTGTTTTCCACATAGGGAAAACATGTGTTTATTCCTATGTTTTCACATATGCTTACTTTTTTAAATATTGCCTTGGATATTAATAGGATTTGGATCCAGTCTTGAAATGTAGACACTCCCAAAACTAATTAAAAACAAAATAAAGCAACACATTAAAATAAAAGTAAAAATAAAGCCTAAAAGAATACAAACAGGAATTAAAATAGCAACTAAAAAACTAAAAATATCAGAAGGGCCTGTGAGATGGTATACTTTATGGTTTAGCAATTAAGTGGCAATGAATTTAGCTGCATCTTGGTGGAGTCATTCTCCGGAATTTCTTGTGCCTTCTATGATAGGGCCTCAAATACCATTAAAAGCAAGGGAATTGCCTAGCACCTAAAAGAGAGAAGTGGTGGCATCTTATGAATAGAGGGACATGCTGGGAGAGTTCCAGAGGTTGGGTGCAACCACGGAATATGCCCTCCCTCTTTGCATTTATTCACAGAGGAAAGCCTGTGAAGATTATTCACCAGATTGCACCCAGCCCCTGTCATCCTCGAGAAGTGATGTAAATACACTAGATCCATATATTAGAAGCCAGGATTATGAAAGTGAGGCTGTTGTATTTTGGACATATCATGAGAAGACAAGACTCATTATAAAAGACATTAATGCTTGTTAATGTAGAAGGCAGCAGGAAAAGAAGACTGCATTCCAGATGGATGGATCAAGAAAGCAAGGCCTGAGCAGGACAGTTGATAACAAGTTGGTCTCTCATTCATAGCATCGCCATAAGTCAAACTTGACTTGATAGCAGTGAACAACAACAATTGCTGTTGCAATACATTGCAGTGTACACCTTGGAGAGAAAAAATGTTTTCAGCCCCCCTAGGAGTAAGCCCTTCAGTACGGTAGGTATGCTGAATAATATAGAAATGAGGAAGAGAAGCAGTAGCAGCAACAGTGGCAACAGTAATCACTTCAAAAGTGCCTGAAGTTTTCTAAGGGCTGTACAGAGATGAAAAGATAAAAATGATGAGAACTCCCCAAAGTAATCACACATTACTCTCTTTGTTGTCCATTTTTTTCAAGAAGGCATAGATCCCAAAGATTTAGAAATACCAATACACAAAAAGAAGTAATATAAAACTGAAATGCTTACCAGCACCATGGGGAAATCTTGGTCCCTTTTCTTCCTCCCCCAGTTCTCTGTAGAGTCAGATCAATTTGTCAAAAAAATAATTTGGCCCAAGGCTCCAATGAGAGAGACAGAGAGAAAGAGAGATGAGGGGGAGGGATGAGAGTAGTAAAGCCAAATGCTGTCAGATCATGAAACATATTGGTGTGAGAGTTCCCCCTTTTCTTGCATTAGATGATGTTTCATGTGCTGGATAGATGTTGCCAACAACTAAAATATCTTTTAATACATTCTGGATTTAAAAATATAAGGCTGCCTTGCCTACATATGTTTAACATTATCCATAAAACCATCAGAGCCCTCATTTTCAATAGAAGCAGCTGTGGAAGTGGGCCAGATTGTGCAGAAGTGCAGTTCCAAATAGTGAAATTGACAACTGGACAATATTCCCTGAGACACAGTCCTCTTTAGGTGAGTTCTGGCAAAAAGCCAGTTTGTCCTGCTCCTCCTCCTCCACTACCACCATCATCATTGTCACAACATAAAATGTCAATACAAACTGAGATATATTGATATAAATGCATAGTAGACGAAAATACATCTTCACTGTGGAATCAGCAGACACATAGCTACAGAGAGATGATGATGATGATGATGATGATGATGATGATGATGATGATACAGATACATTTTCCCCCACCTCTCCTCAAAGCTCAGAGTGGGTTACAGCATATTAAAATACAAATCACAATTAGAAAGAAAGCACATAAAACCAACAGTGAAAATACAATACTATAAAACCATTAAAGTACACTCATTCTTTAAAATTCTTTAAAATATTCTTTAAAATATACAAATTAAAAGGTAATGTTTTAAGACTGACTGGGTAGGCCTGCCAGAAGAGATGTTTCTTTAATATTTTAATGCCATCAGCGTTTTCAGCTGTCATATCTCCTCTGGCAGGTCATTCCATGGTCTAGGGAGAGCAGACAAAAAAGTTCTCTAGGAAACCATTGCCAGTCTAGTCCTGGCCAGTTGGAACAAATATTTCCCAGAGTGTCCAAGGTAGATTGTATGGGAGGAGGCAATCCCATAGGTAACCAGGACCCAAACCATGTAGGGCTTTAAAGGAAAAAACCAACACTTTGTACTTTGCCTGGAAACTAATTGGCAGACAGTGGAGTGATTTTATGATCGTGTGAAGTGATCCCTCTAGAATGTACCCGTAATCAGTCTAGCTGCCTTATTCTGAACCCGTTGCAGTTTCTGGACTTGGTACAAAGGCAGCCCAATGTAGAGCACATTGCAGAAGTCCAGCCTGGAGGTTACCAGTGTGCATACACTACATCTTTAGGTCCTCTGATTCTAGGAAGGTGTGCAGTTGGCATATCAGCCAAAGCTGATAACAGGCACTCCTGCCCATCACATCTATCTGAGCCGACATTTGGAGAGACAGGTCCAGGAGCACTCCCAAACTGAAAACGCAATCTTTCAGGGGAGTGTGACCCCATCCAGAACAGGTTGACACACCTCCAGCCCCATATTAGAACCCTTGAGAGTAAGCACTTCTGTCACATCTGGATTCAGTTTCAATTTCAATTCAATTAAAATAAAGTCATACCCCCCATAAGAATATTGCCCCCCGACAATGAAATTTTCCTTCTGTCCCCAAATTTCTAGCATAGAGAAAGTGAGAAACTGAAAAATGATTTGCTGTGTTTACATTAACTTTGCCTCCTCTTTTATTTGGATGCCTAAACTGAGTCCAGAATCCTATATTATGTTCTGTGTTACATAACTCTTAAGTATACTTAGCTATATAGTAGAGGTGCTTAGAAACGCTGCTACTGAATTGAGAAGAGGCATAACAGGATACTGCCAAGAGTGTCCAGATGTGTATTGGGCTCTACCAATGAGCATTGGCACTTCTTACTCAGTGTCCTAAAGCGCAACAGGACTGAAGTACATTGAGATGGATGCACATTCAGATTCAATGCACATCGATCCTGTTGTGCATTGGTTCCATTGTACATTATCTCTTTGACTACTCCCTTAAGTAATAACATGACAGCATCCCCTTACTGGACATTGTGACATTGGACATTGTGAAACTGGCCAGTTCTAATTCCCACAGACGTTAGTCCATTTACAAAGAAGTAAGTCTCCACTAGGATTCCACCCTCTATTTCTAAATGCTCAATAGAAAGTTTAAGTTAGTTCAGTGCTAGAAATTTGGTGCCTGGAGGAAAATTTCTTGGGGAGAAGGTATTCTTATTAAGGGTACAATACACTTGTTTTCCCCATCTCTCCCATCCATAGCTAACCCTGTAATCAGCTAAAGAAGGCTTACAGATTCAGTGCATAGTTACAGCTGTCCACAATCTACTTAAGCTCATACCTCCCACTGGCTGCACCAGAACTATTTAAAAATCTGTGGACTGAGGCTAGAAAATCTCACTGTTCATTTCAAAGACATTTTGCACTGCCTCTGCTGCTGCCCTATACAACACCAGAAAAATGTTCTGTCTAGACATTTGTAGGTCCTCTAGCATGAATCTTTGGTCTAGAAATGCTTAGAGAGAATACTTCTCTAGGCAATTATAGGGCCTCTAGCATGATTCTAGAATCCTACTGGAGGACCTACAAATGTCTAAAGAAGTGTTCTCTCAAGATACACACACACACACATACACACTCTTAAACTTTTGTGAAGGTGAGGGGTGCAGGATCCTCCTGAAAGTGGAAAAATTGCAAATAAAGGCATGAGATAGATAGATAGATAGATAGATAGATAGATAGATGTTAGGCCTTAATTGGCAATTTTTCTACTCTCAAGAGGATCATGCACTCCTCACCTTCACAAAAGTTTAAGTTCCACTGTTAAACAAAATCAAAATAATATGCATTCAGAAAATATATACCAAAATTAAAGAAAGAGAAAAAAACAGAAAAAGAAGAAAGAAAGAAAAACATCTAAGTGAAGAGATTATCTTACTGCTCTAATAACCTGGCTTCTTCTGAATTGAAGTCTAATTCGGGAGGCAGCTGGGTCCTATCACAAGGATTTTGCTGCTGAAGCCTCAGGGCGAGTGCAGCCCAACTGCAACCCACATCCCCAGCGTGCTTCGGCAGCCTTATTTCAAAACCAGGAGCTTTCTGACTTGAAAAAATAGCCACATTTCCTCCATATATCCATTAGAATATTATGCCCAAAATCTTTGTCCCACTTTATCAAGTACTCTTTTACAGGTTCATCTTCTATCTCTAATTTCAAAATCCATTTATACAAAACACTTGAATATTTGCAAGCCACCATTTTCGCAGTGGGGTCCAGAACAGATCCCTCATGAATTGGGAGGGGCAACTGTATATGAAACTCATAAAAGAATCTTTCCAAGATTCTCTGATCTCTAAGCAATATCCATTCCTTTAACCATACAAAACAACTGGCCTCATAATACAATTTAATATTAGACATATTAGGAAATGATATACATTTGTACTATTTATCCAGTGGGCTAAATAGCACTCTTTCTCTTGGAAAGATACCATATATAAGATTTGTATACATACACATGCCTTTTGGTTCATTTCTTATACAGCTACATCACTTAGGAGTGTTTAAATGATACAGCTAGATAAGAAATTACTTATGTGTGAGGTGGTTCTGCCTGTGGTTTAGCCTTTAACAACTGGCTGCTTCCAAGCCCATTCATGGAGCACAGTATGACCTGGTCTGAGTCTTAGCAAGGCAAGTATTTGGGGGTTTCCCCACTTCTTTCTTTCCTACTATAGATCCCACATCACCTCTTGTGAGATCATCCCTTCCAAAAACTAACCTTCCTCCCTAAAGTGCTCATCTTCCTTGTAAAATGAAAATCTCAGCCAAATGTACTATCTTGAAATCTTGGACAGTGAACAAAAATTAAATGTCCATAGCTTGAGATACACAACACACACACACACACACACACACAGAATCTTTATGTCTGATAACTCCTTGCCTGATACTATCCACAAGCAGCACCAGTGTGATAAGCAGATCCAGTGGGATAAACAGCACTCTTTCTTGGAAAGATCCCATATATGAGATTTGTACAATTATGGTGGATAAAATCCTGGCTTAGAGAATTGTTCATGGGTTTGAGTGGAACTATCATATTTCCCAACATTTTGACTTTAGAATATCTCTGCCCCCACCCCCTGTCCCAGTCTGGCTCTGAAATTATAAAGTGGTAGGATCTAAGGCAATTGGCTTAAAACATGAAGCAATCAATTGTTTCAATATCTTTTGGGTCTCCCCCAAATAAATCATTTGTTTCCATTAGAGGAACTCCATATGTACAATGCAAGTGAGAGAAATAAAAATCAAGGTTGCATAAGATACTGAATTCAAACCCTTAAGTCAAATTGAATAGCATGATGATTTATATTCTGCTCCACTCTTTGTATCTGCACATTTCTCTATACTGTTGCAGGCATAGAGGCAAAGGGGAAGGGTAGTGTTCAGAAATATGAAAAGCAAGCACAGAGTAAATGTTCTGTCAGAAGAGGGAAAGTAGTAGCATTGTGACCTTCGGAGCTTAAAGAGGTACTTTTTTGTCTGGACCTACATTAATTGCATTCAGGTAATTTGAGCATTGGACTAAAACTCTGGAGACCATGGTTCAATTCCCCACTCAGCCACAGAAACCCACTAGGTGACCATGGATGAGTCACACACTCTCCACTCCCGAAAAACCATGGTTCACCTTAGGGTCACTATAAGCTGGAAATGACTTGAAGGCACCCAACAACAACAAATTCAGCCCTAACTTCCATTTATGGGCTCCAGTTTTGCCAGCGTCTCATTCAGGTGACACTCTAATTTATATAGAATGTGATTGGTAGTTGGTTGTTCATTTGTGCTTATAACACAATTTAGGGTGCATCCAGGCTGGCTGAAAAGTCCCAGATTTTGTTCTTGCTATTTCTGATTAGATGATAGTTATGAAATCGGATGGCTCTTCCTGGGCCCTGAGATTTAGAGATTGCACCTTTAAAATGATTTCAGCTTATTTGTGTGGATAAAAGATAGACCAAAGTTTTTCCCTCTGATGTGCTTGCTTTCTACAAGCAGAAGTTGCCTTCTTATGGGAATCATTGCACTATATAGTTTCTCCAAGTGCATGGGGAAGTACCATGATCCCAGTGTATAGTTTGTTGGGGTATGCAGACAGGCAGGATCTAGCATACACACACGCAAAGTTGAAGCACGTAGGCAAGAACGCCCAGAAGATGGTCTTCTGTGAAGAATTTTGCTCCAGATGGCACAGGAAAAATCCTCCCACACACAGGCTGCTGCTTTCATCTTGGAGAAATGAATCGCTGGACAGCGAGACTTCACTCAATGAGGGCTTTAATCTTTGTTCCAAATATTTACAAAGATACATAGAGTACCATCTTGAATACTCACAGCTATACAGACCAACAAAGTGCTTCACCAACCACCAACCACAACTAACCAACAACAGAGATTCTGACTCTCTCTCATATATAGGTGGTCTTCTTGGTGACATGTGACAGCCATGCACTAATGAAACCTTGCTAGTTTCATTCCCAGTGCCTGTTGCATCATACCTCTCATGATGCATACCTGGCTGGTCTCACCTACTGTGCATGTTGCATCAGACCTCCCATGATGCACAGCTTGCCAAATGCTGACTCATGCACCTTCTGCTTGAACTGTAGTAACCCTGTTACCATTGCTCCAGTTCCTTTCAGTTGCCACATTCATGTCATTTTCCAGACCAGGGTGCCACATAGTCTTGACATGGTTGTACTATGCAGTTATAAATACTGTTGATAATTTAAACCTCAGATTCAGGGTCTAGTTCCAACATTTAGCAAAGCTCTCACATGGTGAAAAAGTGGGGGCATCATTCTCCCACCTTCCACCACTTAGATGCCATGTGATGTAGGGTACCTAATCACACAGCCACCCAAATAGCAAAATATGTCTCCTCCCTTTGTTGTTGTTGTTGTGGAAAGGAGGAATTGTGCAAGTATAATGAGCCTGGATTATTAGGCTGAGGGCCTAAGCAGACTGCCAGAAATAGTGCACATTAAATTGAGGCACTGCCCTGGCTCAGTGCTAGGGAATCATGGGAACTGTAATTTATTGTGGCACCAGAGCTCTCTGACAGAGAAGGTTCAGTGTCTCAGAAAAAAATACAATTCTCATGATTCCCTAGCATTGAGCCAGGGTAGTGCCTCAATTTAATGTGCACTATTTTTGGCAGTCTGCTTAGGTGAGTGAAACAATTGCTTCTGGTGGCAGATTCTGGGAGATGGCAGCAAGGTGTTGAAATAGAGAGTTATGTGCCATCTTGCATCCCTGAATCTAGCCTGGTGCCTTCACATGTAGTGGAGGATGCTATGCCATCAGTGGTTCTGAAGAAATAATCAACTGCCAGTTGTAGCCAGCTTTTGTACTTGGAGAGGAGGGACCATCTTTTTATTTATGTCCTCAGGCAGAAAAATGTGATGATCCACCCATGATAGCCATGAGGAGTAACTGGATCATAGATGGCATTTGTGAAGAGTGGGTGTAACTATTCCTCTACCATTTGAAGACTCCTGCCAGCCCAGTAAATGTCTGAACCATGCTACAGAGTTGGAATAGTCCAGAAAACCACCTTAGTGGTGGTGGCTATGGTTGTTGTTGTTGTTAGTATTTTGTTAAAATATTTTGTTAAAATTATTTTGTTAAAATAGCCTCTGTTTATACTTATATCAAGCTTATAGGAGAGCCTTTCTAATACAATGATTTTTAAATTAAGCATGTGCCTTAACTTTATCATACCGAAGATAACCATGCCCCCTTACCTTAAATCTGAGTAATTGTTTTACCTGACTCATAAAATCCCATAAATGTTTCCTCAGCAGTAAAAATATTATCATCCTCATCACCACCACCATCATAATTTGCTGCCCTTCCATGGCAGGTCATCTACCAGAGATGACTGCCTCAGCATGACTAATAACAGGTCTAGTCATGTTTAACCCCTACTTTTTTCATAGGGCATTGCAGTGTGCTATTGTGTGAAAGTGAGACATTCCAGCTGTTTCTGAATATTCTCAGCTGGATATATTTGCTAGGAATGTGTTATCTGGAATGCAGCAATTTGTGGCTTGTTGCTGGCATATTTGTTTATTTATAGTGATGCTGGGAGGAAGCATTGCCTTAAAATTACTCAGAATTTATTCTAAAAGCCTGGTGTAGTTTTTTCTTTAATTAATTAATTTTTTTACTTATTTTCAAGCACCCTGTTCTTCTGCAGAAGTTTATCACTGGCTGGTTTAGCTCATATATCAAAGATGAACTTGCTTTAAGATAACCAGATATCCTTGCCTGTAAAGATATCCTTGCCTGTAAAGATATAGGCCTATATTATTAATGAGCATGGTTGAATTAAGAATTCATATGGGTTATGGTCTCTTTCATAAAAGTTTTTGCAGAGACATTTTGCTTTTGTCTGTAGGTAAGCCTCAAGTAAGGAATAAAATCTGAATCTTTCCTCGTTGTTTCTGGAGTCTCTCCAGTGGGTGCTGTTGTGGGCAGGTTTTATTTCCTTTTTGATAAGAAATTTGCAAAACTTACAATTTTAAGTACATAAACACAAGAAGAAAAAAGTGAAGTTAGGGAAAAAGCAAAACTGACCATTTCCCCCCATATAGGTATATTGTCAGTACTAAACTCTTACATGTCTGAGTCTGAGTTTGTAGTCAGCTGTATCCATGATACTGAAGTCATATCAATATCTCTTTTTTCTAATGGGTTCTACTTCTTCAACAATTAAATGGCAAGCAGATCCATCACGATCCTCTCCATGCTGGGAATAGCTCCAACTATAAAATTTGGCCAGTTCAGATATCAAGAATATAATTCATACACACACACACACACACACACACACACACAGTAAATTCAAATTTGGTAGGTTCAATCATATGTGTGTGTGTGTGTGTATGATTGAATTTACCAAATGTGATAATTTCATAAACCTGAGTGGAACTGTGAGCAGTCAATTTACACATGTCCTAATGTAACACAAGTTGCATTCCTTTAAAATAAAACATTCCTGCCATTTTTTTTTAAAAAAAATCTTACTTTGAAAGATACTGATTTATTATGAAGTTGTATGTATGATCAAGCTCACTGGCAACTAAATCAAAGTAAAATATTTTTACTCATGTCATTCGGTCCCCATGAACCTCAGCAGAACTTCAGCAGCTTAAAACCAAGTACTTCCGTAGATCTAGATTGTGGATGGAGACTGCTTCTTTTCTTTCTCATATCATATTTCTCATATCTCTCTTTTCTTCATTCTGCATCAATCTAATGAATAGTTTAGAGCAGTGATGTCACTGGTGAAAAACTGAGATGGTGGTGGTGCCAAGACAAACATTATGCTATGAAAAATTAATCTTTTTTTCACTGACATTAGTAAGTCAAAGAGCACTCAAAAGAGAGTGTAACATCAAGACAGGAAGTTGCTTCTATGTTTTATAGACATTCATACTAAAAATATCTTATCTTAGGAAACTTAACATGTGTAATTTCAGCTTCACTGGTTGTGTAGAATTCCCAAATCTCTTGCTAGCAATGGATTGAGCCTAATTATTTCAAGAAGCACTGTTTATTTTTGAAATGTAGTGCATATCTCCACTATATACCTAATAGTTATTATTTCCTCTCCCAGGGAACCTTGAGAATTGTAGCTATGTGCGAGAGATCTGAAGGATGTCAAGCAATTTTGGTGAAGCACCATAGGGGCACCGTGGTATAGTTGGTTAAGTGTTGCACTAGGACTCTAGGAAAACAAATCCTCACTTAGTCATGGAAACCCACTGAGTGGTATTGGGCAGGTCACTGTCTCAGCTTCAGAAGAAGGCAATAACCAAGCAAACTCTGAACAAATCTTGCCAAGGAAGCCCTAGGATAGGTTCACCTTTGAGTCACCAACTCAGAAAGGAGTTGAAGGTGCACAACATCAGCAACAACTACCATAGAGATATCTAAGAACTTTGATGAAGTTCTTAATGATTCCCTGCCTACCAATTTCTAAACATTCCAGCTCCCAGAATTTGAGAGATTTCTCCTATGTACAGTTTCTTACTCAAATCGTGAGACTAATTGGAAACCACAACTGAATATGTGAGTTTGTCTTTGTGTGGGTTTATTTTCACAGTAAGTTTTCCTATCCCACTATGGTTCTTGCGTAAAATAGGTTACTGCATTTATTTATTTATTTATTTATTTATTATATCCCATATTTTTACCAAACAAGCTCAAGGCAGCAAACACAGTTTTCCTCCTCCATTTCGTATTCTCACAACAATCTTGTGACGTCTGGTTGAGAGAAAGCAACTGGCCCAAGGCCACTCAGTGGATTTCATGGCTCAGCCCATCTCACAAACTCACTTCAACATTTGAATCACTATACCACAGGCTGAATAATGTTTAAAGAATTTGTAAACTTGTGAAGGAAAGTCAACATGGTATAGTGGTTTGAGTACTGAACTAGAACTCTGGAAGATCAGGATTCGGACACCTGCTCAGCCATAGAAACCTACTAGGTGACTCTGGGCAAGTCACACACTCTCAGTTTTCATGGAAGTCAATGGCAATCCCTCTGAACAAATATTGCCAAGAAAATATTGCCATGATAGGTTCACCTTAGAGTTAGAAACCACACAATAAGAACAAAAACCTGTGAGAGTGGAACAGAGAAACTGACTGCAGCTATACTTCCAGGAAACCACTGTGTAGCAGTGATATTTTCTGTTTCCAATCCACTGTCACTATATTATTTATTAAGATGGCCTTTCTTTAAATATGTTCCTGGAGACTGAAGTGTAGAAGGAACTTTGGAGAACACTGTTCAGTTCCAACAGCAACTGCTCTCAAAATGGCTGCTACCCAAGTTCTCAGTTCTTTGATGCACTGCTTCCCTCCATGCATCTCTTCACAGAACATGTGATATCATTATACTTTTTCATTTTTTAAAGTGCTCTGATATTATGGAATGGCAAGAGTGACAGTGACAACAAATGTTGAAGTTTTTGTGGATGCTAACTCAAGGCACTAAACAAAGGAGTTATTAACCAAACCATTGTTTTGAAATATTGCAGTATGAAAGAACAAGTAACCATAACAGTAGGTTCTTATTCTGCAATGTGGGAGAGTGGGACTTGTAGCACATCAAATATAATTAAACTGCCCATCAGTCCTTGCCAGCATAGCCAGTATTGAGGGTAGATTGTCCTGTTTACCATTGCTGTATATAAAATGGGTGCTCTCTTGTTACAGAAAGGCTCCTCTGTCATACAGATTTCAAAAGCATTGGTAACTATCTAATAGAAATAGAGGTAATGCTGACAACAGCATTTGGACACACAAGATTCCACCAGTCAATGACTGTGAAACAGACCAGAAACCATTGCTGGCACTTTGTAAAAATGTATAATACACTTCTAAGAATTCAAAGGTGACACTACAAAAACAGCCACAGTAAAAAGCTATTTAACACATGAGAAATGAAACATTGCCTGGCTGTAGTCTGAGGCTGTAGCATTCAGGGAAGCTTCAGAGGTACACCTCTGGGGCCTGATTCTGGCAAAATGAGAGGAAAGTCAAGTGGAACAGAAGCAAAGGATGCAGTCACAGATGGACTGAAAGGTAAGCAAATTAGGGCTTGGAAGTAACTTGTTGCAAATAATGCATTATATCTTATCCTTTTTCCTCCCAAAGGTAAAACTAAGTTGATTAATTATTTCAACTTAACAATTCCCTTCCTTTTGAGGTGTGGCTCAAGTGCTGGTTCACAGTGTGCCTTGTGTTACTATAATTTCTGTTTCAGAAATTAGAAGGCAAAGATATATTTAAATTTTAACAGCAATTTACTTTTCATCCTTGGAACATCAGCTCTAGTTGAAGTTGCAACATAATCAGAAGATGAGATGAAGGAAAAGTCCCATCTTGGATGAAAAATGATGGATTTGGAGCTGTTTGTTTTAGCTGCATCAAATTCCAGAAACACTTCTGATTTCTTTTTTAAGCTCTCAAAACATTGCATCATACCAGCTGTCTTCTAGATTTCAGTTATCTTCTAGATTTTCTGCTAACAATGACGTTTGCTTTCATGAGTACAATATGACAAACCAGATAAACAAATGTAGCAGAACTTTATTGCTTATTGCTCTGTTAACTTTATTGTCTGTAAATGTCTGTTGTGAGCTGGTGGATGCCAAAATTATGCCTAGAATCTATGTTTCATTTGCACACTGAAACCTCATTTCAGAATGGAGACAAATAAAATGCTTTTTAAAGAAATGTGTCATATTAATGGTCATGCTGGGGTTTCAGGGACCATTTAAATAAGATCACTTGAATCATTTTCCTATAAAAAGTCAGAGATGTGGAGGATATGTTTTCTTCGTAGATACAGTATTCAGAGTGGCAGTTCCTGGCATTACTGTTGCAGCATTTGATGCAAGTGAGAATTGTGATTAACATCTGTCCTAACAACAGTCAGAGTAAGGTGGGTGCCTCAGACTGCAAATTCTTATTCATTTTGTTGCTGAATGGAGGGCGGGGGGTTGTAGGAATCTGGAATGTTTTTAATTGTTGTAATTTAAATTGTTGTAAGCCGCCCCGATTGCTCTGCAGAGGGGCAGGGTATAAATATATTATTATTATTATTATTATTATTATTATTATTATTATGTTGTATTTCAGCTCCCAGGGGCAGGGAGAATCACTTGCAGAGTATTTTTCTCTTTTGTGACAACATATCTAGAAATGAGCACTATGCTCCTTGGCTTGGAGGAGTGTGTGGGAGGGGTATGAGGCTATGCAGATGGGTGGCTCTGGGCTGTCCCTGCTAGCTATGGATCGGGGCTGCGGCAACTGCATGCTGCAGCCCCAATCCACCCTTTTGCTGCCCCTAAAAGAGCAGCAAAATGCCGCTCCTTTTAGGGGCAGCAAAAGGCTGCCCTAAAAGCTGGTACTGTGGCCCTTCTGCACCCTTTCAGTGCAGCATGTCTACACACTGCGCCAGGAGGGCATCCTGACACCATGTTGCCATCCGTACGGGTGTGCGGTGTCAGGACAGCGGCCAGCTGGGGTTGGGCGGCTGGCGTGCGGCTGCCCGGCCTGAACTCCACCCCCTTTAAGCCAGTCTGCAACGCCCCTATGTCAGCCATTTGCTTTTACCTGTATGTAACAGCAAAACTATGCAATTGAAATTCAATTGTGCCATGTAATCCAAAACTATGGAGATATGTGGTTCTGCTTTTTTAAAAAAATTAAGCAGCATAAAATCTCTTAGGCCTCAAACAGATGAGCCAAAGAAGTGGTTTCAGGCTGCTTTGGGGGCATAGTGTTTAGATGATGCACACCCCTGAAGCATCTGGAAATAATGCCACAGCCACTCTAAGGCAGGAAAAGCTGGACTGAAAAGAAGCAGAAATAAACATTCTTGTTACAATCTTATCATTTTCTTTCTTGTCTATCTGTGTTTTGGTGATCCCTTTCCCGCTAGTTTGTACTTTACTATAGCTCCAGCTATTTATCCTAATTTGATATCTCTTTGGTGTCTTCCTTCTTTTCAGCTTCCCTTCTCTTGTTCCCTATTGAACTGTCAATCAGTTGCTTCTAAGGCTGCAATAGTTCATGATTTATTTTCTTCCAGATCTCTCCATCTTCTTGCCCTTACTGAAACCTGGCTCTCTAGCCAAGATACCTTTACCCCTGCTGCCCTCTCATTTGGAGGACTTTCTTTTACTCATACGGGCCATCAAGAGGGTAGAAGGGGGCAGGGTGGGCATTTTGTTATCCAACTTATGTCAGTTTCAATTACTGTTCTTTCGACAGACCTATTGTTTTTCTACATTTGGGTTCCATGCTGTTAAACTTTTTCAGCCTCTGCAGTTACAGGTTGCAATTGTCTATCATCCACCTGGACCATCTGCAATGTTCTATTCTGATTTTGACTCCTGGTTGACTTTTTTCCACTCGGACAAGGTCCCCACCTTAATCTTGGGGACTTTAATATTCACATGGACAATCTTAATGATCCCACTGCTGCATGCTTTAGTCTTTTGTTATCTTCATTTGGCCTTGAACTTTGTTCTGATTTACCTACACATTCTCTTGGACACTGTCTCAGTTTAGTTCTTACCAAAAAGTGTGTCATCTCTGATTATTTGGCCAGTGAATTTCCAGTGTTAGATCATCCTCTTATTTCTTTTGCATTTGCCCATAGTTCACCCCATCGTCAACTTGTTCATCACCCCTTTAGAGATCTTCACTCCATTAATCCTGTGACTTTCCACCAGGCATTGTACTTTTTGCTCTCTTCTTTAGACTTTGGTGACTCTATGGACCAAGCTGTTTCCTTATGTAATTCAACTTTATCCACAACCCTCAACAGTTTTGCCCCTTTATCAACACACGTGACCTCTTCTATTAAGCTACAGCCCTGGCTTACTCCTATCGTTCGGTATCTGCTTTCTTGTTCTCGAACAACCAAGTATTTATGGGAAAAGGCCAGGGAATGGGCAGGTTTTATCCATTATAAATTTGTTTGTTCTTCTTTCTCACGTGCTATTCAATAACTAAACAGAAATATTATATATCATTGATCAATGGCAATGAACAGTGACCACAGCATCTTTTCTCGATCTTTAACTCTCTGCTAAAGCCTCCCTCTCCACCTACCCCTCCTTCATTCTCTCCCATCCACCTATCCCTCCCTCATTCTCTCCTAACAATTTTGCAATTTATTTCAATATTAAGACCAAAGCCATCCACTCTAATTTTGAGGTTTCTGATTCCTCCACTGTTCTGGCTTTTCAACCTTCTATGTCAGTAAAATTTTCTGCTTTTTCTTCTGTCTCACTGAATGAATTATCTAAGTTGTTGACTTCTTCTAATCCTTCACCCTGTTTTCTGGACCCTATCCCCTCTGATTTTTAAAATTTCTGTTACGCCTGCTATACTGACATCTTTTCTCCACATTATTAACCCCCCCCTCTCTCCACTAGTTCTTTTCCTTCTGCATTTAAACATGTGTTGCTTTCCCCTATTCTAAAGAAGCCCTTTCTTGACCCATTCTCTCTTTCTAACCATCATCCTGTTTCACTCTTGCCTTGCCTTTCTAGGGTCTTAGAATATGTCATTTACTTTAGATTTCTTGAGTTTCTTTCTACCAACTCTATCATGGATCCTTATCAGTCTGGCTTTCATCCTTTGCATTCCACAAAGATGGCCCTCACGAAGATTGCAGATGAACTTCTTTTAGCCAAGTCAAAGGACTTGTATTCAGTTCTTGTTTTACTTGATCTTTCTGCTGCTTTTGATTCAGTTGATCATGGTCTTTTGGTAGACTTGCTCCAGGAGCTGGGTTTTGCTGATTCAGTCCTTGATTGGTTTAGATCATATCTTTCAAATAGGTTATTTGCTGTGGTAGCTGGAGGTCAGGTTCCCATTTCATTGTCAGCTGGAATCCCACAAGGCTCCATCTTGGGTCCGCTGTTGTTCTCCCTCTATAGTTTGTGTCTAGGCAATCTTATTAGCTCCTATGGTTTTCAATATCATTTATATGCTGGTGATATTCAAATATACTTTTCGATTCCTGAACTCTCCTCCAACACTGAACAGCAAGTTTTGTCATGTCTCTCAGCCATATCAGTGTGGATGCCTCATCAGCAACTTAAACTTAACATGGCTAAAACAGAACTGCTTATCTTTCCACCCAAGCCAACTTAACAACATACATTTTCAATTACAGTCAATAATGTTTTCATTCATCTGGTCAAGGAAGCACGTAGTCTAGGCTTTGTATTTGATTCTTTGTTGTTGTTCGTCCCTCAGTTCCAAGCTCTGGCCAAGTCTTGTCAATTCTTTCTTTATAATTTAGCCAAAATAAGACCTTTTCTTTCAGTATCTACTGCCAAGGCCTTGGCCCATGCCCTGGGTATCTCACACCTGGACTACTGTAATTTTCTCTTGATGGGGCTGCCTCTGTCCCACCTTGGTTCTTTGATCTCTGTTCAAAATTCTACTGCCAGAATTATTTTTATAAGACCTTTTCTTTTGGTATCTACTACCCTTCCCATTCCTAGTCTTCTTATTTCTTGACTGCAGTCTCTATTCTGGTCAATGTTTGAGCCTAGATATTTTATTTATTTATTTATTTATTTATTTTGTAGTATTTATATCCTGCTCTTCAGCCACAAAGGCTCTCAGAGTGGCTAGATATGGGAATTCTTTAACTATTTCAATTTCCTCATTGTCTAGATTGAATTTGTGTATTTCTTCTGTGGTCATTATTTTTGTTTTCTTTATGTTCAGCATCAGACCTGCCTTTGCACTTTCATCTTTGACCTTCATTATTAACTATTCTAATTCCTGAATATCTTCTGCTAATATTATGGTGTCATCCGCATATCTTAGGTTGTTAATGTTGCTTCCTCCTATCTTAACTCATTTTTCTGTTTCTAATTCTGCTTTTCTTATGATGTTTTCAGCATATAAGTTAAACAAGTAGGATGCTAGGATGCAGCCTTTGCCTCTTGGAAACCACTCTGTTTCCCAAATTCTGTTCTGACAATGGCTTCGTCCACATACATATATTTATGACAATTTTCTTTGCAAAATATAATCATATATATATATATATATATATATATTCCACCTATATCATAAATCTGTTCAAAACACCATAGATAATCTTGTATCTTTTAAGATCTTTTCTCTAAACAGAGCTAGGGAATAGTTTGTATGTTTGTTAAATACAGTCGGCCCACAGTATCTGCAGTATTCTGCATCCTTGAATTCTACCATCCATAGCTTTAAAATACTCTCCCCAATACAAAAAGCAAACCTAGATTTTGCTATTGTATTTAATGGGACTTGAGCATCCATGGATTTTGGTATACACAGTGTCCTGGAACCAAACCCCAGCAGATACCACAGGCCCATAGTACTCAGTTTTCTGCTCCTGAATCCAAATGTGAAAGAAATGAGAGTTATTCTTTGTTATTCACAATTCCAAGAAATGTGTAATGCTGTCCTCTGAACAGCAAAAATGTATATTAGGGGAATGTGTATATATGAAGGTTTATATTAGAGGATCTCTGTATTAATGAAAATGGCTTCCAAAAATGTTTTTATTAGACAAAATCACAACAACAAAAATCACAAAAAATGCATACAATAGAAGGAAATATTTTGTGAATTTTGATGACCCTGTTTTAAAACACTGATGCAGAAATGGAATGGAGTGACCTTAAGATGGCAATCATGAGAAATACTGAAACTGACAGATTTGACCATCACTGCTCCAGGATAGTGAAGGGATGTGTGATTGGTCTTAGAATGGATGCTGTGGGATTGTATACAAAATTTGGATAACTCAGCTTAATGCAAGATCTCTGTATGAACTTCAAATCTATTCAAGGTACAGAACAATGGGCACTACATAGATTTTAAAAAAAAGTAAGGTCTTCAACTAATACACTAATTGAATTACTTGTTTTAGCAAATCAAGACAAATTCCATCAGCACTGTATTTTTTTTGTACATAAGAAATATGTAACATTTCCAACAATACATTTAATTTAAAGACGAATGTATGCCACTAAGAAAGTAAATAAATAAACTGTAATAAGTAATAAACTGGTAGTTTGATGGTAGATTCTGCAACTTCTCTGCAACAGATGTTTCACTGTATTGGTCAGTTGTTTCATATATAAGTTATAAAATCAGGAAAACTTTGCATATGATTGGATATCTTCCAACATTTAAATTAGCTCTGGCTAGCATGACAAATGATGCTTCAATGAGGGCAACTGTAAGGAAAAGCAATTTTGCAGTTCTGTACCTATTCCAGCTTGGCTGCTTGCTGTTTGAACTCCCTGTGCTCACTAGGACATGGAGGATGGACAGGGAAGAGATGTTTCCAAATAGCCTCTGCTGTGTTGCATTATTAAGTATCCTACTTAGATTTATCCCATCGAAGAGTCACTAAAGTTACAAGTCGCAGATGAGTTTTTCATTTCTTCCCTTTAATGTGCACTGCTGGAAAATGTTAGCTGCTCTAAACATGACACTTTCATTGTCAATGTGGACTCCTCTTAACATCATCACAAGGCAATGATGTGTAGCATTTGAAAAGCAAGAACAGGAAAAATCAGCTACACCCTGAGTCTGTTCTCCATCCATCTCCTTGTTTCCTAGCCAAGAATTCAAGGCTAATGGACATAACTTGAGGCCAGGCCCTTTTAGTGTATCATACAGAATGACCAAACTTCCCATGATGATGTCATAGTATTTAAAAGTTTCATTGTTATCTACCATTTTCTCTTTTCGGCCAATAGTTCCTAGGGTAATACACAAAAGTCCTCTTTGGTTAGTCTCCACTTATTTTTCTAACTGTTGCTGAGTAACCTCACATATCATGATTGTTACTGAGCAAGATACTGTAATCATATCCAATCTAGTATCTTCCAGGTATGGTAAACTAGAACTCCCATCAACCCAGACATATAGAATGATGAGACTTCTAGTATGTAGATGAACAAGGCTTTAGGTGGAAATCATATTCCAAATTCACTGTGTTGCCTTTCACACAATTTTTAAATGATTCTAGTTCACTACATTCATCTCAGGCTGCTTTCAAAGTGGAGTTTTTCTGTGTATGTACCAAAAACATTTCCACTCTATGTGTGAAGAAGGATTGGGAAATGTCTGTTTTCTAGTCACTGTATCTGTTGAGAAGCTGCTAAATGTTACAGTCAAATAGACACTTTTTCAGTTTTTATACAGATGGCCTTGATGTAGACCAAGTTTGGGGATCCCATTTTGGGTGAAAGGCGGAATATCAGCATAATAAAATATGGTCTTCTGGAAGTTTTTGGACTGCAAGACACAGCAGCCCTACACAGTACAGCCAATAGTGAGCAATGCTGGGAGCTGAAATCTAGCAACATCCAGAAGAATGCATGATTCCTATCTATTTCTGGTGTAGAAGGAACATATGTGTGCATTCTGTGTATGCATGCATATGTATTTGCATGTGCATTACAATGTTCTGTACAGCAAGACTGAAGGATAGTCAGGCTCCCTAGTGTGATCCACAATTATTCTGACTAATCTGAAGAATCTGGAGTATATTACCAACATATAGGCCCAATATCTGAAAATGAATTTGGATCTTCCTGGCTCTGAGAATGCTAAGCCATAATGTGTAACTGATTATGTGATTAGACATGTTAGACATAAAAAACTCCTAGTTTGCTACATCCCTCTTAGTGTACAATGAGACTTTAAAAACACCTCCACAAAATCACTGGCCTGATCTACATGGGGAGACTAAACACAAATTTCCATGAAGGGCAAGCAATTGTTCATGTACTTCAGGGTGTCTGGACTTCTGGGAAGCAAAAATCCTTTCGGTTTCTTCATTTGGGTTCCAAAATCTAGTGTGTCATCCCATTTCTACAAAGACATAGCATTTATTCCAAACATGTAAACAGCTAAACCATTAATCATCACAAAATCCAATGTTTACCATGTCAAAAGATGTGGAGATATTGTTTTGTATAACATGCCTTTGTAACTTTTGGACCACTGAGTCATTAAGTTGTAAGAGCTGAAATCCTTTAAAAAAAAACTTACTTGGCAGTGATTGTGTTGATATATTGGAGAATAAATGCATTGGAGATTACAACTAGCTATAAAAAGATTGTGTCACAGTTTGATTATACTTCACAGAGATTCCACTTTAGAGTAATATGATTTTGGGAATGAGTTCTCACTAGGTTGTTCAGCTTATGTGCTTTGTGACATAACGATTCACAGATGTAAATCTTTTTTAAAAAATTGTTTGCTATATTGCACCGCGAACCTCAATCTATAAATATATGAAATACTGATATTAAATCAAGCTGCACGTGGATCCCCAAACAAAGTCTTCCAAGGTTCTGACATGGCTTCCAATTTTTCTTCATTTTCAGCTTATGTCAATTTTTAAAATATATTTTCCAAAACCTTGCTTATAGAGTTCAAATCTCATTTATACAAAGTTATTTTAAAAAGAAAACCACATTGAATATCATAATGGTCAGAAATAATTACATTGGCTTAATGTAAAGTATTTCCATTAGGTTTAAACTAAGTATTTTCTAAAGAACGTAAGAAAGTATAGAGAGCAAGCCAGATTTTCAAAACAGCGCCTGAAATAAAAATTTCCAATACTACCTGATATTCTAGATGAGCTTGTGGCTCCCCTCTGACTGTTTTTAAGTGGGCCTTCAACCTGGATACTCCAGTCTGCTTTGAAATGAACAGCAGCCCATTTTTAATTTTATTTTATTTAACTGTTGTTATTTTAATAACAGTAAGTGTTTAATCCTGGTGTCTTTGTTAGCTGTATCATATTTTAGGCTTTTAAAATGTTAATTTTTAAGCCACCTTGAAGATTATCTTAAATCATGCACCACATTTTTTTTAATTTTTTTGCAGAGAGAGGGACTTTCATTGAGTGAAGTGTGGGATACGTTGTTGTTGTTGTTGTTGTTGTTGTTGTTGTTGTGTGCCTCCAAGTCATTTTTGACTTATGGCAACCTATCATAGGGCTTTCTTGGCACATTTTGTCAGAGAGGGTTTGCCATTGCCATCCTTTGAGGCTGAGAGGGTGTGATTTTCTCAAGGTCTCCCTGTGACCGCAATTAAAATTCCAGCATATTGAGGACTAATAGTAGGGTTAGTATCATATTTAAAGTTAGGGTTAGCAGAAGAGGTTAATTAACATTTCTTGTATTTTTTGAGCCCAGTAAAAAGTCCCAGTGTCCACATCTCCCAATGGGGCCAATCTACCCCAAAGCTGATTTTTTATTTTGTTATTTAACTTTTTGTTTTACTGTACTTCTGCTTCCCAGCATCATGGTTCACTGAAAACAATGTGGCAAATGTTTCATTACCAAAACATTATAGTGGCTCTCAGACAAAAAAAAAAGTTGCTATTGTTGTTGTTATCTGTCATCAGGTTAAATTTGATTTATGGTGACCCTATGAATAAAAGACCTCCAAGAGTCCCAGTCATCAGTTGCTCTGCAGGCTCAATACAGGCTCATGGTAAGTCAATCCATCTGTAATGTGGTCTTCCTTTTTTCTTACTGCATTTCACTTTACTAAGCATTATTGTATTTTTCAATGAGTCATATCGTCTCATGTTTTGTCATTTTTGCTTCTAGTGAGTGAGAGTTCAGGTTTGCTTGAGGGCACATCAATTTGTCTTTTTAGCAATCCATCATATCTGTAGAACTATTCCATTATCACACTTAAGTACTGTAACAAAGAAGTTCCCATTGAAGAAAGACAACTGATTTATTGAGTCAGTTTTTGTCCCAAACACCTTATGTCTGAAAAAATGTAGATAGATTAGATAGATAGATAGATAGATAGATAGATAGATAAATAGATAGATGACAAATGCCTGAATCTTGAGGGCATTGCTTACAACTGTTGTGATGACAATGTTGCAGAATGCCTCCATTTTAGGTCCAGCTCTCTGTACATTCTGCAACAAAATTGATTCTGAATGACTAAATTGTGCCATCCTGATGCATACAGGTTTTTTAAAATTAAATAAATATCTGTGAAGGAATAATTTGTAGCTACATCATACACATCATGCATGAGTGCCAGCGTGATGTAATACTTTGAGAGTTGGACTACAACTCTAGAGACCAGGATTTGAATCCCAGCTCAGCCATGTAAGCCCTCTGGTTGACCTTGAATGAGTCACATTTTCTCAGTCTCATAGGTTGGCAATGGCAAACCCGCTCTGAAGAAACTTGCCAGGAAAGCCTTATGATAAGGTTGCCTTAGGGTCACCATAAGTAGGAAATGACTTCAAGGCACACAACAACAAAACAACATGCACGTTTCTTCATCTCATATGTGGTATCACATCAGTAAATAACAATTTAGGGTACATAAAGTTTCATTCAAGTAGGATCCCCAGCAGATTTTGCCCCCATGAGATAAACTTGGCTTGTCAATACTGTAGCAAATTAATTCTGGCATCAGTCTTTTCCTTGACCCTCCTGTAGCATCATGGGTCATGGTTTTATTTTTTATTTTTCAGTGCCCCCAAAAGATTTATTTATTTTAACACTCAGTCATTAATCTTCTTCAAGGAGAAGGAGAAGGAAAAGATTTTTTTCCAAGAAACTAGAAAGAGTGGTGTTCATGATGGCATGCCTGCTATGACTTATAGGCACTGACAGCACTAGCCTATACACATCTACTCAGAAAAAAGTTCCATATAGTTCAATTGGATGTATTTCCTGGTAAGGGAGTACAAGATTATAACTGCAATATGCTAGTAGCAAAAAGAGGAGGGGAGTAAAGGCCCAAGAATGAACTGTCCTGCTCTTGTTTTATACAGTGTATTTAACATTATGGAAGTTTCTCATTAATTTCTTTATAAATTTTGTCATATGGAGCCATTTGCCACCTCTCAAGGTGTTACAGATAAGTCAAACACTTACATTATTCTGATGTTCATTTTCTGTGTTGTTGTTTTTTATTTCTTCCCCTCTAAATATTTTTATGCATCACTCAATAAATCCTTTACCAAGTGATATCTAAAGCCTGGTTTGTTCTAGAAAAGCTTTATGACAGTCTTTACAGTTGAATATCTCCCAAAAAACCCAACCAAACAAACCCAAGAGAGCTATTTTATCACTATTACTTTCTTTCTCCGAAATGGCAGGATGCAATATAAAATGTACAGTATCCTTGAAGACATTCTGGCTATGTCTCTCAACAGATTCTGTTATTCTCAGTATCCACTAGGAAGCATTTATCTTCATGCATCATGTCTCTGAAAATTTGCCGTGAGATCCACATCTACACACAGAGATATTTATTGACAAACGTGAATCAGAGTCAATTAATGTTTCATGACACAGTAGGCCCTCTCTAGTCACAAATTCAACCATCCATAGCTTGAAATTATTTTTTAAAATATATAAAATAAAATAAAATGTCCCTGCCAAACTGGGATAGTTGGAAGACATGTGATGCTTTCTAGAGACAAATGCTTCTGGGGAAAGGGGAAGATATAGACCTCTCTCATCAACCCTCAGTACTTGGAAGCATCTATTGCTCACCTTGAAGAGACACTTGCTTTTGTGGCTCTCTGCCTCTGGACCTGGTCATGCCATGGGTCATAGGCTGGACAAGGTGGAATAAAAATTGCTGCTCCCTCCTTTGAGTGTGAAAGAGGCTGGAAGCATTGCCAAGTTAAATTCATTGCACCCTGAAGCTGGTCTTCCAGTGGGGGAACTTGTACATGTCTGCTGCTAGAGTTGCCAGATTAGAAGTATCCCAGGCATAGAATCATAGAATCATAGAATCATAGAATCATAGAGTTGGAAGAGACCACAAGGGCCATCCAGTCCAACCCCCTGCCATGCAGGAACTCCCAATCAAAGCATCCCCGACAGATGGCCATCCAGCCTCTGCTTAAAGACCTCCAAGGAAGGAGACTCCACTACTCTCCGAGGGAGTGTGTTCCACTGTCGAACTGCCCTTACTGTCAGGAAGTTCCTCCTAATGTTGAGGTGGAATCTCTTTTCTTGCAGCTTGCATCCATTGTTTCGGGTCCTAGTCTCTGGAGCAGCAGAAAACAAGCTTGTTCCCTCCTCGATATGACATCCCTTCAAATATTTAAACACGGCTATCATATCACCTCTCAGCCTTCTCTTCTCCAGGCTAAACATCCCCAGCTCCCTAAGTCGTTCCTCATAGGGCTTGCTTTCCAGACCCTTCACCATTTTAGTTGCCCTCCTTTGGACACGCTCCAGTTTCTCCACATCCTTTTTGAATTGTGGTGCCCAGAACTGGACACAGTATTCCAGGTGAGGCCGGACCAAAGCAGAATATAGTGGCACTATTACTTCTCTTGATCTAGACACTATACTTCTACTGATGCAGCCTAAAATTGCATTGGCCTTTTTAGCTGCTGCATCGCACTGTTGACTCATGTTCAACTTGTGGTCCACCTGGATTCCTAGATCCCTTTCACACGTAGTCTCATTCAGCCAAGTGTCCCCCATCGTATATCTGTACTTTTCGTTTTTCCGCCCTAAGTGCAGTACCTTACATTTCTCTGTGTTGAATTTCATTTTGTTAGCTTTGGCCCAACTTTCTAGTCTGTTCAAGTCATTTTGAATTTTGATCCTGTCCTCTGGGGTATTAGCTACTCTTCCTAATTTGGTGTCATCTGCAAATTTGATAACTATGCCCCCAATACCGTCATCCAAGTCATTAATAAAGATATTGAATAGCACTGGGCCCAGGACAGAGCCCTGTGGCACCCCACTGGTCACTTCTTTCCAGGTTGAAAAGGAGCCATTGTTGAGCACCCTTTGTGTTCGACCAGATAACCAATTACAAATCCATGTAACAGTTACTTTGTCTAGCCCACATTTTACCAACTTGCTTGCAAGAATGTCATGGGGAACCTTGTCAAAGGCCTTACTGAAATCAAGATATACTATATCCACAGCATTCCCTTCATCTACCAAACTGGTAATTTTATCAAAAAAAGAGATCAGATTTGTCTGGCATGACCTGTTTCTCTGAAACCCATGTTGACTTTTTGTGATTATGAAATTATCTTCCAGATGTTCACAGACTCTCTGTTTAATGATCTGCTCCAGAATCTTTCCGGGTATTGATGTCAGACTAACTGGACGATAATTGTTGGGATCCTCTTTTTTCCCCTTTTTGAAGATGGGGACAACATTTGCCCTCCTCCAGTCCGCTGGGACCTCTCCTGTTTTCCAGGAATTCTCAAAGATTATTGCCAATGGTTCTGATATTACATTTGCCAGTTCTTTTAATACCCTTGGATGTAATTCATCTGGTCCTGGAGACTTATATTCATCTAGATTAACCAGATGTTTCTGTACTATCTCTTTACTTATTCTGTGATGAAATTCTCCTATTCTGTCCTCTGCTCCATTATCCTCAAGTTGAGCACCCTTTGCCTTTTCTGAGAAGACTGAAGCAAAGAAGGTGTTGAGTAATTCTGCCTTTTCTCTGTCCCCTGTTAACTTTTTGCCATCTTCCCCACACAGTGGCCCTACCATTTCCTTCTTTTTCCTTTTGCTACTGACATACCCCCAAAAGCCCTTTTTATTGTTCTTAACCGCTCCAGCAAGCCTGATTTCATTCTGCGCTTTAGCTTTTCTGACTTTAACCCTACACGTGCTAGCTATTTGTTTGAATTCCTCTTTGGTGATTTCCCCATTTTTCCATTTCTTATACATGTTCCGTTTAAAACATAGTTCAGTTGCAAGTTCCTTAGTCATCCATCCTGGTTTCTTGAGACACCTCCCATTCTTCCTCCTCATTGGCACGGTTTGAAATTGTGCCTTCAGTATCTCCCTTTTGAGAAACTCCCATCCGTCTTGAACTCCCTTCTCTTTTAGTATTCCTGTCCATGGGATCACCCTCAGTATTTCTCTAAGTTTAGTAAAATCAGCTTTCCTAAAGTCTAGAATGCGTGTCTGACTATGCCTGGCTTCTCCTTTCCACTGTATAATAAACTCCAGGAGGACATGATCACTCCCGCCTAAGGATCCAACCACTTGCACCCCATTAACTAGGTCTTCCCTGTTAGTTAGGATCAGATCCAAAATAGCTGACTCCCTCGTTGCCTCTTCCCCCTTTTGAACAATGAATTTGTCTTCGAGGCAAGTGAGGAATTTGCTAGACCTCAAGGATTTTGCCGAGTTTGACTTCCAGCAAATATCCGGATAGTTGAAGTCACCCATCACTACTATATTTCTCCTTTCTGAGTGTGTAGTCATCTGTTCTAGAAAGGCATCATCCAGTTCTTCTGCCTGAGTCGGGGGTCTGTAGTAGACTCCCACAATAACATCCCTGTTGTTTCTTTCCCCTTTAATTTTTATCCAAATGCTCTCCACCTGGCTTCCAGGATTGTTGTCCTGGATTTCTTCACTGGTGTAAATATCCCTGACATATAATGCTATTCCTCCTCCTCTCCTGTTTGGCCTGTTTCTCTTGAAGAGGTTATACCCCTGTATTTTTACATTCCAATCATGAGACTCATCCCACCAGGTTTCAGTGATGCCTATTATATCATATTTGCTTTGTTGCGCTAGGAGTTCAAGTTCATCTTGCTTATTTCCCATGCTCTGTGCATTAGTGTAGAGACATCTAAGACCATATGTCTCCTTTACTTGCTGCCTTAGCACGTTTTTTTGCCTCCCACTGTTGGGTCCCTCTACTGTTTGCTTTGTTTCCTCTATGACAGTTTGACTATTTTTTCCAGTCCTTTTGTCTTCCAGGGTGCTGTCTCCCTTCCCCACATAACTCAGTTTAAAGCCCTCCTGATCAAATTCTTCAGACTGTTGGCAAAAACGTTTCTTCCAACTGGTGTGAGATGCAGCCCATCCCTTGCCAGGAGTCCGCCCTCATGAGATTTCAGTTCCAAAATGCTGAGATGTTGGGATGATCCCTTGTGATGTCTCAGGAGGAAGGCTGTGGTGCTGTTACAAGGATGATTTTAGAAAGAACACCTCTTTTTGATATCATTAAGTATAATATCTTAAACAGCAACCCCAGTTGTATAGAGTATACCATTCAAGAACTTTATTATCACAGGAGGCTTGAAAAGTCCAATTAGAGCCAGGATAGTAGTGTCTGTAGCCATACCTTTTCACATGACACTGTCTGTCCAACAGCTGGTTTGTAGTATATCCATTTCTGGAGCGCTCTTTCTCATTGACAAGCAAAACCTGTCAATGCCTCCCAATTGCACTGCTTTCCCTCTGTTGCACATATGATAAGTTCCTCCCAAAGGAGTTCCAATATGCAGACAGCCACATGGTGCGAGTGGGAATGATTATGCTCTTCCATCCTCTTTCCCTTGTCATTCCCAAGTAGGCTGGTTTTCTTTTCTTTTTTCAAATTCTTTTCTTGTCTTTCTTTATTTTTATTTAATAGATTGTCATGATCATGAGATTATGCTAAAAATAAAAATAGATAAAAAATAAATACAGACTGAAAGGCATGCTGGGAAGAGCACAGGGCAGAGAGATGGGGCTATGGAGGCTGCTATGCAGAAGACAGAGGTTGAGATAGAAGAAGCACCATTGCACATTATTATTATTATTATTATTATTATTATTCAATTTATTTATACTCCGCCCCTCTGCATAGCAGTCGGGGTGGCTTCCAAGATAGAAATACAACACAATAAAATCAACCCCAAGAGCTGTGCAATAATGACTGTTTCCAACCTGATGTGTTTGTGTTTCCTAGACTAACATGATTGTGGCACCCAATGAGTTTGATGTGATAGTCTCAAATCAAAAACACCAAGTGTAACAGATGAGGAAAATACACAAATCCACACATGCACATGCACGTATGCCTGGGTTTCAAAGCAGCACTCCCACTCCTCAGCTTTGGGGCTAAGATCAAGTGTGAATCCCTCCCGCTTGCTCTGAGGAATGATGAAGAGAGTCCAGGCCCTGAAATCTGGGAAATATGTGCATAAAGATCTTAACCAACTTAATTTTCCCTTTGAGGAAAGAAAAAATATTTTCAAGGATGGGCAAAAATGGAAGATAAAAATGCAGGAAAGCCTTAATCATTTTCCTGGCACCTACATTATCTCATTTAGGATTGTTTGCTCTGTGTTAATCCTTTCCTAATGTATCTGTAACAACACTGTGGTGTTCTGAAGCTGTGCAAGCACTTCCCCAGGGAAGTGGCTACAGAGGCCTTGGGCACAGAAATCCAAATTGCTGCCCTGTGGGCCATTTACTCTGTGCCATAGGTCTCCTCCACTAGTCATCTCTGTGGCCAGTAGTTATAGTTCTAACTCTGTGGGGTTAGAACAATATGAGGGCAAGCGTTAGACCACTAAAAGCCAGGTGTGAAAGTAAAGGAGTGGAGAGCTTGTTGCTAATCGGCTTGGTGGAAGGCTGAGTCTGCTGCATCACACCAGTAACTGATGCCAAAATTTCTCCCAGAAAACCTTTCATTTCCATTTCTGAGGGACTGAGTTTTTTTGTGGGGAGGGATATCTGCTGCCTTTCTTGCCTATAGAGTCTGTTATTTTATTATTATTATTATTATTAGTCCTTGTACAATCATCTACAGAAATAGAAGCAGGGTTAGGGGGGTTGCAGACTGTCAAAAATAGTGTGAATTCAGTCCACTTTTAGGGTTAGGGTTAGTGCTAGGGAATCATGGGAATTGTTATTTTTCTGAGACATTGAACCTTCTTTGTCAGAGAACCCTAGTGCCACAATAAAATACAGTCCCCATGATTCCCTAACCCTAACCCTAACCCTAAAAGTGGACTGAATTCACACTATTTCTGACAGTCTGCAACCCCCCTTAGAGCATTATGTATGGAGTGTATTTCAGTTTCACCTTGTGGGATGGCAGCAGTAAATGCTGCTAGGGCCTGAGACGTCCCCCTCCCTGCAGCTCAAAGAAGTATGTGCCAGGTGCCAGTGGAGGAGACACCTACACGAAGCCTGAACCTCACTACTGGGCCTTTCTGTCTGACTCTGGAGGGGGTCCCTGCTGTGGCAGCAGCCAGAAGGTGACTTCAAGAAGTGGACATGGGCACCACCAGTGGCATCGCTATGGGAGTGTAGGGGAGTGTAGACCGCTGCAGGTGACAGCCCCCAAACATCTGCTTTTGGGCAGACACTGGCTGTGGCATTCACTCGTGTGCCTTTAAAATACTGAAGAGATGGGGTGAGTGGGGTGAGGCTTAGTGGGAGGAGAAAGGAGAGGCCCCTTTTTTTAAAAAAAAATCAAATTTCAAATTTCAAAAAAGGAATTTAAATCAAATTAAAATATATATTTTTAAAAATTCTTTTAAAATGTCACATTTTATCAATTTTTCACTTTAAGCACATGAAACTATTTAGGCTGTGGGTATGATGTTGTAATTTAAAAGTATAATTTAATTATGCTAGTTGTTTATGTTACAACTATTACCATTACATTCCGTGATATATAGGAATTACGATTTATGAGTAACATTAGTACAAACAAACATTCCTAAGGATTCTGTATGGTATGGTATATGGGAGGAGGTCAATGGAGGCGATGACACTAACCCTAGTGACTGCCACTGAGCATCAGCCAGCCAGCACCCTCCATCTTAGGGGTGAGGTTGGCAGCACCTGACTCTATGGGGTATGTGTGTGTGTTTGGGGTTTTTTTGTTTTGTTTTATTTTTGTGTTTCTATATCAAACATTCATACATGATGACACAAAGACCAAAGTAAACTTTGCTGGTGCGCTGCCACCCACTGAGTAGCAATGAACATGATGTTTAGGAAATCTTTGTGGAATATTTGTCCCTGTAAAAATTGCTCTGCAGTTTTTCTATCCAACCAAATGAGCCATAAAGAGGGAGGGGAACTGTCGAAACTCTTCCATATAACTGCAGCTAGGTACGTGAGAACCAAAGCTAACAGAGCTCTGGAACTGGCATGAAGGCAGTTGCAGAGGGTTTAGATTCACTTTCACAAGATGAGCAAAGCAAAGAAGAGGCAGGTGGCTTGGCTCACTTGGATCAAGGCCTTTGGGGTTTAGCATGCAGCTGGCCCCATTTCTGGCTGGCTCTCTTCTCAATCCCTGCTTCCCTCAGGCTTATTTGAATCTGATCCACTTTTTTTTCCTTTCCATTTGCTGCATTTGGACTGTACTCATTTGCTTTGGGGCAAAGGGTAAGCCCTATTGAATTTGCAGTGGAATTTACTCCTGAGTAGGTAGATTACTATGTTGTTAATCATTGTCATATCAGATTGCTCAGAGCCCCTGATTCCTGAACCATTTCATTATACCCTGCAAGAGAGAGGCAATATACAACCTGAATTTGGAGATGGTGTTTCTGGAACGGGAATCCTGACAGCTAGAGACAAAGTTTGTTATTTTCTTATCTGAAAACGATCCAAAAGTGAGAATAATGATAATAATAACAATAACAACAACAATAATTTATTTATACCCCGCCTTTTGCCATAGCAATCCTGTCATTAGCACATGCTTATGTATTTCCCAATTATGCCACCATATATACTTTTTGAGGCATTGCAGAAGCAATTAACCAGTTCCTCCTCATTCAATGCCACTTGCCAGAGGTATGGAACTGCACTTTTGTTGCAGCATAAAGCTGCTATTTCTTCCCTGGGTGCTCAAGGCCAGTGGAAGCATTCACATCAACACCTCTGCAGTCAACCAGTGGGCAGGAGAAAGAAATTACCTCCAGGAACCACCCCTCCACCTTCACCCTTAATCCCCCATGGCTGTTACTCTCCATCCAGGGAGGAAGTGGGAAGAGGTAGTTGCAAATAAGTTCAGCTAGCAGGCTCAATGGATTTTGACCCAAATTGATACAGGTGCATAGTAACATATTGTTCTGTTTCCATAATAACATGCAAATTGTTGTCCTGTTAGGGTTGACTGGTTCTGTCAATCCTGAGATTTCAAGACCAAAAACTGAGATTAACAGAAGGCCACCGGTGTCATCGTATGATACATTAAGCATCAACCACAGTTTCTCATAGTATTCCATTCAGTTTTTTTTATAAAACCAAGTCTAATAAAAGAGATCTCTCTCTCTCACACACACTTTATAAGGCAATGCTTTTATTTTTGTCCCCCCCTTCTCTAAGGACTGGAGAAGAAGGCCTGGCCCTGAATTCTGGGAACTCTGTGTGCTATGGGCCCATACCCAAAGTGATTTCCCACTATTGTAGTTTGCCTGCTGCCTCGATTTGCCACCAGTAAAGTTTATCGTACAGCCATGATGTGTGTCAGCATTTGGTGTTAAAAGCAACCTCAAGAAGGTCTGGCATTGCAGTGAGTTCTACTTCAGAACTGGGGGCTGGATTATATGTTGGAGAAATGTTCTTTGGCTTTCAGGCATTACAAACTGAGTATCTTTTAACACTGCAAGAAAATAGGGTTAGTGAAACAGGGTAATTTGAACATCTGACAGTTTAAGAGATGAAGGGGGGTTGCAGACTGCCAGAAATAGTGTGAATTCAGTCCACTTTTAGGGTTAGGGTTAGAGTTAGGGAACCATGGGAACTGTATTTTATTGTGGCATCAGAGTTGTCTGACAGAGAAGGCTCAATGTCTCAGAAAAATAACAGTTCCCATGATTCCCTAGCACTAACCCTAACCCTAAAAGTGGACTGAATTCACACTATTTCTGGCAGTCTGCAACCCCCCGAAGTTGCACTATAATGAATAATGTGTGTGTGTGTCCAGTGTATGTATTATTACAAGCACATCAAGATCCACCTGAAACCCAAAGCAGCCCTGAACGTTTGGACAACCATAAAACGTGTTTCCAAAAAAAAGCAAATGTTTAAAAGCTGAAGAGGAGTACACTTTTATCCATGGGAGAAAAAATGTGCACCCTTGAGAAATGAGCGCCAAATGCATACATTCTTTTTAAAAATACACATGGAAGTATGCACAACTTTCCAGGATGGTGGAGGGGGGAGAATTGTTCAATACGGACATGAGTTGAATGGAGCTTTGAAGTGGAAATGACAGAACCATGATGAACCAAAGGTTTGCCTCTTGACATGGTCCCTGTGGAGAAGCACTAGGAAGGCCACCACAATACCTGACTGGTCATAGAATCATAGAGTTGGAAGAGACCTCAAGGGCCAACCAGTCCAACCCCATGCCATGCAGGAAAACACATTCAAAGGACCCCCAAACAGATGGCTATTCAGTCTCTGTTTAAAAGCCTCCAAAGAAGGAGACTCCACCACTCTCCAAGGCAGCATGTTTCACCAGCAAGGCTACCAGCAAGGAATGCCTGTATGTGAGTGTTTGAGTATTTCATTTGAATCTCATACAATCTCTAGCAGCCTTCTTCTTGTTGAATGATCATCGTTACTCTAGTTTAATGGTTACAGGGTGATAAAAGCTGCATGAATGATCTATTCAATTGTTCCAGCAGATGGCAGCCTCTCTATTAACTACAGATATCCTCTGGTGTACTATTTCAGAAACATTACCCACTTAAACCAGGAGCATCATAATGTAATCTATTCCTCCATACAAAAAACACACCCATATTGTTTTGTTCTTTGGTTGTATTTGCACGAACCAGTATTAGCTTATCTACATGTTTTGTTTTGCAACGCAATTATGCGAACAACCTCATTTTTCTGGTGCCTAAGAAATATGTTGCTCTTTTGCTATGGAGCACTCTCACTGTGTTCTTTTAACTTACTGTGTTCCAACTTACTAGAGCTGCATCACATTTCAGCTTAACAAGCTCTTTTTCGCAGCAAATACTTTTGCTAAATCAAAGGTACAATCATTTGAAAATAACATTTGTATTGCTGTTTTCTCTTTTTCCTTTTTAAAATAAAGTGCAGAGCATGCAAGATTTTTATTTTTTCCAAAAAAAAATTGCACATACACTGCAGCACTCAACATTTTAATTGCCACTTCCTCAATAAAACAAAAATATTGGAACCCTTCCATCTTGCCATTAGCGCTTCCAAAATAACTGTTAACAATATCTCATGTGGACACAGAAACTTTACAATTAAGGTTGGAAGAGTCTTCAAAGGCTATTGACTAAATATATCCTATAAAATTACTGGACTTCATTCAATGCAGCTCTGGTCTTTTAACATTCAGTAAATGTGTTGATGGAAATCACTTAGCAACCAGAGAGGCCAACCCAGAAATAACAGCATTCGAAGTAGGAGGGGGAAAAAGGAAATGGGGAATGTTTCCTTTTAAATTAGACAGATTGAATGGAAAAGAAGCAGGATTGTTTTAGTGGAAAGGACGTGGGATAGCATCCCAACCCACTCTGAGCACTTCTTTAAGTGCCCTGTGTGAGCTATTGTCTTCCAATTTAGGCAGAATTCTGTTCCCTAACACATCTGTTACTGAAAAATCAGATTTTTTTTAAAAAAAAGAACCGCAATACTGTTAAGCTCACACCCCCACTTTTCTGAGCAGTGAAATGTTCCAGAAGTGCAGAATGCACACATAGAGCCAGCTCTGTCATTGGCAAGGCTGAAGCTCCTGCCACACTGCAGAATTAATGCAGTGTGACACTCTTTTAACTGGCATGGCTCCATCCTATGGAATCCTGGGATTTGTAGTTTGTTGTGGCACCAGAGCTCTCTGACAGAAAAGGCTAAATATCCCACAAAATCCCAGAAATCTACAAATCCCAGAAATCTGTTGCATTGCGACAGCAAATGATCGGTGGTGAAGAGAGGTATTGGCAGCCTGTTTCAGAAAACAGAGCTGGATGGTTGAGGTGGGCTGCCCTGTGCTCCATTAGCCAGCTTGCTAGCTCAAATGAAATGGAGCAAGAAGCTTTCTTATCATTAATGGTGAACTGAGATTAAACTGCCAGTCTAATCCACTTCTCTCAAGTGTGTGGCAAAAGCAGCAGATGGCGGGGAGGTTGACATCTTGTATTTTGCTCCAGGCAACAAAATGTCTCCAGACATCTTTGCTCACACAGCTTTGTTTTCCCTTGCAAGGAGGACGATGGAGGGCTGGCATTTTGTAATATTTGTATTTCTTTCCAAATGCACAAATTGCACCTTTGACAGAGGCATGCAACTGGAACGCATCAACAGACAGCCAAAGCGCAATGCTTCCTGACCACGTCTCCAGGAGGAAGCCAGAACCCTAAGATTTAGGGCATAAAACATTCTCCCAGAATTCCCTTTCTAGTCATGCTGGTGAGAGGATTCTGGGATTCTTAGTCTAAACAGCTGAGCTTAGGAAATTTATTTTGATTCTCACAATGCTCAAATCCAATTCCATACCTGTGTCATCCTAACTAAGGTCCAATACACACTGCAGAAATAATCCAATCTGAGACAGCTTTAGCTGCCTTGGCTCAATGCTAGGGAATCCTGGGAACTATAGTTTATTGTGGCACCAGAGCTCTCTGACAGAGAAAGCTAAATGTCTCACAAAACTACAGTTCCCAGAATTTCCTAGTATTGATCCAGGGCAGTTAAAACGGTCTCAACCTGGATTATTTCTGCAGTGTGTTTTGGACCTGAATGAATTGCTTTCAGTGACTCCAGCTTTTTTGAAATTCATGACTTTTCATCAGTACTGTAGCATACAGGAGGGGAGTTTAAGCCTTCCCTCCTCCACCACGATTTTGACAAAATACACTCTCTGTGATACAAATAGCAACAGAATAAATCTTCAGTGAACTCCAATCAAAACTTATTTTCCAACTGCTATTTGTAGTACAGGGTTATTTTTGTTGGGATAATGTAGAACTGTCCATGGAGCCCTAGTGCATGTCTGAGCCTGATTTGACCATTCAAATCTGGGGCCATTTTAGACTGGATTGTTCAAGAAACATTCTTTTCCTATCTTATTCCCAAATCCAATTTCCACTCCTCTCACTGGGAAAGCAAAAATGGATATAATATTCTGTATAAAGTAAAGTAGGGGTTAAGGCAGCCCAATTTCAGACAGGGAATCCCAAAGGTACTCTTATTATTATTTCTATTTAGAATTTGGAAAAGAAGGAAACATCTCCATGAATTTTTGAAAATTCTGTTTCTCATCCAGCCAACCAACACCCTTTAGCTTGATTCCTTTCTCCTTCCTTTATAATCTTATTTTCTTACCTGCACCATTCATTTAGCTTACTTATTCCCAAACAGATCTCAGAAAAGTCCCAGGATTATTAAGAGCTTTAAAACTCAGTTTATTGGGACAATTCAGGAGCCTTATGCGGTATCTGGTGTAGAATGCAAAAGCACCACTTGTATGCAAAGAAGACCATTCCCCTTCTAAGCTTCCCTGATTACTCACAACGTAAAAAACTTCAAAGTTAACAATTATATTGCAATAGTTATATAAATATTTCTATAGTGATTTGCACTTATTAAACCATCTGACTGTGAAATTAATAGGCACACTTGCATACAGGATTTTGTAACTGAACCTATACTATTTTTAAAATTTCCATTTGGGTGGAGTAGGCTGTATTTGCAATTATTTCTGCACTAAATTGCTCCTTTAGTTACTCTGTGGGAGGAAACTTTCTTTAGAAGAAGAAAAAAACACTTATTCACTTGGGCTGTTATCTTGTTAGTCAGTTGTAATGTTGTAAGTCAAACTTATGAACATGTAAGTGTGTCCTATTCATATTTACAATCATGGTACCATTGCCACAATCATAAATGTTCCCAAACCCACCTTAAAGGCCAGCCAGTTGTCTGATGCCTTCCACTGCAGCACTGGTAAAAATGTATGCTACAAGATGATGAGAGCAGTCCCCTTCTACAGTGAGTGATAGCACAAGGAACAGAAGCAAGGACCCCTTCGGTGTCTTCTCACAACTCCTCATCACACTGTCACTCGCTAGTGTAAAGGAGCTGGTCATGTCATCCTGCAACACTCTGTTCATCAGTGCCCCAGTTCTCCATTGCTTCAGGACTGGTTTTAAAGGTGGACTTCATCTTAAGGGATCAGATCAAGAAATGCAGAATTTTACCTCAGTCATTTGTGCATTACATTCATACTCCACCTTTCCTCAAGTTTCAATCCTAAAAAAAAGCAATACAGTGGGCCCTTGTTATACGTGGGGGATCCGTTCCAGATCCCCCCGCATATGGAAAAAAAACTGTGAGACCTCAAGTCCCATTGATTCTAATGGCCGCACACCATTTTGTCCCCCCAGCCTTGCCGCCCATGTGAGCTCAAGTCTGTGGATGGCAAGCCTGTGTATGGGGTGGGCACACTGTACATAGTTTTGCAAAATTCCAAGAACACTAGGCTCAGGGTAAAGAATCAGCTGAGTAATGTGAAAAATTGTTCTTTGCAACTGTCCCTAATTTAAGTCATAGCTCAATTAATAACCTAATTCTGGAAAGTAGGTTGATGCTTGCATTCCAGCTTAAGTCAGCAACTTTAAATGAAAATAAATTTAATTAAGTGCCCTCTTTTTGTTAGAAAAAAAATCCCACTTAATTCATAAATTAGCTGCTTTGTTAGTTCCTATCACTGCCATACTGAAAACTGGAGAGAGTTCCTGCTGCTTTAATGATTTTGTAGATGAGGGAATTTCAGTTAGTAATACTTGTCATGCATCCTGGTAACAGCAAGCAACTGCTGCTGAAATTCCCTCTTCTATACAACCAGTAAAGTACAGAAGCTTTCTCCAGTTTTCAGTACAGAAGCTTTCTTCCAGCAATCCTAATGCTCCTAATGGACAAATCTATTCATGCTGCTCTGAAAACTCCGGCAGGGGCACTAATATATATAATAGGGAAAATGCTTGAGAAATGCCAGGAAGCCTATCGCTCTCTGGAAATCCTTGAAAACTCTTTATGTCTTTCATTCTAGACTACATTTTTCAGTTCCTTGGCACTAGAGTATGTGTCTTGCCAGTTTATTTAACATGAAAGGAAATGACAAAAACACATTCTCCACAGAATACATCCCTGCCCTCCTCCAAGCCAAGCATCCTTCCCTTCTCTATTATATGTGGGAATAACTTTATATCTATTTATTACCTTTTTCACTTGCTCCAAAACGAATGTAATGAGTAACAACTGGCTATGTGTGTGTGCGCGTTATTTACATACATATCCCTTAGGTGTTGGGAGGGTGTTACTCTCTCTGGGAAGAGAGCCAGTTTTTGCAACCACACTTAGTATTCACCATTTTATTTTTCAAGACTTTGTATTGTTCTGAGATATGCTGAAGGAAAAACTATGGCTGCTAAGCATTGCCACACACAATATGAAAGTGTCATTTTGTTCTCTGGATGATGGAACAAAAAAAAAATTGGTGCATTAGAAGATAACAAATTGGTGCCACTTAAACTACTGCTACTTTAGCACAGAGAACAAAAATACATTATATTTTAGTTTGTTGAGGAGCAGGGTAGGAGTCCAGAAGATATTCATTTAGACCAGTTCTTGGATTTAAGAGTGTATTCCATTTGACTTCATTAATATTAGATTGCTTTAAATCCATGTCATTTGGCTTCACTTGGCTGAAGTCGAGGTTGTCAGAGTGAGAAACTATATCATTTGCCAACAGAATTACAACAGGATCTGGTTCTTCATTTCTTATTTTTTATTTGTTCGTCAGCTGAGAAGGAACTAGATGGCTTTAAAGTAATAAGGAACACAACGGGCAGCATGATTCTAAATGAGCATCATACAACTTAAGTAGCATTCAAAATAAAAGGTGCAAGAGCTAAGATTATTCACAATGATAAAATGTAGGTTTAGGAATGAGTTCCCTGTTTCCACTCCTGCGGTGAAATTTCTATAGCATATTAAATAAAAAGAGAGTACAATGAGTTGCCTATTTCTGGTGAGCATGGACATGACATCATTGACAACTAACTCATGTTCTCACTGCATCTGGACCTTGGTGAAGCCAAAGAATAAATTACTCTTAAGATATGTTGACATGGTTCCCCATCCCATTGCTTTTAATGAGGGGACACTGCTTAGTGGTAGTAGAACAGGTTTAGTGAAACTTGTCTGAGAACAGCCAGTTCATTACTGTTGAAACAAAGCAGTGCATTGTCATCTGAGGCTGTACAAATCTGTGAATCCTATCTAAGCTCCCTAGAGGATGCACAAAGCATAGTACTGACTACTGGGCAGTAGCATTGCTGGAGGGGTGCAGGGGGTGTGGACCGCACCGGGTGACACTCCAGAAGTGGGGAGACACCCCAGAAGAGGGGGCGACACCCAGCCCGTCCCCCACTTCTGACAGGGCCTCCCGGCAGCCGTGGGCCTGCTCCCTGGGGGCTCACAGTGCATTTCCAGCCCTCCCCAGCCTTTACCGGTGGCATGCAGGGCTTCTCTGGCTGCACGCTTGCATTCCTGTGTACACTGGAAGTGCACCAGAAGTTGCACACCAGAAGTCCTGGCCCCATAAGCCCCAGCTCCGTCAGTGACTGCATTGGGTGACACCAACCCTAGGGACCCTACTGCAACTGAGGGAGTGGGATTTAGTGTAGGAAGAGACTAATGCTACTGGTCAGCAAGCTAAGGTGGAATGCCCATGTCGTTACTGGAGAGTACTGCAAAGCAATGTAGATTGGGATAGCTGGAGCTGCCATTTGGATAGGAGACATCTAACATCAAGGGTTAAAGCTTGTTATTAGTCATCTCAAATGCTAGTGTGATGTCACGGTTTGAAGGTTGACTACAACTCTGGAGACCAGGATGTAGAGAGATCTTGTAGCACCATTGAGGCTAACTGAAAGAAACAGGTTGGCAGCATGAGCTTTCCTAGACTTAAGTCTACTTCCTCAGATGTATTCCCCTAATGCATCTGAGGAAGTAGACTTAAGTCTACGAAAGCTCATGCTGCCAACTTCTTTCCTTCAGTTAGTCTCAAAGGTGCTATAAGATCTCTCTACATATTGATTCTACAGATTAACATGGGTATATTTTTGAATTCTGGAAAGCAGGGTTCAAAACCACACTCACCATTGAAACCCACTGGGTGATCTTGGGCAAGTCATACTCTCTCTGTCTCAGAGGAAGGCAAAGGGAAACCCCTCTGAACAAATATTGATAGGATTGCCTTAGGGTCACCATAAGTTGGAAGCAATCATCAGTCATCTATCCTTCCATCTGTCCATCAAACTGACAAATTTGAGGCAGCCAAAAATAGTAAGTGCAATGCATACCACATTAAAGGCAAAAATAGTAACACACCCCATTCCAAAGAACAAAATAAAGACAGAAAACCAGGAGCAGGAAACAATAATAAGCAGAGTCAAAATGAAACAGCAAAGCCAGTTACAAAATAAACAAAGCAGACACAGGATCAAAGGCCAAATGCTTTTTCTTAAAAGGAAAAGTCATTGCCATTCACCTAAAATCCAGTAAAGCCAGTAGAAGCCTTCCTTGTGAGAGAATTCTAAATCCTCAGCATGACTATGGAGAAGACACTGTGCCTTTTCCCAGAGAGATGAACAACAGGGGTATCTTCTCATAGAAATTATAAAAGGTTTTCTGTTTAGACTGCCTGCTTTCCACCACCTTCAGAGGTGGCATTTATCATATGACTTGTAACACAGGAAGTAACCATAACAAATATCAGAAAAAACAACACATTTCCTGTTGCTAATCAATTTCTGGATAAATAACCTGGACGTTTCCTTTATTAATAACCTGCTCATTTTATTCCACCTTAACTTCTTTTTCATTTGCAGTTATCCTATTGTAGGACATATCTTTGTAAAAAACTGTAGCTTCATTTGATCCCCCCCCCCCCTTGGTGTTTTCTTCATGTGACAAAACAACTTGGCTGACTTTGAGCTTGGAAAAGTTGGCTAAGGGAATTCTGTGAGTTGTCATTCAAAAAAGTAACTTTTCCAAACTCTGGCTTTGAATGCTATGTACACTTGAATTTGGTGGGTAGAGGCAGCATTTCTTAAACCTAATTATCCTGAAGGCACCATATGCTGCATGATTTTGGAAGCTAAGCAGGGTTAGGTTTGGTTAGTTCTTGGATGGGAGACTGCTAAGGGATACCAGGAGCTGTAGGCTATATCCAGAGGAAGGCAATGGTAAACTAACTCTATGTATTCCTTGCTTTTTTAAAAATAAAACTATGAAATTAATAAGGTTACTATAAGTCAACAGGCAACTTGAATGCCTGTACTAACAGACATTATTTGCTTTTTAACTTAAGCAGCAAAATGACTTAAAATTAAAAAAAAATGTAAAAGCTGAAGCCTGTTTTCAAATAGCTGCTTTATACTGAAATTGGCTTTACACTATGTCTTTTAGGGCACAGAAAAGCAAATCATCATCTCTACATAGGGCCGGTCCTACCATGAGGCAGAGTGACACAGCCATCTTAAATAGAAAATATCAATTGAAGACCCTCAGCAGTTCTTCCCAAGACCCTAACATTTTTTCCCCTTGGAAAACAGTGCCCCTACACTGGTCTGTTGACTTCAGGTGAAGTGAAGAATCCTACTTCATTGCCAGAGTAGATGAAATGTTCAGCTGCCAAGCCTATTGACTTCTGTATATGGAATAAAGGGATCTCTCTCTGTGTATGTGTGTATTGCCTAAACATGCTTGAGATGTACAAAGAGGAGTAGAAGAATAATTCCATAGGTCAGCTTACCAACCAGCCTGCCATGCCATTTGTCAGGGTGTGGTCCATCCTTACCAGCAGAAAGTCTACTCATGAGTGAGTGGAACAGGAGGTGAGCACAGTCACATGCAAAAAGCTAGTATGCTACTTTGATGATGATGCAGGCAAATGATAAAGTGGGGGAAGTTAGGGGCCTTTGGGCATGGAAAGCCACCACTAATTACTTCCTTAACTCTACTAACAATAGAAGGCTGAGGCCTTGTGTTAGGAACCACATATCTAAAAATATATACAGGAGGTTAGATTCTGGCATGGGAAACAACTCCAAAGTGGACTTCTCCCATGGTTTTCAGAACAGAACCCAAACGCACATTCCACTTGAACCTGCACCACAGAAGCAATATCAGAAGGATCCTTATATGAGATAATGAAGACTATACTTCACACAATGGAAGTTTAATTTTAATTAAAATTAAAATTTCTGAGTTCCTCATAGTTCTGTCACACCAGGCCTGGAACAATAGAATACATGCCACATGTGAAGTGCCACTAACATTCATACTTCACACACCCCTTTAGAAGTGTTATTGGCTGGGGTGCTGTGTGTTGTGTATGGGCCTAAGCAGACTGGCGGCACGGGGCCACCATGGGAAGGTGCGCTGTGGGACCGAGTCATCCCCACACCTTGATCCTGTGGCGCACCTTCGTCGTCCCTGAAAGGAGTGCTAAAATAGCACTCCTTTCACAAGTCAGTGAAAGTGCGCCGCAAAAGCTTGCGCCGCACTTTCACTGACTTTTCCGGCGCAGCGTGTCCGGACGCTGCGGCGGGAGGTTGCCCTTGGAGCGCTGGCCGTACGGAGGGCTGGCAGCTCCAAGGGCAACCTCCGGAGGAGGAACGGGTGCTGAGCGTGCGGCTGCCCCTCCTCTTCCCTGCCTCCAGGATGGCTTTTTAAGCCGTCTGCCGAGGCCCTAAGTTTTGCAAAAACAAAGCCTGATGTAGAACTCAAGTGTTTCCATATAGTAAAAACCAAGATAAAAAAACATACATAGATAAATATAGAACTAAATCAGTGAATATATAGTTCAGGGAATGTAAAAGTCAGTACTGTGTACTCGTTTGAACATTGGACTAGGATTCTGGAGAATGGGCCTTGAATTCCTGCTCAAGGCATGGAAACCCTCTGTGTGACCTTGGGTAAATTACATTCTTTCCGCCTCAGAGGAAGGCAAAGGCAAACCTTCTCTGAACAATTCTTGCCAATAAAACCCTGTTAGACGTTCACCTTAGGGTCATCATAAGTGAGGAATGACTTGAAGGTGTACAACAACAAAAGCCAAACAGGAATAGCCTTTCAAAGACAGCCTGTGCTTAAAGATGCATTAAAAAGAAAAACACCTCAATCCCTCAACCAAAAGAGATGGGGTAGGAACCACACATTTTGAGAAGCGTGGTCACCCCATGCATGTGATGTAAGTGTTTCATCACCATGAGATTTAGGTGCTTTCTAAAAGGACCAAAAAACCACAGGAATAGCAGTGTGGACTAGAACCATAGGAAGGCCAATGTACCATATTGCCCTTTAGCAAAACTTCAAAGTGGAGCCTAATCATGCCACCAAAAAGAACCAGTTATACAATGACATTACTTTTCCACAACATTGAGGGATCTATCCCAGGACAAAACATCACAGCAAAAGTATACTTAGATGAGGAAGTTCATTTGACACAAAGGCATTTAAGTCGACAGCAGCAGCTTGTACTTTATTCTTATATAAAAGGCAACATTAAAAGATCTTAATCAAAACAAGAATCTGGTTCAGTAGTTTAATTATTTGCTCCTTAGTGAGCCTTTTTAGTGAGCCTAGGGGCTTTAGTGACCCTGGGGGATTATCACACGTCCTCCTGGACCTGTCTTACCTCTTGCGAATTAGAACCCAATTCGGGCTGGAGCCAGATCTTATCACACAGCTTTTGCCCCTTAAAGAACCATCCGGGTGTATCCCTTCTCCAATGTGAATTGGGACTCGCGCTCTGGCAGCCATTTTTCCAAATAGGAAAATGGAGCAAGTAGGGAGGAAAGCTGTGTGATAACACCAGGCTCCAGCCCAAATTAGGCTCTCATTCACAAGAGGTAAGCCAGGTCTGGGAGGAGGAGCGATAATCTCTGGAATCAAAACATCATTTTTCTTTCTTTCTTTTTAAAACATTTTTTAAATTTTAATTTTAATTATTCCAGATATGGCTCATTGACTTTTTGATATAATAAGTTATTAGGAGTGATACTATAATCTCACATGTAGTAAACCTTGCTGGAAGCAATGGGAAAAGTGCCCTTCTTGAAAGCAGTTCTCCCAAGCCTCTTCCCTTCCCCTCTCCTGGGTCACCAGCTGAAGACACAAGTCAAGTTGAGGGCCTCAGCTTGCGCTGCAGAAGTCTTTCATCTTTTGTGTGTGTTGGACAAATAAATTGTCTTCTCTGTAAACAACTTTGATATCCTACTCACCCAGACCAGCTACTTTTTGTACAACTCATCTGAGCCTCTCATAACAGAGATAAATCATCTGTTTTCCTTAGAAAGTCAGGATAAAAATTGTGACAAATAACCAGAACAATTTGGTTAATGCATGAGATTATCAATATTTGTTTCAAGCTGGCAGATGAGCACCATGAGTGGTGAGGTTTGTTTAGTTGGCTTTAGAAAGAGAATTATTTATAACATACACAATTTGGGAAAGGTAGCATTTTGCACAACAACTTTTAAGAATTTGCCAGCTGGGGAATTTTGGGAAACATTGCTGTTGGTTTTTTTTTAAAAAACTGACTTTCCAAAATTCTGGTGACATGAAAGATATCCAAGAATCTTCTTCATTTGAGGGGCAGGCAGCATAGATTTTCCATATTACCATTGTGGTTTCTTTCCCCCCCAAAAGCTGGGGGGGGCAGAATGCAGAAAATGGTGCAACTGTCACATAATTCTTTCACAGGGCTCTGTAAACTGAGATCTCTGTTCAGTCATAAAACTTACCCGCTAGTCTTGGATAAGTCACTCATTGTCTCTTGGTGCCAAATTTAGTTGCAGGATAAGGCAGTTGCCTCAGGCAATGGACTTGGGAGGGCAGGTGGACAAGATGCTGCAGGAGAATGCTGTGGGTCAGACTGCCTACCTTATGTGTCCTGAGCTAACTTGCTCCTCAGATGCAACAGAAGACACTTCCTTTTAAAGGTGTTGGAGGGGGGGAAGTGACCTGACAGTCTCCTCAACAGCTGCATATAGAATGGGGAGGACCAGTATGTTGTAGTGGTTTGAGCATTGGACTAGGACATTGGAAGACCAAGGTTCAGATCCTGACATGGCCATGGAATTTCATTGGGTGACCTTGGGCATGTCACACTCTTTCAGCCTCAGAGGATAGCAATGGCAATGGTAAACTCCCTCTGAAGAAACTTGCTAAGAAAACCCTATGATAGGTTCATCTTTGGATCACCATAAGTAAAAAATGATTTGGAGGCATACAGCAACAATATAAAATGGGAGGGGTGCCATCTTGTCATTTGCTTCAGGCAACAAAATGACTCAGGCTGTCCTGGGTATGAGTTTCATGTGTTCAAACACAGAACTACTTCAGTAATCTAGGAAGAGGTTTGGAGTGTACAATTTTTAAAGCAAAAGAGCTGCATCATGAATATGGAGTGTACCTTTGCCCCATCTTGACACAGTTCTCCATAGTAATGGTAAGTCCAGGCACTCTTCTCCCACCATCTAGACGTAGGTCTGACAGACAGAAAGGACTTGAGTGAAGAAGATGCAGGTACATAGGCCACAGGAAGAGATATGGATGTGATAATTAATTACTTAAGATTATAGTAGTGGTGATGCCTTGTCATCTTTAATTTGTGTGTGTATTATGTGCCTTCAAAGTCATTTCTGACTTGAGTAACCTTGAGTGCATTCCCTCCCACCCTGGAGTGATGCCATAAACAACAGAACAATACCTATTCAACACAGAACAACACACAGTTCACCTGGGAACCACTCCTCCCTACCCAGGGTCTCACAGTATATATAGACCCATTCTCCTCCGTTCCAGTTTTCTCTGAAGATGCTAGCCACAGATGCTGGCGAAACGTCAGAAAGAAACTCTTCTAGAACATGGCCACACAGCCCGAAAAACCCACAAAAAAAACTATAGAGTTAGCATTATTGAGCAAAAAGCCTCATTCTTTCAAAATTTTGAGCTGTAGGGGTGAGGATTAAGCCAGCAAACATCCCCTTATCAGAGAGTATGTGTACAACCTGTACTAGGGTAGAGGGTTGGTTTTTTTAATGTGATATTTACATCTATATAATCGCCCATAGGTGTATATATTAGTGATCTGTAGGGTGGCTAGAAGTTGTTAAACTACATTTCTCATCATCTCTGACAATTCCTATTCCTGACCTTGGTCATGCTGGCAGGATTTGGTGGGAGATATAGCTGGAGAGTCAGGACTGAGGGCTCTTCCACACTGAAGAAATAAAGCAGTTTGACACAACTTTAAATGTCATGGCTCTGTGCTGTGGAATCCTGGGCTTTGTAGTTTGGTGAGGCCTTAAGCCTAGCATGTTAGAGTGCTCTGGTGCCTCACCAAACTTCAAATCCCATAACATCTCAAAAGTAAAATATGGTACAGTGACAATTCAACTTTAAAGCAAACAGCAGCAGCACCCAGCAGATAAGTAAAGATTGCACACACTCAAAAATTCAAGAAATCTGACAGACTTCATAATTTCAAGTTTATTCCTTGCATGGTTTAATCTGTACCCCACCATATCACAAACTTTGCCTCAACCCTGTCAAATTCTTTGCAGCATCCAGAGTCTTATACAACTAAAGAGATCCTATGTATAGCCCATCTCTGCCAGATGTTAATCCAGATGTTTATCCATCATGACCATTTACATGGTGAAAGTGGGGAAATAACACATTATAATTCCTGGAAATTATTAGAAATGTATTATACCAAGATTCATCTAGAGGTTTCCAGAAATTGTTTTTTTTAATGAAGCACTGCCGTTAAAGCATACATAATATTTAGGCACTGTGTAGGAGAATTAGTTTGGAGAATGTTCTCAGAGAAAGGGGAGAATGTGACTCTTCATTTATTCCTGTAACTGAAGACCTCTTGAAGCCATGATCTAATGCATTTTCTTTGGCTGGGTGACTTTTTTTTCAGCTGAAAAAGAACATTTTTTTAAAATGTGAAGGTCCACAGCATGCACAGCTCACAATATACTAGAAAACAGACAGACTGCTTGCTAGCATTAGTTACAACTATGCTGGAAAATATAATTTTCCATGGTCTGATTTGTGTGTGTGCATGCACACACACACACACACACACACACACACACTAATTCATTGTTGCAACATCTGATTATGAATGGTATGTATGCAGGGCTTGTAAAACTTTCATTTTTGGACAAGTGGGATTCTCAATGCCTTTCCATTGAGCTATTTGGCAGATTCACCAAGTGGTAACTATGATGTGAACCTGCAATATGTTCAGTATATATTACTCTTCCCCATTTGATTTGAAATTGGGTCAGCAGTTACAAGTGTCAGCAAAAAGTGCAAGAGAAAATAGTGTTTTTCTTCCAAAGCATTCTAAATAATCTCATAATTTTATTCTCAGGGATTTGCATGTCAATTCCAGGCTGGATACATTTTCTCACAATGCCTTCAAAATGATAGATTCAGAGGCAGGGAACCTGTAATCCCATCCATCCATTTCTTTATTTATACCCCAAACTGGAACTAATTTTCAGCACCAGCAACGACATTAGCCATTTCAACTACCGCCATTTCCAAAGCAGAAACATTCAGGAACAAGAGGAAGTTTTAGATCTTGAGTGGCAGGCAAATGGCCACATAAAATATTTGTGTGAATCCGCCCAAAGAATCACCTCAAAGAAAGTTGTTTCCAGTCAAAAGAATACTTGATTTGGAGGTCTAGTCACACAGCTCCTGGCAATTGATCAGATTTTCAATGCAAGGGAAGAGTTAAGCTTTTTGAGCAAAGCAGATTTTTGCAGATTCCAGATAGATTCATAACAGTCGAGGAGAGCTTCCATTTTTCATTATTATTATTATTGATTTAAAACACCATAGAAATACATACATAACATTACTACTTACATAACTTACATAACATACATATATACATAATTATACAACACACAAAACAATACATTTACCTCCACCCCACCAACATACAAATCACATTCCACATTCTAAAATATATATCTCTTTTGTTTTGTTTTTTGGTGTAATTAATATATGTTCTTTTCTTTTATGTTCTTTCTTCTTGTTACTTCCTTTCCGTATAATTACCTTACTTATATTTCCTTAATTTGATCTTTTTATTTGCCCTTCTCATTTTTATCATTAGTTTAAATCAGGGGTCAGCAACCTACGGCACCCGGGCGGGTTCTGGCCCAGGTCGCCGGACTTACCAGCCCAGGCTGATCCCTGCCGCCACTGCTGCCTCCTGCCGCCGCCCGCCGCGGCGGCACATTTTCTCCTCCGTGCGGCCGCGTGTGCCGTGGCCGCCATTTTGAAAATCAAAATGGCGGCCGCGATGCTATTTTGATTTTCAAAATGGCGGCCGCAATGCGTGCGGAGGCAGCGGCAGCAGCCATGTGCGCCATGGTGGCAGTGGCGGCGGTGGTGGCGGCAGCGCACGTGGGGGGTCGCGCATGGCAGGGGGTGAACGCGCACGTGAGCGCGCGTGACGCCATTCCCCCCCTCGGCCCAGCGGAGACAAGGACTTCAGGGGACTGGCCCAGGACCAAAAAAGGTTGCCTACCCCTGGTTTAAATCATTGTATTAAAGACATTGTCCTAAATTAACTTCCATCCTCTTTTCTCGCCTATATTCTGGAGGCAAATCCAATCATCTTCTATTTCTTCCTCTCTTAATATAGCCGTGAGTTTATCCATATCTACCACTTCCTGTAGTTTAAGGAGCCATTCTTCTTGTCCTGGAGTTTTATCTTTTTTCCAGAACTGAGCATACGTCATTCTTGCCGTTGTTACCATATATAAAACATTCTTCATTTGTTTTTCGTGATCTTCTTTTCCAATCTGTTGACCATGTTTAACAGAAAGATTTTGGGATCCAATACTAATTCACATTTTATCATTTCACTTATTGCTTTTGTTATTGTGTTCCAATATTTCTTTGCCTCCTGACACTCCCACCACATATGTATAAAATTCGCTTCTGGTTTTTGGCATTTCCAGCATTTTGAGTTACTAATTTTATACATCTTGTTCAATTTAGCTGGCATCAAATGCCACTGATGGAGCATCTTGAAATAGTTCTCCTTATAATTTTGGCAAAGTGTAAATTCATTCGTTATCTTCCAAGATTTTTCCCAATCTTCTAACTGTATGACTTCCCCAATATCTCTTGCCGATTTTACCATCATTGTTTTAATAGTCTCATTTTCTAAATCCCTTTTCTTTAGTATTTCATAATATTTTGATATATGTTTGTCATTTTCCCCAAATATGATTTTATCTATTTCATTATCTTCTTTCTCAAATCCTATTAGTTTTTCATCTTGTCTGAATTTTGCTTTTAATTGGTTATATAAAAAACAATTTATGTTTATATTTTCCTTTTGCAAAGTTTCTATAGCCTTAAATTGGTAGTTTCTTTCATCAGTGTTTGGGTTTATCTCTATCACATCTTTATATGTTATCCATTTTTCTCCATTGTTTCTTGTCCTTTTATGAAGAGCTTCCTGGACTGAAGTCCAGAGAGGCATCTTCCTGTAGAATTGTTTTCTAATCCTGTTCCAGACACTTAACAATCCTCTTCTAATTACATGATTATTGAAGTCCTTGTTAGCTGTTACTTTATTAAACCATAAATATGCATGTATGCTGAATCGTAAGTTACTGCATTCTATATCCAATAATCTTTCATTTTCTAATTTAAACCATTCCTCTAACCAAACCAAGCAGGAGGCATAATAATACAGTTTCAAATTTGGTGCTGACATTCCTCCTTTTAGTTTTTCTTCTGTTAAGATTTTCCATCTTGTCCTCGGCTTCTTTCCTTCCCAAAGGAACTTTGACAACTCTTTATGCCAGGTGGTGAAGCATTTCTCGTTTGTTATAATCGGAAGGTTCTGGAACAGAAACATAAACCTAGGAAGAACATTCATTTTGATTACTGCTATCCTTCCTGAGAAAGAAAGTTGCAATTTTGTCTATCTAGCTAAATCCATCTTAATTTCTTTCCAGGTTTTTTCATAATTGTTTCGATATAAATCTATGTTCCTCTTTGTTAATGTAATTCCCAAATATTCTACTTTCCTTTGTATTTTAAATCCTGTTGTTTGATTCAGTTCATTTTCTTCTTTTGTTGGAATATTCTTTGTTAGGATAGTAGTTTTATCTTCATTAATTTTAAAGCCGGAATATTTTCCAAATTCTTTTAACGTCATAATCAGATGATTTATACTATCTTTTGGTTCTTCTAGAAAGCAGATCAGATCGTCTGCGTATGCTTTCAGTTTAATATGTGTCTTCTTTATTTTTACCCCTTTGATCCTTTCATCTTCTCTTATTTTTATATTTAATACTTCCAATATTGATATAAATAATAAGGGCAACATGAGGCATCCTGTCCAGTGCCCTTTTCAATCTTTATCTGTTCTGTTTTTTCCTCGTTAATTATAATTTGTGCCCTTTGATCTTTATAAATGGATTTTATCCATGATTCAAATTTGCTTCCTGTATTCATTCTTTTCAGTAATTCTATCAGAAAGGTCCAGTTTACCCTATCAAAGGCTTTCTCCACATCAATCATAATCATGGCTAATTTTTTGTCATTATTATATTCAAACTGTTCAATGATGTCGATTACTGTTCTTGTATTGTCTTTGATTTGATGTTTGGGTAAAAATCCATTTTTATCTGTATGAATGAGTTCTGCTAGAATATTCTTCAATCTTTCAGATACAATGATGGTGAAAATTTTATAGTCTGCATTGATCAGTGATATTGGTCTGTAATTTTTTATATCTTTCTTATCTCTTCCCTCTTTTGGAATCAATGCTATTAATGCTTCTTTCCAAGAATTTGGAATACCATGTCTTTGTATATTGTTGAATACATTAAATAAAGGTAGCAGTACTATATCTTTCATCTTTTGATAATATCTAGCCATGAATCCATCAGGACCCAGCGCTTTCCCTGGTTTTAAGCGTTTTATGACTTCAGCTATCTCCTTTGTGGTTATTGTTTGGTTTAATCTTTCTTTGTGAAGTACTTAAGCTTGGTATTCTTTGTTTTTCTAAATACTTACTAATTATTTCTTCTTCATTTTCTGTGCACTGTTCTGTTGTATATGATTTTTTGTACAGTTCCTGAAAATACTTTTTGAATTCTTGTTTAATTTCATGTTGGTTAGTAATATTTTTTCCATTTATTGTCAATTCTGTAGAGAGCTTCCATTTTTAAATGGTAGGCTAACATGCAAAAGCTACTATCAAGGCAGTTTGCTGCCTGGGACATTATGAATATTGATAGAGCCTGAATTGTGCCAAACTAATAAGAGAATTGACCTTTATGCGGGCACAAATCACCATTTTTCCTTCAAATGGGAGTGTGGTGGGCGAGACACACATATGTCTACATGGGCAAAAAAAAAATGTACTCACTTCACTGTAGGAACATATAACATATTCTCTGTTATATAGTGAAATCACTTCTTTTAGGCATAAGTACAAATTTTAAAAACTCATATTGTATTCTGCAGTTTTAGGAAAACTGGATTTTTTATACACATTCAGGATTGGGGTGGAATTAGGATGGCTGGGCTAATTGGGGGGCAGGACTAGTCTGGCAAGTTTGCTGTATGTCACCATTGTTGTTGTTCAGGCCATAGTAACGGAAGGTTAGCAGGGTTTCTGAAATGGAGGCGTACTTAACATTTTATTTTTTAAAAAATTAATGCAGTCATTCCTCTGTGTTTGCAGGGGTTAAGACAATGTGATCACTCCTTCAATCATGCTCACTTTGGGGGGGGGGGGAGAGTGGGAAGGGTAGACCAATCTAACATTAGCTTCATTAGCTCTGGTGCACCATGGAAGAGAAAACTGTCCGTCTCCTTTGCTGGAACTGCTGTCAAAGGAGTGCTTTATCCTGGTTGCTGTTGCCCTGGCTGCAGGCAAGCTCATGAGATCATTGGTGAGGGGCTTGATCGGGCTCCCCTCGCTGTTGCTTGGCTGAGGAACAATTTAGGAGCACTATAGTTTGATATTAGGAGTAATTTTGCCAGTGGGGTCTGCTCAGGAGGAGTTGGCAACAACTGGAGTAAAGTGCTTCATTTCTGGCAGTCACAGGGAAGGAGATGAGCAGCTTCTGTCTTGTCTCTGTGTGTGTTTGTGTATGACAGGACACATTAAGAACCATATTTTTGAAAAATAAATTAACAAATAGTTGGGAAGGAAAGGAGGCATGTGGACTTCCTGCCCTTAATAATTATCACTCAGTGGGATGCAAAGGGGAGAAGAGCATTGGATGGGGGAGGCAACCAATTTGAGTACAAACTCACAGGATTGACAAATGAACAATAAGGCTATTGGTTGATAGGTTTTGGCATGATGGGAAGAACAAAAGTGCAAGCCTTTTGTACCAATTTGAATTTGGGAATAGGAAATGTGGTGCCGGTCAGTACAACTTAAATCTAGTTTATTTCAAGTAGGTGATATTAATAGGGTCACTGAGGGGTCACTGTGAATCAAGAAAATTCAAGGTGAAGCAAACATTCCATTTCTTTGTCAATGCACTGACCAAAAAATGATAGGAGATTGCCTGTCTTTGGGGGGTTGCAGACTGCCAGAAATAGTGTGAATTCAGTCCACTTTTAGGGTTAGGGTTAGTGCTAGGGAATCATGGGAACTGTTATTTTTCTGAGACATTGAGCCTTCTCTGTCAGACAACTCTGATGCCACAATAAAATACAGTTCCCATGGTTCCCTAACTCTAACCCTAACCCTAAAAGTGGACTGAATTCACACTATTTCTGGCAGTCTGCAACCCCCCTTTCTCATCTAAACTTAATCTTCCTCAGGCCCATTCTTCATCCATCCACAGTCTACTAATTCACAGCAATGTACTCTTCACCTTCAGAGTTCTATTCTTTTAATGTATGGTTCTGTTTGAGCATGAGATGTATGAACTAACTTTTTGTTGTACAATTGGCATGAAGCCTGTATTTTCCAGGATTTTGCAATGAATCGCATAGAGATGGCATAATTCCCATCATATTCTTGTATAAACAGAATTATAGAAGGTAGTATCCTTTAGAGCACTGGCTTGTTCAACCTAATTCAACATTTAAGTCAGCTTTCTTCTTAAGAACTAGGGTCTCCCTCTCCTTCTGCCAATAGGGTAACATTCTGCCATCCACTGTTACACGTGATAGATCTTGACCACCTCTACTAACTGGTGGGTTCTTTTATCTCCTTGGCTGCACCAACTGGCTAACTTAGTTGGAAATCATTATGTCAAATAATGAACTCATGCTGCAGGTCTTTAGCTCTGAAACTCTATTTCAGATTCAATTAAATTTCTGAGAGTAGGCAAAAGGCCATTGGAACGTTGTTTTTTCCTTCGGTTTAATGGGCTTTGGCCTAGAAGGCTAATGTTATAGTAGTTTATCCAGCATAATAGAGGCCTTTAAAACATCCCCCTTGAGATCTCACTAGCTGTATCCCCCATTTGAAGACTTGGGTATGATGAAAGTGCTACATATTTCTAACTCTGGACAAAAATATTGCAATGCAAACAGGATTTTTTTTCCCCTCTTCGTAATTTGAGTATTTTGAAGTAATGAAAAACCAGTGGATAGCCAAAACTCAAAGCCAAAACTTGAGAAGTTGAGCAAAAAAGAGTCATTGTAATCTAGAGGATAGAGCAATGGAATAGAGTTGGAAAGGCCTGTGCTTCAGTTTCTCTCTCTTGGAAGGCAGTACTGACATTAATTCCTAGTATAGAATAAGAGCAATGAGCTGAGAGGTGCTTTATTCAAATCACCGTTCAGCCATAATCTCATATCACCATTCAACCATGGTCTATCTAATATATTAAAATGTTAATTGGTTTCTTTCCTTTGGTTTACCTGTCTGTTTCTAAATTCAAGACAACTAATCAAACCAATATTACACAAAGCTATTATGTGGATCAGGGGAGTTCTCAAATTTTGTTTTAATTATTTCAATTTCTAAAAATGTATGATAATTTTCATCAAGAGCAGTTGGCTTGTTTATATGTATTTCTGTTTGATGGTCTGCATTGCAGTATCCATTGGTTATGAAAATGAAAATTGACTGATGAATATCACATAATTTAACTAAATCAGTGCAATTTTATTTTAGTAGGCCACTATTTAGTCTATTAAGCAATATACAAAATAACATATGTTTGCTAACAAAAGTCATTATATTAGATCAGAATATTGGAAGCTGCTTCCTCTTCTGCTGCCAGACGAAGATGTCAGCAGCAGCAAAATTCAGACCTTTGGAGTAATGCATTACAAATACATAATTACTTTGATTCTTCAAAAAGGTATTTTTCCTTTCGCAGCTCTCATTTTATTTCTTCTGTAGCAATGGGGCTTTGGAGGCCCTGCATCTCATTTCTGATCAAAACTACTGCTGCAGGAGTTGAGAAACTCATATATATATATATATATATATATATATAGCTATCCCAATATCAGAAATGGGTGAAGTGTAGGCCACAGCCTACACATAGTTCCTAGTGGTCTTTTTTATGGCCCTGGAGTTATATATATATATATATATATATATATATATATATATATACACACACATATATATACACACATATATATATCATTCCAGGGCCATAAAAAAGACCACTAGGAGCTATGTGTAGGCTGTGGCCTACACTTCGCCCATTTCTGATATAGGGATGGCACAGTATCAATGTCAGCCTAAGGAGACAGACAGATTGGACATCGTATTAATTGAAATATAATGTACCCCTGATCTTCTGAGTTCACCCCTGATCTGATGGGCTGAACTCTTGTTATAGTTCAATTTTATAGCAATTTTAAAGTGTGATTTTTCAGCATAAAATGTGGGCTAGCATCCTGTTGATGAATTACAATGGTGTCAGTCAGACATATGCCATCACAACTCACATTTTTGGTCATTGCAGACATCAGAATTCTGTTCTGATTACGTAACATCCCAAATCTTCCCCCCCCCCCCAAAAAAAGACCCAAACCAACCTTGTAAGGAGTGCAGCCCTGACCCAAGACAACCATTCAATGTTATCAGAGAATGGGGGGGGGGAACAGTGGGGATGCTTCCAGCTGTTTTCTTATAGCTTGACACACTGCAAGGATGTCATCTGCAAGGACTTCCCAAGGATTCCAATACATTTGTCTCCTGATGCATGAACTTGGCCATGATTTGGGGCTAATTTATGTTTATTTTTAAGGAGTCTGTGAGGAGGTTGAGTAGGCTTCAAAATTCCAAACACTGGTTTAGATAAACAAGGCTTTTCAAATGTATGTTGGCTTTAGAAACACATTGGCACATGTTGATTATAATTTTTCTAGATGTGGAAAGGGGGAAAACACTAAACCAGGGGTAGGCAACCTTTTTGAACCGGGGGTCGGGTTGCTGTCCCTCAGACAATTGGGGGGCCGAAGCACCAAAAATAAATAAATAAATAAATAAATAAATAAATAAATATTTTTTTAAAAAAAATTAAATTAAAAAATATGCATGCACACTCTCTCAGCCCCAGAAAAGCCATGACAACCCCCCTGTGGAGATTTTGCCAAGAAAACCCCAAGAACAAGTAATAACAACAATAATCAATATCATCATGGCGGGCGGCAGCAGTGGTGGGGGGTGGCAGCGGCGGCGGTGGCAGGACCAGCCTAGGGCCGGTCCAAAGGCCTCGGGGGCCGCATCCGGCCCCCAGGCCTTAGGTTGCCTACCCCTGCACTAATCAAATATAAAAGTGAATCCTCTGATCATGTAGAAGATCTATTATTGACCTAAGGATGGATGGATTTGTCAGTTTTTATTTCATTCAGTTTCCCTTTTTTCTAGACATGAACTTTTAAATTATTTTTAAATTCACATGCAAACATTGCATGCATTTTAAAATCACTTGTCTTACATTTTAAGACTGAGAACAAGCATTTCTGAATGCAAGTTTGCCTAATATACACATTTTGTTAACCATTTTATAACACTGCTTTCATGAATATCTCTACATTAGTGTGCATTTTTGCCTAATTACAATCCTGGAAAAATATGCAAAATTCAGAAAATGGGGACATTGTAGGATAATTGAATTGGATCATATTTTGGTCTGAAAGTGAAAAATGAGGTAAGTACTCATTAAAATGCAAACTTGCCTTCTTGGATAAAAGAGAGAACAAATGTATAGTTCAGGCAGAACTGTTTTTCTTCATGAAGATAGTCTGGAGGCACTCCAAGGACAGCACCATCTTGTTCCTGGTGCTTGGATTGCTTTAAGAGACTTTCCATGAAAGGGTTATATGAGGGCAACAGGAAGCATTCTTTGCCAAGTGTAACATTAAGACAGCTTTGATTTTTTAAAATAATAATAATAATAATAATTTAAGAAATCAGAACACCACCCTTACATATTCAATATGTACAAATTATTCTCAAACCAAGGTGGAAAGGTAGCTATAATGCTTGGCTTGACAGGTGGAGAATAGAGTTTTGTCGTAGACCGCAATTCAACTATCGCTGGGTGGCCTTAGAGCAGTGTCCATCACTCAGCTTCATTTCTTTCAGAGGATCATTGAGGCACTACAAATGCTACCCTGATGTTTTTAAGGAAAGGTGAGATTAAAATACTGCAAATGCACAGAGGCTGAAATCCTGTTGCTATGCTATGCTAGTGATTTCACTTTTTCCAAGGTCGTATGGTGGTGCCAAGGAAAGGCAAATAAAGTCATTTGGTTCTGAGCAGCCTTTTACTCCAATACCTTATTACTTCCTTCAGCCTGGTGGATGAGGGACAATGCTTTTCTCCTGCTGCAACCCCCTATTCCCATGTAGGTACACTGGTGCAGTGAACTAACAGGATTCCATCCTGGGACTGCTAGGGTAGTTGATCTAATACATTTTCAAAATACACCATGGTGTAGTATCACATGGTTGTTGTAGTTGCAGAAGGCAACACACAAGCGTGCAGGTCAAAGTCACTGCTAGACAAATAATCCAGAGTTATACCAGTGATTCCCCAAACATTTATTGAAGGCAACCACTAGACAAATATTTCCTTAGGATATTTTAGAATCCCTGTAATTATGTTTAGATGTGACTGTTACCTCACTTGTAATTCTAAATACCTCACTATTCATAAAGCAGTAGAATGGGCCTTTTAAATTGCCCAGATGCTCTTTTGTCTTGCAGAATATATAGAAAGAGACCTATAATCTAGACCATTGTACAAGATTATCAGCTGCTCATTAGTAAATGGTGTCCATCACTTGGCATGTATAGCTTTCCCCCATTAAAAAAAATAGTTGGGACAAAAAATGTCCCCCAAAATCTACTGATTTATGCTATTGGAGTACTTTTCTGTCACTGTCCATACAACACTATTAGAAGCTCATCCCCACAAAAAATACTTTTTTTCTTTTTCTTTTCTTTTTCTTTTTTAAATAGAAAATTACCTTTCAGGGAAGTGCATGATATACTCTGACAGTACATTGAACCCATCTGAAGGAAGATGAAATTTCTCCCAGGGAAGTCAGATATTAGAAATCATTCAGGTCAGGAATATCCCACAATACAGGAAGACTTTGTGTTTTGTTTTGTGCAAGCTTAGCTCCTGGACTGGGAGACATATGTTTGGTAAATTATAGATGGGGGCAGATGACTGCAGCAAGAAAGCTGGGCTGTTTGTGACTGTTTATGATGGTGCCTTCCTTTCCTGAGAGCTAGCAGTGAGATAGGAATTGAGAAGGAGGCAAACTTCAAAATGCACCTTTGAAGTGGGCAAATGGTGATGGCTACAAGTGTGGGGAGAGGGCTGGACAAAGGACTTTTAAAACATTGTTTAACTTAGGAAACCTCAGGGTTGATTCTAACCATTGTTGGGTAGTTTTGTGTGTCTTAGAATCCAGAATAAAGTAATAGTTAATTTTCACTAAAATGCTGTCCTGGTTCTTCAAGTCTCCAACTGCCAAGCATGACACTGAATCAATTCTCCCTCCAATGTCACCTCATCTGCAGCAACAGCCTTTGGCTCAAGGTAAAGCCAATCTGGAGGAGCCTTCCCAGGATGAGAAGAATGGTGATCAGATGCTCCCCAACCCAGGATCAGCAAGGGGGCTCTGGCCAGGAAGCTGGAGCAAGACAACCCCGCGGAGCTGAGGGAGGCTTGGGGGGCCATGGCCAGTGGCTGGAGGAAGCCCTTACACCAGTGCAGAGGCACAGAGAAGAATGGGCCCTGACCTATAGGGACTGGGAAGACTGCTCCGCAGAGGATGAAGGGGCTGAGGAAGCATCAGAAGAACTGTGGGAGAAAGCCTTGGAGGACCTGGTTGATGAAGCGGAGGAGGAGGAATGGTTCCAGATCCCATTGGCCAGTGAAGGCCTGTCATGGCAATGAGGATGATGGACACAGTGTGGTGTAGCAGCTGAAGAGGTGGCAGCTCAGCTGGCAGAAACCACAGTGGGATCACTGGCCCATGGAGAGGGGCAAGCAAGGGTGAGACGTGGAGCTATGGGGTGGGATCATGTCACAGACACACCCACCACACCAGCCCAAGTCCCGAGGTTTCGGCATGTGACATCAAAAGAAGCATGCATGATGACACCCCACACACACACACCAGCCAGAGCACCCATGAGTCAGTCCAGAACCCTGCAGTGACGCAGCTGGGAGTGCGCTTTGATGGAACATCCAACATGCTGTCCTATTACCTAGCCCGGGGGGCGGTGCATATGTGGGAGTGGGGACCCACTTTTCCTATGGAGTGTGCCAAGATGAGGTGTGTGACCACGTACCTGGAAGGGGACGTTGTGGACTGGCTTGTGCAGCTTTTCAATGCTGGAGCACCAAAATTGGACAGCTTGCCCACATTCATGGCAGCCCTGCGGGCTCACTTTGAGGACCCTTTGAGAGTTGAGAAAGCCCAGGACAAACTAATGGTGCTAACGCATAGGACACATTCCATGACTAAATATGTGACGGAGTTCTGGGGATTAGCAGCTCAAGTCACAGACTGGCCTGAGGTGACCAAAGTGCAACGTTTCAAGGCAGGCCTATGGCCGGACTTATTGACATGAGTCTGGATGACAGACAACCCACAGATGATGAGAGAGTGGATCCAACTGGCCGGAGAGGTCGAAATGGTGCAGCAGGGGATCCAGCTAATGACCCATTGGAAACCGGGAGTGTGCAATGGAACTAACTCAAACCCAAGCTGCTCCTTGGGAAAGGAGAAAGAGACTAAGCCCCAGGAAACAGAGTGTGAATGATGTAGGGGCTTTGCCTGGCTTGCGGGCAGAAGGGACACCTGATTGCAGCATGCCCCGAGTGGAAGGACAGGACACAGAGCAACCTGGTGAAAGGGCTGCACCTCCACCTCCATTGGGAGACCAGCAGTGCCTAGGGGAAGGGACTGTGTAGTCGGGCCCTCAAAGCTGCTGGTCAGGTTGCCGCTGATCCAAAGATGACACCAGACCCATTGGAGTGAGAAGATAATGCTGAGCTGGCAGAAAAGTTCAATGGCCAGCCTCAAGCAGCGGTGGGAGGCCAAATAAGATCTCAGCAATGTACCTCAATGGTGAGTGGAGGGGTTCCCTTGTACACCCTGGATGTAAAAGTGGAAGCTGGGGGGGGGGGGGGGAGAACAAAGCATGGACTTAGTGGCAGCTATAGACTCGGGGTGCACTCAGTGCTTCATCAACCCAGAAGTGGCAAGGGAAATGGGACTTAAAATTGTGAAGCTGAGGCAACCCATCAACTTTCATCATATGGTGGCTCTTCCATGGGGGAGCACTGTCAGTGAGGAGACGGGAATAGTTTGGCTTGGGGTGGGGGAGCACTAGGTGAAGATCCAGTTCATGTTGGGCTCCACCTCGAGTAGCGAGTAATTGTAGGCATAGACCGGCTACACTTCCACAATTCCAGAATCTGGTGGGGGTCAGGAGAACTGGTTTCTGATGATCCTGGATGCCAAACAAACACCAGGGACACTATGCCAATAGAGAGAGAGAGCACTGCGGTAGCATTGAGCCAACCTGACTTGATGCAGGAGAGGGTTGGAAGTGCAGTCTTGGAGGACCAGTTGGGCTATCCTCTGGAATATAGAGACTTGGCCGAGGTGTTTGAGGGGGGGGAGGGTTTGCTCTTATTGTATGTTTTATTCTGTACTGTATGTTTTAATTGTAAGCCGCCCGGATTGGATTACCAATGGGCGGGGTATAAATAAATTTTATTATTATCATTATTATTAAAAAGAGTGTGACCAGCTCCCACCACACCAGGAGACAGACTACGCGATTGAGCTGGTGCCTGGGGTGCAACTCCCAAGCTCAAACTATACTCCATGAGCCCACTAGAGATGAAAACCCTAAAGGACTTTGTAGAAAAGAATTTGGCTAAGGGCTTCATACATCCATCGACCTCTACATTCCAGGAAAAGACAGGTCCCTACACCAGGTAATGGAATACAGAAAACTCAAGGGGATTTGCAACACTAACAAATATCCCATTCCCCTGATGAAGAACATGTTGGGCTGGCTTGCAACCAGCCAGATTTTTACCAAACTGGATGTGAGAGATGCCTACTACCAGGTGTGCATACAAAAAGGGGGTGAATATAAGTGCATTCAATTGCCCTCTGAGGGCTTTTGAATATCTGGTCCTTCTGTTTGGGTTATTGGGTGCACCCAGCATTTTCATGATGCTGGTGAATAAAGTTATGCATGATCTGCTGTTTGAAGGAGTTCTAGTTTACCTGGATGATGTGCTGATTTACTCCCAAGAATTAGGGCCTTTGCAGACTGCTAGAAATAGTGCAAATTGAGTCCACTTTAACTGCCCTGGCTCAGTGCTAGGGAATCATGGAAATTGTATTTTTTTCTGAGACATTGAGCCTTCTCTGTCAGAGAGCTCTGGTGCCACAATAAACGACAGTTCCCATGATTCCCTAGCACTGAGTCAGGGAAGTTAAAGTGGACTCAATTTGCACTATTTCTGGAAGTCTGCAAAGGCCCTTAGACTCCCATATAAAGTTGGTGAGGGAGGTGCTGTAGCACCTCCTGGACAATCACTTGTATGTGAAGCTCCCCAAATGTGAATTTCACACTGACAAGTTGGATTTCCTGAGGCATCATGTGTTCACCCAGGGAATAGAAATGGACTCCGCCAAAGTACAGATGGTACTGGAATGGGCCCCGCCAAAGATTTGAAAGCAGGTATAGAGGTTTCTGGGGTTTGCCAACTTTTACAGACAGTTCATCCCAAACTTTGCTGAAATAGTGCTGCCCATTACAGACCTGCTCAAAACCAAGGTTCACCCGGGGGGCCCCAATGAGGAACCCAAGCCATCCACCAATGTTAAGTGGACCCCAGACTGCCAAGCTACCTTTGAGCAATTAAAAGAACTATTTAGTTCAGAGCCCATCCTAAAGTAGCCCAACCCTGAACAGCCATTTAAGGTTCAGACCAACACCAGCAGTGTTGTGTTGGTAGTGGTATTAATGCAAAATGACTCAGAGGCGAGGTTGAGACCATGTGCTTACCTGTCCAAAAAGTTCCAGGAAATGGAGTTAAACTGGCCCACTTAGAAAAAAGAGGCAGTAGCCATCAAGTGGGTAATGCAAACTTGGCACCAATTCCTGAAAGGGGCCAGTCACCCTTTTGAGGTTTGGACTGACCGTCACAGTTTAGAAGCTCTACAAGCCCAGAGAAAACTAGCCCAAAGCAGAGTCGTTGGGCCAAGGAATTCTACCACTTCAGGTTCAAACTAAAAGCCTTTCCAGGAAAAGAAAACATTCTCGCAGATGCTTTATTCAGATTGCCTCATCATAAAAGCCAGAGATAGGCTCTGGAGGAAAGTATCTTCACCCTGAACAATTGGGACTGGCAGCAATTGCCAGAAGACAAGCATGCAAAGAAATGGAAGATCTAGCCCACACCACACTCTGGACCCTTTGTTCCAAGACATCAGGGAGGCAGGAAAGAAGGATCAGTGGCTTGCAGACCATCCAGATATCCTGGAACTCAAAGACAGACTGTGGCACAAAGGAGCTGAGGTCTATGTTCCGGATGAGCTGAGACTCAGAATTCTGCAGTTGTGACACATCACCAAAGCGGTGGGATGTTAGGGATTCCTGAGAACCTGGCCTCTGGTAAGAAAACAAAATTTGTGGGAGGAAATAAGGAGTGATGTGGAAACTTATGTTAAAGGCTGCCCAGTATGTGCCTGTTCCAAGCCAATGACCAGCAAGACATAGCACCCACCTAGAGGCACATTGCTATGGACTTCATTATGGACTTACCTGACAGTATGGTGAGAAATGTCATATGGATGGTTACGGAGCTGTTTTTGAAACAGATGCACTTTGTGGGGTGCAAGGGTTTGCCTAATTCAGTCAAACTGGCAGACCTATTCATTGGACATGTATATAAAATCCACGGACTTCCAGACAAGATTGTTACAGATCGAGGTAGTCAGTTTATTTCAAAATTTTGGAAAACTCTTCAAGAAAAATTGGGCATTGAACAAGATATGAGCACCTCTCATCACACCCAATCAGATGGACAGAGAAAAATAATTCCTCTTTGGAGCAGTACCTCAGATGCTTTGGCAACTATTTCCAGGACAATTGGTTTGATTTACTGCCCCATGCAGAAGTTGCTTTCAATGGGGCTGTCAACCAGAGTACTGGACATTCACCATTTGAGATTGTTTATGGCTACAAGTCAAAAACTCTGCCTGCATTGACCCCGGAACCCACAGATCCAGTGCCACTTTCCCAGTGGATTACAAAGATCAGAGATGCTTGTCCTCGCATTGTGGCAGTGTTACATGATGCCAAGCAGACCTACAAAAGGTTTGCAGAGTGGGAGCTGGGACCAGGGAGCAAATCTACTTGTTTACCAAGCATCTGAAGGCCCAGCAACCTTCCAAAATTTGGGGCCAAAGTTTGTGGGACCTTTTGCGGTAAAGCAGCTGATCAATGAAGTGACAGCTGAGTTAGATTTGCCAAAGACATATAGATATTTTCTCCCAGTGTTCCACTTCAGTCTACTAAAGCCAATGCTAGAGGATGACCCTTGGCGAGTGGAGTCAGACCCCCCCCCCCACTTCCACTGGTGGTGGAGGGGGAACAGTACTTTGAAGTCTTGGCCAAGATTTTAGATTCAAGATGGCATCATGGAAAATTACAATACTTAGCTGGCGACATTTTCTGGACTCTCATGATGAATGTAATGCCCAACATGTAGATATTCCAGACTTAATCCAGTTGTTTCATGAACAATATCCAGACAAGCTGGGAGGGGATTGATATGTTTTAAGTATAAAATATACTTCAAGGGTGGCAGAGTGTCATGTTCCTATGGTACCCATAGGTATCTGACAACAAAGTGTGATGGATGAAGAGGGGGAAATCAAAGGAAATTGTAGATGGGGGCAGATGACTGCAGCAAGAAAGCTGGGCTGTTTGTGACTGTTTATGATAGTGCCTTCCTTTCCTGAGAGGTGGCAGGGAGATAGGAATTGAGAAGGAGGCAAACCTCATAGTGCACCTTTGAAGTGGGCTACAAGTGTGGGGGAGGGGGCTGGACAAAGAGGGGGCTGGACAAAGGTCTTTTAAAATGTTGTTTAACTTGGGAAACCTCAGAGTTGATTCTAACCATTGTGGGGTAGTTTTGTGTGTCTTAGAATCCAGAATAAAGCAATAGTTAATTTTCACTAAAATGCTGTCCTGGTTCTTCAAGTCTCCAACTGCCAAACATGACATGCACAGACCTCCAGGTGTCCTTGGAAGATTGTGACACATGATGTTCTTGCTGTGTGTTCAGCTGTAGGAAAATAGCTGAACATGTCTACACTGATATCCCCCTCACTCTCCAACAGCATGGAAATGACTCTGTTGGGGTGGCTGCATTGTTTAAAAGTGGGATCAGGAGGCTTGGTTGTTGGATGGATAGTAAAGAATTGTGACCCCCCCCCCCCCGCTACAGCCAAAAAAAGGGGAGACTACAATAATGTAAATTGGATTTATGCTAGTATAAATCACTAACAGGATGCCAGCCCCTCCTTTTAAAAAAAATACTTTATTTCACCTTGTGACTGTTTATGAAACTCTTCATGTTTGTGTGGAGCACCTTTGATTCTGTGCATACAAATCCTCCTTTAGATGAGGGGCATTTTCATATCCCACAAGACAATGGAATTCTCATTGGGACCAGAAAACACAATACACATTTATGTATCCTAGAGAATGCATCAATATTAATATACAACACTGATTGCCTGAAAGGTCTTGAGCTACCCTACAATAGACGAACTGAATGAACCCATCATTGATTTTTTTTCCTCTTTTTTTAAAAAGGATACTAGCTATGAAGAACAGATCTTTCCACATTTAATAAATAATAATAATAAAATTTTATTTATATCCCGTCTTTAGCCGAGGCTTACAATTAAAATATAATGCCATACAATTATAATAGACATATAACCCCCCCTTTAAAAAAATTTAAATTTAACTTAAAACAAAACTATAAATCTAATACAATTAGATAGCCTGCACTCTGAATATATAAAGGAGTGATCTAATGGTCTAATGGCGGGGGAGAGATTGTGAGAGTGTCATCCTGGGAATGCCTGCCGGAAGAGATCTGTCTTGATGGCTTTTTTAAAGCCATCTAAGTTGGTTATCTGACGGATCTCCTCTGGCAGGGCATTCCACAGTCTTGGGGCCGTGGCAGAAAAAGTCCTCTGGGAGGTTGTCATCAATCTGGTTCTTATTGGTTGAAGCAACTTCCTCCCAGAGGACCGGAGGGCACGGGGCGGATTATATGGAGATAGGCGATTCCTTAAGTAAGATGGGCCTAGGCCATGTAGGGCTTTAAAGGTTAATACCGACACCTTATACTGTGCCTGGAAACTAACTGGTAGTCAGTGCAAGGATTTCAAGATCGGAGTAATATGATCACATCTTGGAGTCCCAGTGATCAGCCTGGCTGCCATATTTTGTACTAGTTGCAGTTTCTGTGTTAGGTATAAGGGTAGCCCCATGTAGAGTGTGTTACAGAAGTTGAGTCGTGAGGTTACCAGGGCATGTACTACAATTTCTAGGTCCTTTACTTCCAGGAAAGGGCTCAGCTGGTGTATCAGCCGAAGCTGATAACAGGCACTCCTGACTGTCGCATTCACCTGATTTATTTGAAGGAAGGATTCCGCTACTTCTCAGTAGTCTGAGCCTAAGAAACAACTGGATCTAACATCTCAGATTTTAGGAGGAAGAGGTGTAGCTAAGTGAAAAGAAGCAGACAACGAGGTGAAGCATCTGAAAAGAAGCCCAGTTTTATTGTCTTCTAACCTTGCAAGGACTCCAAATGTGGTTAATTTAAGCAAGCACAAAACATCAGTTAAATATCCCATGTCCTTTTATATCAAAACTTCACAATAATGTTCACAGTGAGGATCAAAGACATACACCCCCATGGACTTTATTACATGGAAATATTTCCACTGAAAGTTTAGATGAAACCAGCATCATGCATAGGGAGGGGGAAATCCCACACATTTTGATGATTTGTAAGGGAAAAAAACCTGTAGCACTGCCTGATCCTAAAGGAACTCATTATTTTTATATGAACAAAACAGTCCTTGTATTTCATAGTCTGGAATGCCTTTCTTCAAAGATCAACTCTAGCTAGATTCCAAAATCTATGGCACACTTCTAAAGGCAGAGGAGGAGTAGTCAATGCTTGCCTCCTGAAAGATTGTTTGCTTGCTTGGATGCCCACTAAACACTGCCAAATATTCTTTCCTAGTCTCCCATACTGTCTTACAGAACATAAACAAAGTGCCATCTGGCTCTTCTTTAATTCTATTAGGCTTCCTTTGATCTTATGTAAACTCTGATCAGGAAACGATCTAAGGCTCCTTTCCCCTTTTTAAACATGTGCATAACTTCCATCAATGTCAATGTGCCTGTGGAGAGAGAAATAGAAGCTCTGTAATGTATACTGCACTTTGGCATCTTTGCTTTGGGTGCACTGGAGCAAGGGAGAAAATATAAATAATCCCATTTAAACACTTGCATACTGCAGTTACAGAAGCAAAGAAACTGTCTGATTCCCTTCAGCTTGGGTCTGAAATCATAAACCCATTTCCATGTGATGTTAAGTGTATGAATAAACACCACTACATGCACATGCAGATACACACACACACACCAGAATTACAGTCTGAGATCAAGAAAAAAGGCTGCACCTTCTCCACTACAGCCACAGCCTGCAATTGGGGTGATAGGGATAACAATCAGGTAATTAGTTTCTGGTTTTAATGGCCTAAATCCTGTAAATCCCAATTAGGCTAAATCCTTTGAATCAATGGGATTTACCAACTCATCATTCAACAATTGATTCAAGGAGTTTGCTCTAGTTGGACCTAACTAAAAGATTCAGGCCAGCATTCCTAGTAGGGTGATGGAATCAAGTTAGGAACATTACTTTCATTTCAAAATGTGATGGGGAGCCCTCCATTTTGCTGAGTGAGGTCTTTGACTGCTACCCCAAAGTCCTGCTTTCACTTTATTACATGTCTGAAACACCTGTCACAACTAGCTTCTGGCCAATGTGCAATGAGTCTCAATCCACGCTTTGCACTGTCTTGGAGGCAGGGAAGGGGAGGGGCAGCCACACGCCAGGCGCCCCAACCCCTTCCCGAGGACGTCATCAGAGTGCGTGCCGTTGCACACGGTGAGCGCTCTGATGACATCCTCCCGGCGCAGCGTCCAGACAAGCTGCGCCAGACAAGCTCCAGGGCCAGCAGAAGGGTGGATTGGGGCCACTGTATGTGTTAGCAGTGGCCCCAATCCTCTGCTTCTCGGGGCGGCCTACGGCTGGCTGTCTGCAGAGGAGGTTTGTCTTCCTCTTCTGTACATTTTTAATCACACAGTGCCTATGACACTTTTTTACCTGAAGCAGAGCCCAAATGGCATACCCTCACACCCATCTACCCACATAAACAGACACACACTTTGGCACATGTCAGGGCCCACATTTTATTGAAGCTATGCTTCTTGTAACCATACTTTCTCTCCTGTTTGTGCCCATGGCACCACCTGCAAAAGATCACTGCATATCACAGATAATTCTGCTCAGATTAGCCCCAGCTACTTCTCACAGTACTCAGCAAACATGACACTTGGAGTATTTGCATTAAATCCATAGTTCTATTGACTTTACGCCAATCTAATTGTCATGACTGCCTCTGAAGAATCCTTGGAATTATAATTTGGTGAAAATACTTCTAGAAATCCCTTGTTCTTGTTCTTAACTGCTAAGTCAATTTTGACTTATGTGACCCTATGAATGGGAGACCTCCAAGTCACTCTGTCATCAACAGTCCTGCTCAGGTCTTGCACACTCCGGGCTGTAACTTTCCTGGTTGAGTCTATCCATCTTCCTCTTTTCTTACCATGTTCTACCTTTCCAAGCATTATTATCTTTTCTACAATCTTTGATTCTGTTCTTTTTCCCCAATTTTGCATTCCAGTCACCTGTGATTAAGAAGCAGCTCTGTTTGGGTGTGTGATCAATTTCTTCCTGGATTCCAGCATAGCATCTTTCAATTTCTCTTTCTTCTGCCTCCACTAAAGTCCATCAGGAGAAGAATGATTATTAAACATAAGGCTGGCCCTGCCATTCTGCAGAGTGAAATAGCTAACTCAGGTGGCAGGTACTTGGGAGTGGTGGAAGCAGCATTGCTTTCTTGATTTCTCCTGACAGTACTTACCATTTCCCTGCGAAGTACAAAGCTGTGAGTGCCACATAGCCCTTCCTGCCCCCACCACACAAACTAGTTTATTTTCCTCAGATGTGGTACAGGACATTCTTCTGTCACCAGTGATGAAGTAAAATTCAACTGCCAGTCCAGTTTCACTTCCCTCTATGGAGGAAGGGATGATACTTTGTTTTTAGCTTCTAGAAGCAAAACGCTCCGGCTTAAACCAAATTCTTTAATGGCAAGGAGAGATCTGCTGAATTCACTCTGCCACCATCTTGTCCTTACTTGGTAGTTATGCTAAAATTACTCTCAGTTATGTTAACAGGTCACCAAAAGAACACAAGTCACAGGCTGAAATCTAAACACTTATCAGGGAATAGGTCTCACTGGTTTTATGTACTTCTGAGTAAAAATGTGAGAACCAGTGTGATGTAGCAAACTAGTTTTCTTGAACCATATTTTCCAATTTGACTATAGGAGAGTCAGCGTGATGTACTAGATTGAGCGTTGGACTACAGCCTTGGACAATAGCCACGGACACCCACTGGTTGACCTTTGGCAAGTTGCACTCTCTCAGCCTCAGAGAAAGGCAAAGACAAACCCCTTCTGAAACACTATTGACAAGAAAACCCTGTGATAGCATTACCTTAGGGTTGCCATAAGTCAGATATGACTTACAGGCACACAGCAACAACAACAAAGATGTGTAGGACTGGGCTGTACAAGACATAAACCTGACTGCTCTCTAACTTAAAGATGGCCCATTTTCAGCCATCTACTTCCTTTTGTTGTATATATATTGCATGTATAATTCACAGTGGAGTAGTTGTAAAGATTTCATAAGCATACTTTTTTAAAAAAGCAAGAAAAGGCATGGCTTCATTACTTATAAGTGGCAAAGCCATGAGTGGCTTATGCAGTTTATCCCACATGAGTGCTAATAAAATCTTTATTCTATACCGCTCTGTGTGTTCTGTGCATTCCACGTGTTTCAGAAATAGGAGGCGATTTTTATTGAACGGTGGGTTTTTTAAATCCACACAGCCAGGTGCTTTACTTACGACAAGTCCAACTGTTCAGAATTCAGAGAAAAAACTGACTAATAAATCCAAGACACCTTTTAAAATGACCTTAAATTGCTATTTAGTGTATTAAAATGTCACAGCTTGATAGGTGATGGTTTGAGGCTTTTCAAGGATGTGGGCATAGTTTCTTAAAGCAGGCATGTCATTATACATGGTGGGTGTGTATTTGCAGACAGGTTGCAAGTCCCCGTCACTTTTTGCCTGCTAAACTCACAAAGGCAATACTGGCATGCACAATATTGCAGCTGTAAAACCATTTGCCAGTCCAAATGGGCAGAACCAGAAGTGTAAATGCTCTAGCTTCCATGACTCAATGGGGCCAACAAAAAGAAGGGGGGAGGGAAAGAAAGAGAAAATTGCCATGAGTAACTGGCACCTTCATGGTCATTGGGATAGTGAACTCACTCCTGGTTTTAGTCTTAACTTAAAGAATGCTGAACTCTATCCCTAAAATACATCTATCCTCTGGTGTTGAACTGTATCCTCGAAGGTGCTGAACTCTGTCCACAAAATAAGTTCATTAATTTGGAAGGCTCCTTTAAAGTTTAGAATAAAACCTGGAGCAGATTCACCATTCCATTGAAATGAAATCCACCAGAGTCTACTGGAAATTGCAATCCATTTAGACCCAGAATCAAAACATTTGGAAGAGATGATTTAAGTTTCTGCATGTTGCCTATACATGGATTATCATCAGATCTTGTCACTTGTGTGCCTCACTGCAAGGGCTTGCATGCATTTGAATGGGCAGTGTGCAAATAGGTTTCGCCATTCATTTCATTGGAAAGAGCAATTCCATGCTTATTCCGCCTATTATTTAGAGGTGGGCAAAGTGTAGTCTGTTACTCACATGCCACATCAAAGCCTTTAATATAGCCATTGTATTCCAAACTTTAAAAGACATCCTTTAGGGGATGTGAGAGAGCTCATCACATATTGACACCCCCAGGTCTGTTTTAAGTCTCAGGAGGCTTTTTAAAAGGTGTTTTTCAATCATTAATAAACTGGAAATGGAATGAAACTGGCCTCTCCACACCCTACAGGCTTGAGGGCCAGTTTAAGCTTTTAACAATGGAAATGCCAGGATTTCATTGATGAATTCCCCCCCCCCCCCGACAATGGCGGCGGTGGGAGGAGAGTTCCAAACCTTCCAAAGTTTATTTCCAGGGGAAGGAGCATTCTCATCCGCCCTTTCCATGGTCACTTTCATTACTTGTACTCTAACCTGGAAAGCTCCATTTACTACTACAGTAGTCACTTATTGGCCCATCAGTAAAGGCCCACCTACATGGGCCAAAATACTCCAGACTGCTCCTGGAGTATTCCAGCCCCAGAGCTGCCCCAGTTCTTTGTTACCTCCACACTCCATAGTGACACCAGGTAGCTGTCTATACACATGTCCCCACTGTGTTGCCTGGCACCACCACTGCCCTCTGAGGTCAGAAATGAGGTGCCCAACATTGATCACATGGCTGGGCACCTCGTTGTGATTTCAGAAGGAGTGGCTCATGCCAGGGGCAGTGGCAATGGATGATAAGCAGGGATGTGTGTGTGTGTGTAGCTACCTGGCATTGCTACAGAGTGCTTCAGATTTTCCTGCAAAATTCTCAGCAGAAGGCAATTTTTAAAAAAAACTGGTTTAAGGGAGGGATAGGGCAGAATTGGTGTGGAACTTGCCTTATGTCATGAGACAGTCTACACTCGAATAAGGGATTTGGACCTGTGTTGTGAAGACAGGTCGCTGTGAGCATGGGGGTGGACTGCTTCATTTGGCCCATGTAGACATGTCCTAAGTCAATGGCCTTGTTAAGCCTCAAGGGTTGATTGCATAAAACAAACACTCAGTATCTTTCTGATTTGGACCACACATCTATCCAGTGTTCTGCCTCCTTACCTAGGATGAGGTAAGGTCCAGAGACCATTTTCCAGGGATGCAGCAAGAGGAATAAAATGAGAGCATTCCCACCCCCACACCCCACATTTTTATTTTTTTTGAATTTTGCCATCCACAATGAAAATTTCCTTTGGTCCTCAGCATTTTCTCTAGCATTGCCATAACTTGAAACCTCAGCAGAACATTTTGAAATACAGTTTAGACATCCAAAGAAAAGGAGCAGGCAAAGTTACCATGGGAACATGAAAACAGCAAATATCGAACACCTATAGATGAAAAATTTTCAATGCCTCACCCTCTGCAATGCTAGATTTGGGAAGTGAAGGAAAATTTCATGAGGGGCAGAATTCTTATTTCAGGGGGCAATGCCTTCATTTTGCTCCCCCTCACCTGTGTCAATTTCCCACCTTACAGACTCATACCACGGAATGGAAGTGTGGAGAATAATGAAACTAATGATGGCCAAAATTCCACTTTTGGTTCTTTAAAAAGACAAAATGGAGGTACACGTTGTTTAAAAGATTAATCATCCTTTATGGAGGCTTCTAAGACTAACAATTATCCACATCTTTTCACCAAAACAAAAAAAAAATGTCCCATAGGGATTGTTGGGGGAGTACAATAGTGGCCTAGGGGACACAAAAATGCCCTTGAGATAGCATGTGATCTTTTCTCTAGGAAATTCCTAGATAGGAGATGAGGAAGATGGCCTTCATCACTAGTTCCTTGTAAATCAAAGTCCCTTCTGTATTTATGGGCTACCAGCCCTTGTCTGCCTCCACAAATTTCTCTATCCCCTCCATTAGATTTTTTCCCAAATAGAATTTTACATCAACTGGATCCTCAAAGGGCTAAAAAATAACTGTTCCAGACAACCATCATTTTCTATTTGCATGTGATAGACACCATTTTTGGTGGTAGAGCCACAATGCTGTTTCATGCATCTCTCTGCAGTTCACATTGCCTGGAGTCCACACAGCCAGATTACTTGGGAATAAGCCTCACTGAATAAACCGTCGTCGTCGTCATCATCATCACCACCACCACCACCACCACCACCACCATCACATCTTCCCAAAACTGGAATTTAAAAGGCAGTTTACAAAACTTCAAGTAACATATAGTGAAATGAATGAGTATGGGATTGGTATAATAGTAGGAGAGTGTTCCAGATTTAAATAAATCCTAATGCCAAACCAAATTGCTTGAAAGAGGACCAAATTGGAACAGCTCTGTTCATGACAGCAACTAATCTGAATCTGAGCACTCTGGAAGATTCATTGGTCATTTGGATTCAGAGGGACACATAGATAAAGATGAGGTTCCATTTTGTGACTGGCAACTCCACCTTTGAGCCACAATGAGTACCTCCATAATCAGAGACTTTGCTACCACCAAGAGTGTGATCCAGTCAGTTTTCCTACTGCTCTTTCTTTCTTTCTTTCAATATATTTATTATACTTAAATTTAAATTTATTAAGTCAAATTATTTATTTAAATATAAATAAGGGCAGGAATGTTAACACTGTTTTGGAGGAATCAGTGGGAGCAAGGCATTTCTCTCATTTGCTGCTGGCTTAGGAAATTCCCATACACAAGCCACAGCCACATCTGTCTTCTTCTACTTTGAACAGAAGACAACAACAAAAAATCTTAAATTATTTTTCATTTATCCAAACACCTTAACCCTTACACCTATCCTTCTAATATTTTGCATGGAGAATATCATTCTGGTGGCGTAAATACACTAAAAACACCAGATCTAATCTTGGAAGCTAAACAGGGTCAGAGACTCACCCACTTTCTCTCTCACACACACACATACACACAAGCCTTTGTGAGGTAAGTATGCCTTTTGGGAGAGAACCTCTAACTGTGAAGGTCACAACACTTTCTTACAATTCAGGAGGGAAGAGTATCATTGCTAATTCCATCCTACTCTATCAGGAAATTGAAACTTTACCAGAAATTTCACTTTTTAAAAAGAAAGCCATTAGAGTTGACCCTTCGCATTTGTGGCTTTGACTTTTGCAGATTTGATTATTTGTGGATTTGATTAATATGTTCTCTCTAGGAATCCCTAGGTCCTTCAATGCAACTTTGCTGGAGGACCTCCAGTGCAATTCTATGGTCAATGTCTGCCAGATGCTGGCCATAGAGTCTCTCTGGAGGACCTAAAGGTGTTCTCTCTCTTTTAAAAAGCTGTTTTTTGTTTGCATTTTTTTCATGAATTATGAATTCATGTTTGCCTTTCCATGGTCTATATGAAGGGCCCACTGTATTTAAAGGAGTGTGGTATAGTAGTTTAAGTGTCGTACTATGACTCTGGAGACCAAGGTTCAACTCCCAGCTTGGCTATGAAACCCACTGGGTGACCTGGGTCAAGTCACAGTCTCTCACCTTCATGCGAAGGCAATGACAACCCACCTCTGAACAAAGCATGCCAAGAAAATCCCAGCATAGGGTCGCCTTAGGGTGGCCTGAAGTCAGAAGACTTGAAGGCACGCAACACACACACACACACACACACACACACATCACTACCACCACCACCTCTTCATTTATTTGCAAAGAAGTCTACAAATTTAATCCAATTGTGGCCTATGAGGCTATATATATATATATATATATATATATATATATACACATACATATAACTTAATTCTCAGTTATAGTTAATGGGGTCTGGATTTCCTTGTGGAGAAATTTGGAAATATAGATTTGGATTCACTTTTCCATTCATTTCTATTTAGATGTGGAGATTTGCACAAGGAGAATGATTTGGGACCCTGTGGATGCAGAGCAGCTTCTGATCCCTCCAAACAGTTGCACTCTGTTTTCTGAACCACCTGATCCAACATTTGGGCCCAATCCAACATTTGAGAGGCGAAAGCATGGTTGGAGATCTAGGTACCTTACTTGAAGCAGAGTGAGGGAAAGGTGAGAGCTAAATGTGACTGATACTGAAAAAACAACCCAGCTGGGAGTGTGTGCCCTAGCATTTTTTACTGTCCAGTTCTTCTGAGATATGGGCAGAGTTAGAATGGTTGTAGAGTTAAGTCATTATTGGGGGGGTTGCAGACTTCCAGAAATAGTGCAAATTGAGTCCACTTTTAAGGTTAAGGTTAGTGCTAGGGAATCATGGGAACTGTATTTTATTGTGGCACTAGAGCTCTCTGACAGAGAAGGCTCAATGTCTCGGGGGGGGGGGGGGGAAACAATTCCCATGATTCCGTAGCACTAACCCGAACCCTAAAAGTGGACTCAATTTGCACTATTTCTGGCAGTCTGCATCCTTGAGTTTCTGGGAAAAAAGGATGGGCACCCTCTGGGAACTGGTTGCAGAAGATGTTTAATTTTGGTAAGCCGAAAGAAAGAAAGAAAGAAAGAAAGAAAGAAAGAAAGAAAGAAAGAAAGAAAGAAAGAAAGAAAGCTTTCCTCCAGATGATAAGAAAAATTAGACTCCCTGCCTTTAGAGCCAGATAGGAGGGTGGGGGGGGGTTAGAAAATAGAAAAAGGATGATGGAGGGGGGGAAGTCGCCCTGCCTCTTGGAAATATCTGCTGGGTCTTCCAAGGCTGGCGACCAGATGGTGCTCAGGTCCTCTTCCGACGTGCGCCTGTCTCCACGTGTCTCTGCCACTGCCTTGGAAAGGAAAGGAAGGGAGGGAGGGAGGCAGGGGAATGGCAGCTGCCTTTAGTGTGCAGTCGAATGGCATCTGCACTGTAAAAATCATGCAGTTTGACACCACTGTAACTACCATGGTTTCATCCTACAAAATCCTGGGGATTTGTAGTTTGGTGGACATTGAGAAAAACAACAACTAACGACCACAAATGTTTTACATACGACTGGAGACCAGGATTGGATTCCCAGCTCGGCCATGAAACCCATTGGTGACCTTGGGCGAGCCACACTCTCTCAGCCTCAGGGGAGGCCATGGCGAACCCCCTCTGAACAAATCTTGCCAATTAAGGTCGCCCTAAGTCAGAAACGACAACAAACAAACCACAAAAGTAGACGAAGTCGATGTGCCAAAACACACTGCAGAAACAATCCAGTTTGACACCGCTTGAACGGCCCAGGCTCAATGGGAAGGAGTTCTGGGAATTGTCGTTTTGTGAGATATTTAGCCTTCTCTGACAGAGAGCTCTGTGCCACAACGAGCTACAATTCCCAGGATTCCCTTGCACTTAGCCAGGGCAGTTCAAGCGGTGTCGAATTGGATTATTTCAGTGTGTTTTGGACCAATGAAGGCATTGAAATAGTGAAAGGGTTTTCTATACCTTTGGCTCAGGCAGTCAGGAAACCGGGAAACTAGCGGTGCGTCCACACTGGAAATAATGCAGTTTTGCCCAATTTAGGGCCTGAACAGACTGCCAGAAATAATCCAGCTTGAGACCACTTTAACTGCCCTGGCTCAGTGCTAGGGAATCATGGGAACTGTAGTTTATTGTGGCTCTGGCAGAGAAAGCTCAATGTCTGAGGAAAAAAAAACTACAATTCCCTTGATTTCTTAGCATTGAGCCAGGACAGTTAAAGTGGTCTCAAACTGGATTATTTCTGGCAGTCTGTTCAGGCCCTAGCAGCCATGGCTCCATCTACAGAAACCTGGGATTTGTAGTTTGATCAGGCACCAGTTTGGCAGAGAAAGCTGAAGACCTTGTAAAACTACCACTCCCGGGATTGGGATGGAGCTGCAGTCCTTAAAATGGAGTCAAAACTCCATTATTTCTGCAGTGTAGAAGGGGAGCAAACACGTGGGATCAAACACTTCATCTCCTTGGAGTTTCGCTGGGGCAAAAAAACCCGATCTGCTGGATTTAATACTTGTCATCTCTGAACTTCCTGCATGTTTTCCACCTCGGTCGGTGCTCCACTGAAATCTGCAAGTTTTCCTCCAAAGTAATGGGTTTTAGACTAAAAATGGCAATGGGGATGCAACGTCCCCGACCAGCCTGGCGGTACTTTCTAGTTACTGGAAAGACTTGTTGGCTGCATCCGCACTGCAGGAATACTCCAGTTTGACGCCCCTTAAACGGCCCTGGCTCAACGCTGTGTGGAATTCTGGGAACTGTAGCCTCAGAGGAAGGCCTTGGCAAACCCCTTCGGGACAAATCCTGCCAGGATAACCCCGTGATCATACGGCCTTTGGGGGTCGCCGTAAATCCGGAACGATTTGGAGGCACACAACAATTGCAAACTACAAATCCCAGGATTATAATGGAATCGTCGTGCTAGGATGGCATGCTGCGGTACAAGGGCTCTGGATTTTAACAGCCAGGAGCTAAAGGTGTGGAAAACCCTCTCTCGGTGCACAATATGAGTACTTTATTTTAGTATTTCAGCATTTTAGCATTGTATCGTGTGGGCTTTTTTAGTTGTTCGGTTTTTTCTTGTAATAATAATAATAATAATTTATTAAATAATAATAATAATAATAATAATAATAATAATAATAATAATAATTGTTATTACAAGTGGGAGGCTGGTCTTATATTCCCCGACTTTTAACGAAAGTTACTGTTTGGGGGACGACAACACCCAGCATCCCCCGTCTCTCAGGCCCATTTGGGAGTTTGGCAAGTTACTTTGCCAAGCTCTGGCTCTTGTGTCCCCTTTTAGACAGACAGGGTGAAAGGGGTTTGTAGCACTGGCTGCATCCGCACTGTAGAAATAATCCGGGTTGGCACTTTAATGTCTGTCCTGGCCCCTGGCTCTGTGCTAGGAAAGTCTGGGAATTGTAGTTTTGCGAGACATTGAGCCTTCTCTGTCAGAGGGCTCTGGTGCCACAACAAACTACAGTTCCCAGGATTCCCTAGCACTGAGCCAAGGCGGTTCAAGCGGTCTCAGAACTGGATTATTTCTGCAGCGGATTTTGGACCATTCTTTCCAATGGGGCTGACTTCTATTAGAAGTAACGGTGTGTGCAGAGCTTGGGAGCGTTACTTTTTCAATGCCAACTCCCCTAGATCCACCAAAAAAAAAAAAAAACCACCAAAAATACTTTCCCAATCTCTGGGTAGATTTGCCCCTATTTCCCATGGAACAGGGAAGGAGAAAGAAATTCTCTTTTTTCATTCGTTTCTATAAGTATGGTTGTGAAAAAGCTGGGCAGTGAAGAAAGCGGCTAGGAAGAGAATCAACTCCTCTGAAAAGTGCTGGAGAAGAAAGAGTTGGACTGATAAAAGACCAATAAATGGGTCCTAGAGCAAATCAAGCCTGAATTCTACCTAGAAGCCAAGATGACTAAACTGAGGTTGTCATGGGGGGGTTGCAGACTGCCAGAAATAGTGCAAATGGAGTCCACTTTAAGGGTTAGGGTTAGTGCTAGGCAATCATGGGAACTGTATTTTATTGTGGCACCAGAGCTCTCTGACAGAGAAGGCTCAATGTCTCAGGAAAAAAAACCAATTCCCATGATTCCCTAGCACTAACCCTAACCCTAAAAGTGGACTCGCGTCAGGAGAAGACAGGACTCACTAGAAAAGACTATAATGCTTGGGAAGTAGAAAGCAGTAGGAGAGGAGGAAGAGCACCCAGAAGGTGGATTGGTTAATAATAATAATAATAATAATAATAATAATAATAATTTATACCCCGCCCCTCTGAGTTCAATCGGGGCGGCTAACAACATCAGTCAAGGAAGCCAGGGTCCTGAGTTTGCAAGACCTGAGTTGTTGAGGAGAGAGGGACTTGGAGGTCTCCCATCCAGGAAGGCACCATAAATCGAAGTTGATTTGACACCAGGTAACAAGAAACCATCTCCCTCAGAGTGTAGTGGAGTCTCCTTCTTTGGAGGTCTTTAAGCAGAGGCTGGATGGCCATCTGTCAGGGATGCTTTGATTGGGAGTTCCTGCATGGCAGGGGGTTGGACTGGATGGCCCTTGTGGTCTCTTCCAACTCTATGATTCATTCTATGATTCTATGATCTAAACTGCCATGCCTCCCTGCTATGGGACTTTGGGATTTGCAGCTTCATCAAGTGTTTGGACTTCTCCTCTAGATAACTCTACTGCCGCCCCCAAACTACAAATCCCAGGAGTCCGTAGGAGGCAGCTGTGGAAGTTATTAGGTCAATATCACGCTACATTGTCATAGCGCTATTACTCTTCACACTCTTGTAGCGCTATTATTTCTCTGTAACTGCTATGACTGCCTCCTGTACAATCCTGGGATTTGCAGTTTAGGAAAGGGCATTAAGAATTCTCAGCCGGAGAGCTCTTAGGCCTCAATGAACTACAAACCCTAGAATTCTACAGGAGGCAGTTTTTGCCTTTAAAGTGAAATAATAACGCTATAAGAGTGTCGTATGATATTAAAGTGGTGATATTATATTCCGCTTGAGCCCAAATAGGTTTCTCTATAGGCAGTGAGAATGTAGCATTGGATAGCATTGACTTCTGCCTATGAGGGCGTTTAGTGAGGACTAAGGATGTGAGAATGTGGTCCAAAACACACTGCAGAAATAATCCAGTTTGAGACCGCTTTAACTGCCTTGGCTCAATGCTAAGGAATCAGGGGAACTGTAGTTTATTGTGGCATCAGAGCTCTCTGACAGAGAAGGCTAAATACTCTCACAAAACTACAGTTCCCAGAATTTCCTAGCTTTGAGCCAGGGCAGCTAAAGCGGTCTCAAACTGGATTATTTCTGCAGTGTGTTTTGGACCTATAAGATCCCTAAACCCACCAACAGAGCAATCCATGTGTGTGTGTATCGACTTATGGCGACCCCCATGAATTCTGTAGGGTTTTCTTAGACAGGGAATAGGCAGGAGTGTTTTTGCCAGTTCCTTTTTCTGAAATACAGCGAGAGATATTCGTTGGCGGCCTCCCACCCAAATACCAACCAAGGCTGACCCTGCTTAGCTTCTAATATCAGATGAATCCGGAACCCTAAAATAACTTTAGGGTATTTAAGCAGAGTTATATATTTAGGGTATTTATGGTATCCATAGATCACAGACGAATAATAATAATAATAATAATAATAATAATAATAATATATTTAAGTGTGGTTATATTTTTCCTATTCAGAAATAAACTCATGTGCTCCTAAGGGAGCTTTTATCCCATTTTACCCTGTCGCTGTAACCTTATATGCACCTAGCTGTGTACATGGATGACTTTCTTTAAAATGGATGGACTTACTTTTGAGCAGATGTGGCTAGGATTGGGTTGTAAGGCTGCAGTCATCATAGCTAAAGAGCCAATTCGTTGTGACTTTTTATTATCTGGGAATAAATTCTATTAATTAATTAATTGGAGTGCATCTGCACTACATATTTGTGGCAGCTTCCTACCACTTTAAATGCTGATTTCATCCCCAAGGAATCGTGGGATATATAAATCAGTGGGGTCATTAGAATTATCCACCAGGGAACTGGGGTCTATTTCACTGAACTACAAATCCCAGAATTCCTTAGGACAAGGTGAGCAACCAGCGTAGCGTAGTGGGGCTATGTCTCTCGAGACCAGAGTTCGAATCCCGGCTCGACCATGGAAACCCACTGAGTGGCCTTGGGCAAGTCACACTCTCTCAGCCTCAGAGGAGGGCCAAGGGCAAACCTCCTGTGAACTAAGCAGGCTGGCCCTGCTTAGCTTCTAAGAGCAAACAGAATCGGGTGCCTTCTTTTATTCCCCCCCCCCCGTCAAAATGCGGAGGAGGACAGCAATCCTGAAACACGTTTCCATTTTAATTCTTCCATTTGAACAATGCAAAACTTGCAGTGCAGATTTATCCATGCTCAGAAATAAGAAGGACTGTGTTCAAGGTGGCTTGTTCCCTAGTATGCATAGATCACACAGAATAATAATAATAATAATAATAATAATAATAATAATACATTTTCTTTCTTTCTTGCCTCTCCTCAAGCCTCCAGGCAGGGGGGTACAACAGCATGTTACAACACAAAACACAGTTAAAAACAGATAAACCCACAGCTCAAATTCAATATAAACCATTAAATCACACTCAGGAGAATAGATATACCAATTAAAAAGTCATGATTTAAAATTGACTGGGTAGGTTTGCTGGATAGTGTACTAGGTGTCTACTCAGAAGTTAGTCGCATAGAAACTCTCGGGTACAGAGGTATAAGGATCGGTTCAATTTATTATTATTATTATTATTATTATTATTATTATTATTATTATTATTAAATCAATAAACATAGCTAAGCCTGAGCCAAAGACTTTAGGCAAGAGTCACACACGGGAACATCCACAACCAGCTTTCTCAGAAAATGTCAAAGTGCAAGGAATAGTTCTGCTTGGTACTAAGTCTGCGTCCAAAAACTGGGTCTGGGAAGCTGCAAAAACTATAAATGGCGAAATGGTTGAATTCAGATATTCCTCTTATTCGGACCCCTCCCTGGCCCAATATCAACAAGTTGCTATTTCTAGTAACAGATCCTTCACCATCTACCTAGATCAGAGGAGTGGGCTAAAGCCAAGCTCAATAGTTTAGGGAGGAAGGAGGCAGAAGAAGGAGAAATTTCCCCCTTTTTTTGTTTCCTGTTGTTCTTCGAGTGGCACCAAAGACTCTTTTAAAATAAAATAAAATAAAATAAAATAAAATAAAATAGAGGGGTTTTTTTTTGTTTGTTTGTTTTGGCAACGGAGCGATTGACTTTATGAAAGGTGCTTTCGTTTCTGTATTGGCCTTTATTTTTCCCCAATCGTATTTTAATATTGTAACTTGTTTCATGCTTTAATTATACTCTTATTATGAGCGGCCTTTGGGGAACAAATGGTGGAGGGGGGGGGATATAAATCCAAGCAATGAATGATGGTGGTGGTGTGCCTTCAAGTAGTTTCACACTTATGGGGAAGCTAAGGCAAATCTGTCATAAGGTTTTCTTGGCAGGATTTGTTCAGAGAGGGTTTCCTTTTGCAAGTCACACTCTCGGAGGCTGAAAGAGTGTGACTTGCCCAAGGTCACCCATCCGATCGTGGTCCATCCCCCAAACTACTGCACCACGCTGGCTTTTAAGCAATGAATACATCCGTCTATAAGTCTTGCCTGCAGCCTCAGTCCCTTAAAGGCTCCAGATTCTGGCTGATCTTGGAAGCTAAGCAGGGTCAGCTCTGGTTAAAACTTGGATGGGATTGTGCGTGCCCGCCTTCAAGTCTTCCGTCCACTCATGGCGACCCCATGAATTAGTGTTTTCTTAGACAAGAAATACTCAGAGGTGGTTTTTGCTAGTTGCTTCCTCTGAAATATAGCCTACAGCACCGGCTATTTGTTACCGGTTTCCCCTCCAAGTACTCACCAGGGCTGACCCTGCTTAGCTTCCAAGATCAAGCAGTAGCCTGAGTCTTTAGGTAGATCGCCAACGAATCCCAGGTGCTGTAGGCTATAATTCCGAGGAAGGAGCTAGCCAAACCACGTCTGAGGACCCTTCCTTCCTTCTTTCCTTGCCTAAGAAGAACACCCCATGAAAATCCTGGGGTCGCCCCAAGTCCACAGGCGACCTGAAGGCTCATACTAGCCATAATAAGTGTTAGCCTCAGTTTCCCTTTGGCCTCCAGTTTTTCAGAACCTGGGGAACTTGCCAGGAAATAGCAAGCATGCCTTCTCCTCCCTGCTTTATTTTAAAAAGAAATCAAGGCAGATGTCTTACTTAAACCTACAGCCTTGGCATTGTTGGCAGGGGGTTGGACTGGATGGCCCTTGTGGTCCCTTCTATGATTCTATGATTCTAACTCCCATCATTCCCCCAACATCATGGGTTATGCTGGTGTTGGGAGCTAAATCCCAACATATGGAAACCACCCGAGTTCCCAGCTTCTGAAATCCAGGATTGATCGGCTTCCCTGCCTTTTCCATCGCAGGACACCAAAGCGGAGTAAGAAGTAACTCAAGCAAAAGCAAGTGGGATCTCCTCTAGAAATGAAGCTGCTTTGCTTTACTTCAGGTTGCAGTCCTTCTATCCCCTGAGTTGGAAGGGAGCCCTTGGAAATGGAATGGGACTTACTTATTTCGGATTGCACTGCAAGGGGAATGAGCCCTTCCCCATTCAACCCATTTCAAAGAAGAAACAAAGCAAAGATCCCCGCACTCTGCCCCGTTATTTTTGCAAACCCTTTCCTCTCCGGAGGGCAAAAAGCAGGAGGTCCCCCAAACCGGACTCGGTTCGCCTTCAGCCAGCCCAGGTATCTTTCAAGGAAAGTATATATTGCAAAAATTAACATTACAGATGTCCTACACACTGCGAAGCCTATAAAAACGCGTTTACAATGGTTACTTTAAAAAAACAACGAAATTTATAACTTTCATATGGCCCTTTTCTGGTGCAATGTGCAAGCGCCATATGTTTCCTAGTTCCATAATTCAATTCTTCTTTCTTTTCCTTGCTTGCTTCCCTCCCCCTCTCCTTGGACAGCTGGAGCAGGTAGGACTTCTAAAAAGTCGATTTCATGTAACACGAGAACCCGCTTTGCCTCCAGAGCGAGGTTTCATGAAACACACACACACACACACACACATATACACACACATATACACACACACATATACACACACGGTGCGCAAGGAAGAATCGCAGGAGCCCCGGACGCCAGACGCTTCACTTTCTGCTTGTAGGGAACGGCAGGAAGGTCGAAAGCCAGAGAAAAAGCAGGAGGAGGAAGAGGAAGAGGAAGAAGCAGAGAAGAAGGAAGAGGAGGAAGAAGAGGAAAAGAGGAGGAGGAAGAACTGGAGGAAGAAAAGGAGGAGGAGGAAGAGGAAGAAGAGGAAGAGGAGGAGGAGGAGAGGGAGGAGGAGGAGGAAGAAGTGGAGGAAGAAAAGGAAGAGGAGGAGAAAGAAGAGGAAAAGAGGAGGAGGAAGAACTGGAGGAAGAAAAGGAGGAGGAGGAGGAGGAGGAGGAGGAGGAGGAGGAGGAGGAGGAGGAGGAGGAGGAAGTGGAGGAAGAAAAGGAAGAGGAAGAGATAGAGGAAGAAAAGGAAGAGGAGGAGAAAGAAGAGGAAAAGAGGAGGAGGAAGATGGAGGAAGAAAAGGAGGAGGAGGAGGAAGAAGAGGAAGAAGAGGAGGAGGAGGAAGAGGTGGAGGAAGAAAAGGAAGAGGAGGAGAAAGAAGAGGAAAAGAGGAGAAAGAAGTGCAGGAAGAAAAGGAGGGGGAGGAGGAAGAAGAAGAAAAGAGGAGAAAGAAGTGCAGGAAGAAAAGGAGGGGGAGGAGGAAGAAGAAGAAAAGAGGAGAAAGAAGTGCAGGAAGAAAAGGAGGGGGAGGAGGAAGAAGAAGAAGAAGAGAAAGAAGAGGAGGAGGAAAAAGGAGAGGAAGAGGAAGAGGAAGAAGAGGAGGAGGGGTGGAGCCCCAGCCGACCCCCTCCAGCCCCGCATTTGGCGCTTCTCTGGGAACCAAGGGCGATTGCTAAAGGGTCGGGCTTTAAAAGGCGGGTTCAGTTTTTCTGTCTTTGGGTGGCGGGGAGTGGAGCCTGGTCTGCAGGATTGTATTTAAGGCTGGGTGATAGTGATGTGCCTTCAAGTCGTTTTCGACTTATGGCGACCCTATCCTGGGGGTTTGCTGGCAAGATTTGTTCAAGCTTGCCATTGTCTTCCCCTGAGGCTGAGAGAGAATGGGCCTTTGCAGACTTCCAGAAATAGTGCACATTAAATTGAGGCACTGCCCTGGCTCAGTGCTAGGGAGTCATGGGAATTGTATTTTTTTCTGGGACATTGAGCCTTCTCTGTCAGAGAGCTCTGGTGCCACAATAAATTACAGTTCCCATGATTCCCTAGCACTGAGCCAGGACAGTGCCTCAATTTAATGTGCACTGTTTCTGGCAGTCTGCAAAGGCCCTGTGTCATCCAGGTCATCCAGTGAGTTTCATGGCCGACTTGGAACTCGAACCCGGGTCTCCAGAGTCGTAGCCCAGCCCTCCGCTCCCTACGCCTAAAAGTTCCTCGCTTCGGTTGCAGCCAGGGCAGTAACTCTGGAGTCAAAACAATATCATTACCCCGCTCCCCCCCCCCAAAAAAAAACCCACTCCTCTGTCCCTCCCCAGGAAATTTTCCTTCGATCCCCAAATTTCTGCAGAAACTTAAAACTATGGAAAGTGTATAGTCCGATGGAAAGGAGCGAGCAAAGTGACCCAAGAAATGAAAACACAGCACCTATGAGAGTTGTAGGTGTGGATGGTTTTCAGTGTCTCGCCCTTTGCAATGCTAGAAAATTGGGGATGAGGGGAAATGTCATTGTGGGGGACAGAAGTATTGGGGGGAAGCGGTGGCTTCATGTTGCTTTTCCAGGGAGCTACATCCCTGGATGCAGTGAGTAAAGGGAAAGTATGGGCCTTTGCAGACTGCCAGAAATAGTGCAAATCGAGTCCACTTTTAGGGTTAGGGTTAGGGTTAGGGTTAGGGAATCATGGGAACTGTATTTTATTGTGGCACCAGAGCTCTCTCACAGAGAAGGCTCAATGTCTCAGGGGAAAAAAAACAATTCCCATGATTCCCTAGCACTAACCCTAACCCTGAAAGTGGACTCAATTTGCACTATTTCTGGCAGTCTGCAAAGGCCCTAAGTCGGTTCCCCGAAAATGCAATAAACTGGGATGAACTTCCCAGTGCTTGTGAATGTAAAGGCAGGAGAAGAAAGAGACGAGTCAGTCCTAATGGTGAGGATGATGTTTGGATGTGTGGTGAGCCGCCTTGAGTCCCAGCCCTGGGAGAAAGGCGGCATACAAGTCTAGATATTGCGGATGATGATGATGATGATGATGCCCAAACTCCTCTTCTTAATGATATTTTACTGGTCCAATAAAGATGTTACCCGACCCCTCGTTCTGAATAAAATTGCAACAGCAGCAATACTCGGGCACACAGAAGAAGGTGTGTAACATCTACAAAGGTGTGTAACACCTACAAAGTGGGAGTGGGCCAGGAAAGAGCCATGCCTTTTGTAATGCTACGAAGCATTAGGCGCCACTCCTGCCTTTCTAGCCGAGTTTGAGATGTGAACCTTCCGCCCCACTTCTCAAGTCTGGCTCGGGCAAGATGGCCCTGTTTGTGTTTACTCAGAAAGCAGTTTCAAATGGCTTGTGTGTGTGTGTGTGTGTGTGTGTGCCTTCAAGTCGGTTCCGACTTATGGCGACTCTAAGACCACCCTGTCCTGGGGTTTTCTTGGCAAGGTTTGTTCAGAGGAGGTTTGCCATAGCCTTCCCCTGAGGCTGAGAGAGTGTGACTTGCCCAGCGTCACTCAGTGGGTTTCCGTGGCCGAGCTGGGATTCGAACCCTAGACTCCAGAGTCACAGTCTAATACTCAAAGCATTCGGCCACGCTGGCGTTGACTCCTCAGTAAATGCGTTCAGCATGGCAGCCTCCGTCCTTACAAGGTAAGGAGGCAGATTTCCTGGCAACGAAGAATAGTAAGGACGAGGAGGAAAAAGAAAGAAAGAAAGAAAGAGAGAGAGAGAGAGAAGGGGAAGGGGAAGAAGGAGGAGAGAAAGGGAAAAAGAAATGGAGGAGGAGGAGGAAAAAGAAAGAAAGAAAGAAAGAAAGAAAGAAAGAGAGAGAGAAAGAGAGAAGGGGAAGGGGAAGAAGGAGGAGAGAAAGGGAAAAAGAAATGGAGGAGGAGGAGGAAAAAGAAAGAAAGAAAGAAAGAAAGAGAAGGGGAAGGGGAAGAAGGAGGAGGAGGAGGAGGAGGAGAAAGAAAGAAGAAAGAAAGAAAGAAAGAAAGAAAGAAAGAAAGAAAGAAAGGGGGAAGGGGAAGGGGATGGAGGAGGAGAGAAAGGGAAAAAGAAATGGAGGAGGAGGAGGAAAAAAGAAAGAAAGAAAGAAAGAAAGAAAGAAAAGGGGAAGGGGAAGGAGGAGGAGGAGGAGGAGAGAAAGGGGAAAAGAAATGGAGGAGGAGGAAGAAAGAAAGAGAGAGAGAAAGAAAGAGAGAAGGGGAAGGGGAAGAAGGAGGAGAGAAAGGGGAAAAGAAATGGAGGAGGAGGAGGAAAAAGAAAGAAAGAAAGAAAGGGAAGGGAAGGGGAAGAAGGAGGAGAGAAAGGGAAAAAGAAATGGAGGAGGAGGAGGAAAAAGAAAGAAAGAAAGAAAGAAAGAAAGGGGGAAGGGGAAGGGGATGGAGGAGGAGAGAAAGGGAAAAAGAAATGGAGGAGGAGGAGGAAAAAGAAAGAAAGAAGGAAAGAAAGAAAGAAAAGGGGAAGGGGAAGGGGAAGGGGAAGGAGGAGGAGAGAAAGGGAAAAAGAAATGGAGGAGGAGGAAGAAAGAAAGGAAGGAAGGAAGGAAGGAAGGAAGGAAGGAAGGAAGGAAGGAAGGAAGGGAAGGGGAAGGGGAAGGGGAAGAAGGAGGAGAGAAAGGGAAAAAGAAATAGAGGAGGAGGAGGAGGAGGAGGAGGAGGAAAAAGAAAGAAAGAAAGAAGGAGGAGGAAAGGAAGAGGAAGGAAAAGGAAGGAAGGAAGGAAGGAAGGAAGGAAGGAAGGAAGGAAGGAGAAAACGCAGTGGTATCAACTGGCAGGCAGTTTTAGTAATATGGGAATAAATTCAGCTATTAGTACCCTACACCAGAAGAGATCCATTGAATCAACTTGATCTAGTTGTAGACTTGCCAGATTCAAACTGACTTGAATTTCATGGGAGTTGGCACTAACACATTTGGCTGTATTTCTTGACCTCAAGGTGCATCTGCTTAATGGGAAGTGAATGGGGCAAGCAAGGTCACGGTGGAAATTGGGAGGGGACTTTCTCCCCCAGAGCATCCTCAGCCCAGGGAAGGCCGCGTCCACACGATGCACACGACACCAGATCCGTCACAGGCTTGACTCTGGAAGCAGAGCTTTAAAAGGTGTGAAGTCAGCTGAATTTCTCGGAGGCCCGAAAATGAAGATCTGCGACTCAGATCTACAGGGCGGTCGCCTCCCCCATACATCCCCCCCCCCCGTCTCTGTCCACATCTGACCCGGTTTAAATGCGGTTTAAAGGCGTGTCGCCTAGTATCACACCCAAGAGGAGGCTGGTGGCTTCCGAGTCAGGGAAGAAATGAAGGGCTTTAGCCTGAAATTTAAAAGGGAAAGGGTTTATTTGGAGAAGTAGGGTTCAGCCCCTGGGATGGCTTCTTTAAAGTTCGGACTAAAATCCAGAGCAGATACTGGCTTGAGGCTTCCTTATTCCCTCTCTCCGCTCCCCCTTTTTCCGACCTAGGGCGACCCCAAAGTGAAACGATCAAGGGGTTTTCGTGGCAAGATTTGTTCCGAGGAGGTTCAGGAATGGTTTGTTTTATTTTTAACTGATGAAATTTAAAGTAAAATAAGTTAACATTTATTTTTTTATTTCATAAAATTTATTAAAATAAATTAAAATTTATTTCAATGTAATCTATTTTAGTTGAATTTAATATTTAATTTATATCCCACCTTTCTCCTTATGTGGGATCCATAGTGGCAGAATTATCATCCACAAAACAAAACAAAAAAATCCATCAGTGATACCTTTATTGGCCAACTAACATGCACAAGAGACTTGCACAAAACAAAATGCGCAAAACGGTGACACTTTTACTGGGCCGACCCTGCATGCTGTTGTACTTTGCTACATATGGCCAACAAAGCTATAGTTCTGTTATTGTTATTGTTGTTGTTGTGTGCCTTCGAGTCGTTTCCGACTTATGGCGACGCTAGAAGGCGATCCTATCATGGGGTTTTGTGCAGGGAGTTGTTTTCGGTTTGTTTGGTTTCTGAGGCTGAGAGAGTGTGACTTGCCTCCATGGCTGGAGAGGATTCGAACCCTGGTCTCCAGAGTTTCACCCTTTTACCTTTCATCAATCATCCTTCCGAAAGACCCAAATTTGGAGGCGTCATTCGTGGGGACCGTGTCTCCCCGCTTCCCCCAGGCAGCCCCAGTCCCCCCCAAAAAGGTTTTCCACCTGGCACCAGGACACACCCTCCAAGCCCCTCGGTTTTTCCATGGAAAATGATTTGCACCCGGGACTGAGCCTCTGGAGGGAAGGAGCCGCTTTCGGAAGGGTACCAGCAGGAGTCGGAGGTTAGATGCCAAGGGAGCAGGGGGAGCAGGCGTCCTCCTTTTCCAGGACGTGTCCCACATTTCAACCTTCTGCCCAGGAGGAATTCCCAAAGGTCCTCCATTTGAAGCGTGCTGAAGAAGCATAAAATAAACTTTCTATGAATGTCTTTAGTTTTTTATTCGGCCCCGTCCTCCATTTAAGAAGGAAGGAAGGAAGGAAGGAAGGAAGGAAGGAAGGGGAAAGAGGAAAGTAGTAGTAGTAGTAGTAGTACCGGTAGTAGTAGTTGTCATTGTTTTCCTTCAGTCCCCAAATTCCTCGCGTGGCAGAAACTTTGGAAACCAGGTGTATGCATCCAAAGAAAAGGGTCCGGGAAAGTGAGCCAGGGAATGAGATCACAGCAAAAGAAGAGTTGTAGGAAAGGGATTTGTGTATGTAAGGGGCGCCCCTGAAAATGAGGGCATTTCTCCCCCCCCCAAAAAAATAAGAATTCTAGTTCCCCCATGAAGTTTTCCTCCATTTTCCAAATTTCTAGTATTGCAGAGAGTGAGACACTGAACTCATCCACACCTACAACTCTGCTATAATGCTACTTTCCCTTAGTAACTTTGCCTGCCTTTTTTCTTTCTAAAAGCTCAGCTGAAGCGTTGTTAAGTTACTGCAACGCAAGGAAAATTTCGTTACTGGGACAGAAGTCTCTTTTGGGGGGGGGGGGGATAATGTCCTCAGTTTTACCCCTGCCACCCCCCCGTGTCTATCATTGCCCCCAACATTACGAAATCCCCCAAGGCTGACCCAATCCCTGGCATCCAGTTTGGAAGGCCTGTTGTTGAGTTTCACGCCTAGATTGGTGTGTCACTTGGGGACTGCAACTCCCATCATCCTTCACCATTTGCTAGGCTAGTTGGGACCGTCGTGGATGTAACTCGTAGCGTGCAACTTGTGGACTCCTGCAGCTCATCCTTCACCGTTGGCAAGGCTACTTGGGGACGATGGGAGTGGCAGTCCAGCAACATCTGGAGGGCCCTTCGTCTTCAGGGGGAGGGCTTTTCTCCAAGGGACTGGGCTCCAGCGCAAGGACGGCTCCGATCCTACAACTCCCCGACGTCCCTCCTCCTCCTCCTCCTCCTCGGTTGGGTCTTCAAGGGAGCAAAGGATTTCTGGCAGATCTGTAAGTCGTCTTTCCAAGGCGAGGCTTCCCAGGGCAGAGCAGCAGGACAAAAGATCTGAGGCGTCGAGACCAAGTGTGAGGAAACAGCGATAAGGAGGACAAGGAAATATGAAAGAATATGAAGTATGATCAAGGCCAGGGGTAGGCGACCTTTCCCCTTCAAGGGCCGAGGGACTTCAGCTCCCAGAAGCCTCGGCCATGTTGGCCAATAGTCCCATGTTGGCCAATAGCTCCTGGGATTCTGGGAGCTGAAGTCCCTCGGCCCTTAAAGGGGAAAGGTCGCCTACCCCTGAGTCGATATATCTTTCTTGTGGGTCATCCTGGAGAGAAGGAAGGAAGGAAAATGAAGAAGAGAAGATGGAAGAAGAGGAAGAAAGAAAAAGAGGAGCAGGATGAAAGAAAGGGGAAGAGAGAAGGAAGAGGAGAAGGAAGGCAAAGAAAGGAAGGAAGGAAAATGAAGAAGAGAAGATGGAAGAAGAGGAAGAAAGAAAAAGAGGAGGAAGAGGAAAAGGAAAGGAAGAGGAGAAGGAAGGAGAAGGAAGGAAGGAAAATGAAGAAGAGAAGATGGAAGAAGAGGAAGAAAGAAAAAGGGGAGGAGGAGGAGGAAAGAAGGGGAAAAGGGAAGGAAGAGGAAAAGGAAGGCGAAGAAAGGAAGGAAAAGGAAGAAGAGAAGATGGAAGAAGAAGAAGGAAGAAAAAGAGGAGGAGGAGGAAAGAAAGAGGAAGAGAGAAGGAAGTGGAGAAGGAAGGCGAAGAAAGGAAGGAAAATGAAGAAGAGAAGATGGAAGAAGAGGAAGGAAGAAAAAAAGGAGGAGGAGGAAAGAAAGGGGAAGAGAGAAGGAAGAGGAGAAGGAAGGAAGGCGAGAAGGAGGAAGGGGCTTGGCCAGCAGGGTCTCTGGCCCAGACGGGGCAAGATGGGGAGAGAATGAGCCAAACCGGGATCGTAGGGGCGGCTGGCAAAGACTTGGCCGTCGATGGGAAGTCTCGATGGGAAGCGTTGGACCAAGACTCCGGAGACCCGGGTTCAATTCCCAGCTCAGCCAGGAAACTCGCTAGTTTACCTTGGGCGCCTCACACCCTCTCAGCTTCAGAGGAAGGCAATGGCAAACCTCTTTGGAACAAATCTGTCCAAGAAAACAAACCTCAGGTTCGCCTGAGGGTCGCCATAAGTCGGAAATGACTCCAAGGCACACAATACAATGCACCAAGAACTGCCAAAGACTTGCTGCCGCCTGAAGCAGAACAGCGACTCTCGCTGCCCTCAAACTCAAAGTACAGTTTGCTGCTGCTCCCGATTTAGAGTTGTGTGCCTTCAAGTCGTTTACGACTTATGGCGACCCTATCCTGGGGTTTTCTTGGCAAGATTTGTTCAGAGGAGATTTTTCATTGCCTTCCCCTGAGGCTGAGAGAGTGTGACTTGCCCAAGATCACCCAATGGGTTTCATGGCCGAGCGGGGAATCAATCTCTGGACTCCAGAGTCGTAGTCCAACACTCAAACTACTACTCCACACTGTCAATAAAGATACAATCCTGAGAAATATTCAATTGCTACAACTTGCTTCCCCCCAAATTCTGCTGTCCGAGGCCAGAGTCTTCCGATGCAGCCTGAGCCAACCGGTTACAGCACAATGAGTTTGTCGTCGGGTTTAGGGTGACCAGAGGTCCTCCTTTTCCAGGCCATGTCCTCCATTTTAACCTTCTGTCCAGGAGAGATTTCAACATGTCTTCCATTTTTTGAGCCTGGCTAGGAAGTATGAATGTACACTTCCATGAGTGTTTCTAGCTTTGATTTGATCGTGTCCTCCATTTTCTTAAAACGTCCTACATTTTGGGAGGGGGATTGCTTTGTCCCCTTCTTTTGAGGCAAGGACACATCTGGTCACCCTGCTTCGGGTTAGTTTGGGTGGTTAGCTAAGCGACACTTTCGTTGGGGACCAAGCGCTCCAGAAAGCTTTTAGGATGCGTCTCTTAAACCTATTATTTATCCTCCAAAAATAGAGGGGCCCAAGTGTGTGCTACAATTTTTTCTTTTAAAATAGTCTGGCTCCTCTTGTTTGGTGCAGGAGTAAGAGACATGGAAAGAATAAATAGTAATAGTTGTTGTTGTTGTTGTTGTTGTTGTTGTTAAGTAGCCACCAAAACAAACAAACAAACAAACAACAACTCCTGGGCACATTTATTGAATCCCTCCAGTTCACAAATACACACCAATTGGGGAAGGGCTCTCTCTGCAAAACCAGAGTAATATAGTCGTGCTTTGAGCGTTGGACTACGACTCTGGAGGATCCCCTCCAGCCATGGAAACCCACTGGAGGGAGTCACACTCTCTCGACTTCAGAGGAAGGCAATGACAAACCCTTTCTGAAGGCATCTGGCCAAGAAAACCCGATAGATGCCCTTTTAGGGTCATGACTTTGAAAGTACAGCATTCAGACACAACAAATGCATAACTTTCACCTCCTGAAATTTCGACGGAGGTCAGGTCCCTGGATTTCATTGCAGAGGGGCTTCCAAGTCGGGTGCACGTGAGGAACCAGATATTAGGGAAAATCAAGGATGGGGCAATAAATGGAGGGGATTTTTCTCTCCCTTTTGAACGACTTAGGTCTAATCTGCGCTGCGGAAATAATGCACTTTGGCACTGCTTTAGCTGCCACGACTTCGTGCTATGGAATCCTGGGATTTGTAGTTTGTTGTGGCACCAGGGCTCTCTGACAGAGAAGGCTGAATGCCTGGCGAAACTACAAATCCCAGGGTTCCATTGCCTTGAGCCGTGGCAGTTAAGGCGGTGTCAAACTGCATTAATTCTGCAGTGCAGATCAGACCTTAGATAGTGAAGCGAACAATAGTTGGAGACAGTTTAGAAATGGGCTCGGGAGTCCTTTCCAGCCCCCGAGCATCCCTCCTCAGGTCTGTTCACCTCCGCCGCTAGGTGAAAGCCCAAATCTTCAGATCTACATGCCCCCCCCCGACGTTTTGTCCTTTACCTCCGATTCAGTCCCGCTTTCGGCCACTTGCTCTGCCCTCCGCAGTGAGGCTTTCCCGCGGACAAGGAAGGGGCTTTAAGTCCGCCTCAGGGTTCCCACAATGAAGTCCGAGGGAGAAAGGCGGATTAAGGTGTGTTGTCGTTGTCGTTGTTGTTGTTGTTGTGTGCCTTCATGTCATTTCCGACTTATGGCGAACCTATCCTAGGGTTTTCTTGGCAAGATTGGTTCAGAAGAGGTTTGCCATGGCCATCCTCTGAGGCTGAGAGAGTGTGACTTGCCCAGGGTCACCCAGTGGGTTTCCATGGCCGAGCCGGCATTCGAACCCTGGTCTCTAGAGTCCAAAGCT